>CAMZMU010000094.1:41901146-42280958 GCA_947311845.1 Poa pratensis | reverse complement strand
GCAGGGTGCCGGGAAGAGGTTCTGAACCCTCCCGAGCTAGGGTTGACGGCGGCGGCGTCTCTGGAACTTTTCGTGGATATTGCTCAGGCACTTAGGGTTTTCGCGTCGGGGGGAATAAGTAGGCGAAAGGGCGGGCGGAGACCCCGAGGGGCCCACACCACCCTAGGGCGGGCAGAGGGGGGGCCCCGCGCCCTAGGTGCGTGTGGGGCCTCCTGGCCCTCCTCTGTTGCTCCTTTCGCTCGTCAGGGAGTGTTCTGGAAAAATAGGGACCCCGTGTAGTTTCGTCCAATTCCGAGAATATTTCCAGACTAGCTTTTCTGGAATACAAAAACAGCAGAAAACAGGAACTGCACTTCGGCATCTTGTTAATAGGTTAGTCCCAAAAATGTATAAAAGTGATATAAAGTAGATGCAAAACATGTAGCAATTGGTATAAACAAGCATGGAACATCAAAAATTATAGATACGTTTGAGACGTATCAGCATCCCCAAGCTTAGTTCCTACTCGTCCTCGAGTAGGTAAACGATAAAAACAAATAATTTTTGAGGTGACATGCTACATCATAATCTTGATCATATAATATTGCAAGGCACATGTAAATGAATGAAGTGATCCAGTCAATGGTCTATAATTTGCTATCAAATAGATAATGAGTAAACAATGAATCACACAAGCTAAACGTTTTCATGAATAGTACTTTCGAGACAAGCATCAAACAGTTTTGCATAAGTGTTAACTCATAAAGCAATAGTTTCTAAAAGGTATTAATCAACACAAAGGAAGAATTTAGTTTCAGCATTTGCTTCAACTTTCAACATATTTATCTCATGGATATTGTCAACACAAAGTAGTATAACAAGTCCAATACATTGCATATAACGCATGTTGTAACAAAGTTGACACTAGTGTTTGCTTGTGGAAGACAGAAAGAATAGGAAAACTGACTCAACATAAAAGTAAAAGAAAGGCCCTTCGCAGAGGGAAGCAGGGATTAAATCATGTGCTAGAGCTTTTAGGTTTTTGAAAGCATATAGAGATTGCATAAAATATTTGATACTCCTCCCAACCTTGCTAACACAAGCCATGGCTAACCGAATCCTCGGGTGCCTTCCATCAATCACATACCATGGAGGAGTATCTATTTTTGAGAGGTGTTTGTTAATTGTCAACGAATGGTAGCGGGTGAGAACAGTATTCTACCTGTCGAACGGACTTTTAAGAGCGGCTCCCATGAAGGACGTTATTTCTACCAGCAAGGCAGATCATCCCTCTTTCTCTTTGGTTTACACACATTCAGGTATTTCACTGTTTGTCATTGCTTACTGATGAATCAGGGCAAAAGTGTGAAGAGAATTAATTGGTTAAAGTTGTAATTAATTGGGACTGGGCACCCCGTTGCCAGCTCTTTTTGCAATTATTGGATAAGCGGATGTATATGCCACTAGTCCAGGTGTAAAAGTCCACTCGACAAATAGAATAAAGAATAACCACACTAATTCCTCATGAGCTAGTAAACATTGACACAAAAAGGGAATAATAACATTTTGAATAATTTAAAGGTAGCACATGAAAAATAAAAATTTACTTGGAGTGGCAAGGAAATACCACATATAGGTAGTTATGGTGGACACAAATGGCATGGATTTTGGCTCAAGGATTTGGATGCACGAGAAGCATTCCCTCTCAGTACAGAGTTTAGGCTAGCAAGGTTATGTAAGCAAACAAGAATATCAACCCGTACACCAAGTTTTATATGACAAACATATTGCAAACGTTATAAGACTTCATACCGTCTTCCTTGTTAACCAAACCCTGTTATTAGAAAATATCTAGACCTTAGAGATACCACGATGCAAACCAAATTTTCAACAAGCTTTACGGTAGTTCTTCACTAATAGGCTTAACTCATGTGATGCACAATTTAATCATGATCTACTTGTTAACTCAAAACAATTGACAAGCATCAAGTTATCCATTTTAGTGATCTACAAGATTAAGCAAGTTTTTCCTTATACCAATTACCACATGCAACATTTTCTGAACCAACCAAACACCAATCAATTTATTTCATCAACTCTCCAAACAAATATAAGTGAAGCAAGAGAGTACTTTCTACAAAAGAAAGCTAATAGCTCTGACAAGAGATACATGAAAACAAGAGCTAAAAGCTGAACAGCGCTAGATATGAATACTCAACAAATATAAGTGAAGAATAGGAGTATTCTCATGAAAAAGCGGAGCGTGTCTCTCTCCCAATCAAGAATGCTAGGGTCCAGTCAAGCTTTATTGAAAATAAAAGTGCAATACTGAAAATAAAAGCACACAGACGCTCCAAGAAAAGCACATATGATGTGAAAGAATTAAAATATAGTTTCACTAGAGATGACCTGATAATTTTGACGATGAAGAAGGGGATGCCTTGGGCATCCCCAAGCTTAGACGCTTGAGTCTTCTTGAAATATGCTGGGGAGATCCATGGGAGCCTCCCCAAGCTTAAGCTCTTCACTCTTCTTGATCCTATTATATCATCCTTCTCTCTTGACCCTTGAAAACTTCCGTCACACCAAACTCAAAGTAGATCTCATTAGAGGGTTAGTGCATAATCAAAAATCACATGTTCTATAAAGACGCAATATGATTTGTTACTTTAAACATTAGCTACAGCCACTGATGTTATGTGAAGCTCTTCCACCCAAAAAAGAATTTCACTCAACACTAGTAAAAGAGAGAATGCAAAATAAAAAGGCATAATCTGTCTAAAACAGAACAGTCCGCAAAGACGAATTTTTTCGAGGCACTTACGACGCTCAGATCGAGAAACTCTGAACTAATGAAAGTTTCAGACATTCATAAAGATTACGCACAAAAATTTCAGATTTAATTAACAATCTGGTGATTTTAGGAATTTCGTACAGTGAACAGCAAAAATCTGTTTCTGCGCAGCAATCAAAATTAAGCATCATCTTAACATTAGAGGCTACTCTTGGCACAACAATGCGAGAAAATAAAGATACAAAGGAGTTGCTACAGAAGTAAACAACTCCTTGACTCAATAAAAGAAAAATTGCAGAAAAAAATAATGGGTTGCCTCCCATAAGCGCTTTTCTTTAACGCCTTTTAGCTAGGCACAAAGCATGCATCAAGTATTACCAAGTGAAGAAGCATCAACATTGTAATTTGTTCGAACAATAGAATCATAAGGTGGCTTAATCTTCTTCCTAGGAAAGTGTTCCATACCTTTCTTGAGAGGAAATTGATATTTTATATTCCCTTCTTTCATATCAATAATAGCACCTACAGTCTAAGAAAAGGTCTTCCCAGCACAATAGGGCATGATGGATTGCATCAATATCCAAGACAATAAAATCAACGGGGACATAATTGTTGTTAACCATGATAAGAACATCATCAATTCTTCCCAAAGGTTTTTTAATAGTAGAATCAACAAGGTGAACATCCAAGTAACAATTTTCCAAAGGTGCTAAATCAAGCATATCATATAATCTTTTAGGCATAACAGAAATACTAGCACCAAGGTCACACAAAGCATTGCAATCAAAGTCATTCAATTTCATTTAATGATGGGCTCCCAACCATCTTCTAACTTCCTAGGGATAGAAGCTTCATGTTTTAATTTCTCTTCCCTAACTTATGAGAGCATTAGTAATATGTTTAGTAAAAGCCATGTTTATAGCACTAGCATTAGGACTTCTAGCTAGCTTTTGCAAGAACTTAATTACTTCAGAAATATTGCAACCATCAAAATCAAAGTCATTATCATCAAAAGTAATGGTTATTATCTTCCTTATTGCTAGAAATTTCAGCATCTTTATCAAGGACAGTTTCAGAGTTATCAGGCAATTTAGGACATTTTGCAATAGAAGTGGAAACATTACCAACACCAATATCTTGCCATTAATGGTAGGAGGTTTGTTAACACTTGAGTTTGAAGCATTTTCAGAAGTAGTAATAGTATAAACTCTAGCAATATTATTCTTTCTAGCAATTTCATCCTCTCTTTCCCATCTAGCATGCAATTCAGCTAACATCCTCACATTGTTATCAATTTTAACTTGTATAGCATTGAGAGTTTTGCTCTCTTTAACATCATGAGGCATGTTCTTTAGTTTCAACAAGTCAACATCAAGAGCAAGACTATCAACTTTAGAGGAAAGCACATCAATTTTCCCAAATTTCTCCTCAACAGTTTTATTGAAAGCAGTTTGTGTACTAATAAAATCCTTAAGCATAACTTCAAGATCGAGGGTACACTCTTATTATTGTTGTAGGAGTTACTATAGGAATTTCCATAACCATTGCCACTATTAGAAGGATAGGGCCTATAATTGCTATTACCAAAATTATTCCTATAAGCATTGTTGTTGAAGTTATTATTTTTAATGAAGTTCACATCAACATGCTCTTCTTGAGCAACCAAAGAAGCTAAAGGAACATTATTTGGATCAACATGTGTTTGACCATTTGCAAGCATAGACATAATAGTATCAATTTTGGCACTCAAGGAGAGGTTTCCTCAACAGAATTTACCTTCTTACCTGTTGGAGCTCTCTCGGTGTGCCACTCAGAATAATTAATCATCATATCATCAAGAAGCTTTGTTGCAGCACCCAAAGTGATGGACATAAAGGTACCTCCAGCGGCCGAATCCAATAAATTCCTTGAAGAAAAATTTAATCCTGCATAGAAGGTTTGGATGATCATCCAAGTAGTCAGTCCATGAGTGGGACAATTTTTAACCAATGATTTCATTCTCTCCCATGCTTGAGCAACATGTTCATTATCAAATTGCTTAAAATTCATTATGCTACTTCTCAAAGAAATAATCTTAGCAGGAGGATAATATTTTCCAATAAAAGCATCTTTGCATTTAGTCCATGAATCAATACTATTTCTAGGCAAAGATAGCAACCATTCTTTAGCACGTCCTCTCAAGGAGAAAGGAAAAAGTTTCAGTTTAATAATATCACCATCTACTTCCTTGAGCTTTTGCATTTCACAAAGTTCAACAAAGTTATTAAGGTGAACAGCAGCATCATCAGTACTAACACCAGAAAATTGCTCTTTCATAACAAGATTTAAAAGTGCAGGTTTAATTTCATAAAATTCTGCTGAAGCAGCAGGTGGAGCAATAGGTGTGCATATGAAATCATTGTTGTTCGTGCTAGTGAAATCACACAACTTAGTGTTCTCAGGAGTACTCATTTTAGCAGAAATAAAAACAGTACAGAAAATAACTTGAAAGTAAACTAGATGCAAGTAACTAATTTTTTTGTGTTTTTGATAATTGAAAGCAAACAAGATAAAATAAAATAAACTAAGCAAGACAAAAACAAAGTAAAGAGATTGGAAGCGTGAAACTCCCCTTGCAGAAGACTGCTGTCTCCCCGGCAACGGCGCCAGAAAAAAGCTTGATGACGTGAAACACACGTTCGTTGGGAGACCCCAAGAGGAAGGTATGATGCAGTCAGCAGCAAGTTTTCCCTCAGAAAGAAACCAAGGTTATCGAACCAGTAGGAGCAGCAACTCTTCAGAAGGTTGTTGTGGCTCGCACGGCGCAATACGATCACCACGTGGAATCTGCACACAACACAATCAAACTACTTTGCCCCAACGAAACAGTGAGGTTGTCAATCTCACGGCTTGCTGAAAACAAAGGATTAAACGTATGGTGTGGAAAATGAGTATTAAATTGCAGAGAATGAAAAAGGAACAGTTTGCAGTTTGTGGTTGTTTAATCAGTGTAAAAGAATGGACCGGGGTCCACAGTTCACTAGTGGTGTCTCTCCATAAAAGATAACTAACATGTTGGGTGAACAAATTACAGCTGGGCAATTGACAATAGTGAGCGCATGACAATGCATATACATGACATGTTGACTACTATGATATTTAATTGGGCATTACGACAAATACATAGACCGTTATCCAACAGCATCTATGACTAATAATCCACCGCCGGGTTGTCATCCGAGTCCCCCGTTGGTATTAAGTTGCAAGCAACGGATAATTGCATTAAGTAAAGTGCGTAATGTAAACAAACACATATGCCGTGGACATAGCATCGTTAGGTTATCCCTAGTGGCAACAGCACATCCACAACCTTAGAACTTTCTGTCACTGTCCCAGGTTAAACGGAGGCATGAACCCACTATCTAGCATAAATACTCTCTCTTGGAGTTACAAGCATCTACTTGGCCAAAGCATCTACGAGTAACGGAAAGCATGCAAGATCTTAAATAACATATAAGATAGATTGATAATCAACTTGACATATATTCAATATTCATCGGATCCCAGCAAACACAACATGTAGCATTACAATAATATGATCTTGATCATGTAGGGCAGCTCACAAGATCTAAACATGATGGCACAAAGTGGAGAGACAACCATCTAGCTACTGCTATGGACCCGTAGTCCAAGGATGAACTACTCACGCATCACTCCGGAGGCAGGCATGGCGATGTAGAAGCCTCCGGTGACGATTCCCCTCTCCGGCAGGGTGCCGGGAAGAGGTTCTGAACCCTCCCGAGCTAGGGTTGACGGCGGCGGCGTCTCTGGAACTTTTCGTGGATATTTGCTCAGGTACTTAGGGTTTTCGCGTCGGGGGAATAAGTAGGCGAAAGGGCGGCGGCTGCGACCCCGAGGGGCCCACACCACCCTAGGGCGCGGCAGAGGGGGGCCCGCGCCCTGGTGCGTGTGGGGCCCTCCTGGCTCCTCTCCGTTGCTCCTTTGCTCCGTCAGGTGAGTTCTGGTAAAATAGGGACCCCCGTGTAGTTTCGTCCAATTCCGAGAATATTTCCAGACTAGCTTTTCTGGAATACAAAAACAGCAGAAAACAGGAACTGGCACTTCGGCATCTTGTTAATAGGTTAGTCCCAAAAAATGTATAAAAGTGATATAAAGTAGATGCAAAACATGTAGCAATTGGTATAAACAAGCATGGAACATCAAAAATTATAGATACGTTTGAGACGTATCAAGGCGCGATGAAGTGACATGTAGGCGAGACCGCTGAGGTGTCAGTCCAGTCATACCAACACATCCTGGTAATGGCTCCCACCTGTCAGCGAGTTAGCATGACTGAATATGGACACGTAAGCGACATATGGCTGCCACGTGGGCATGATTGATGAGGTGGCTGTCCAATTGTTCCTCATGACCAATCAGAATGGTCGTAAATAAGGTCATACGCAATTGCTGTCTACATTATGACCAATTTGTGTAAATAGATTATGACTTTTTTGACCAAGTTGGTCGTTAATTTTTTGGATTAGGACTCTACAAACCAGCTCATGACCAAGTGGGTTAAAATGGTCATAGATCTATGACCAATATTTTGAAAGTCACTATCAAAAGGTCACTAGTTGACATATTTCTTGTAGTGGACAAGCATTTTACACAAGCTGATTCGAACCGGTGGCTTGGCTCATTTGATGGGACTGCATAACAGGGAACCAATGTACAAAAGGTGCAGCAAGTATGTGTTCAGGTTGCTCTATTTCTACACATGATCACACCATTGCAGCATAAGCATGGTGGGACCCCGTGCACAGCTTGGACAAACAGATCTTGATATTGTTATGTTTCCAGTTCTAATCTCGTGGGAAGTTGTCATCTTACTGTTTCATGGTTGTGGGATCTTAGTAGTTTCACATGGACACTCGGCTCACGGGCATCCCGAATTTGAAATAGAGGGGAATGCCACGTATAGGCCCACCAGGGTGGCCGTCGTGGACTATGGGCCGTGTTTGGACCCAAGAAAGCGCTTGGTGCTGCTACACACAAGAGCAGGACCTAGAACAGAGGTGGACGAGCTAACTCTTTGACACTTATATACATTAATACATGCAGCCGTCGTGGGTTTGATACACATTACTTATTGAAACATGATGTCGAGGTGTGCCCTCGGCAATTCCCATGGTTGCTATACCTAGGGTTGATTGTGTGGTAGAGAACGCGTAGTATCGGTGGAATCGACGGCTGACATGCTGGATTTACCCAGGTTCAGGGCCCTCGAGTGAGATAAAACCCCTACTTCCTGCTTGTCTGTGTTTATGGTATGAATATGGAGGTTAGAAGGGATTGACGAGCGGCTAATCTCGTCAAGGTTTTGGTGGCTATGGATTGCTTGCCCTGATCGATCACCCTCCCAGCCTTTATATAGGAGGCTGGGTCTCGGGAAACATAACCGACCAAGGTTACATGTATGGAAAGCCTTAACCAACTATAACTTAATCTAACTTGGAAAACACTCTTCGTTTTAGGCCTTCCTTCATGGGCTTCGATTAATCTTTGGGCTTCTTTGATCATTACGTGCACCAGGTACCCTTAAGTCGGGGTACCCGCAGAGTATAACCTCGTCATTAGCCCCCGAGTACTTGCTTGACTCGAAGAATCGAGCATGTGCTCCCTTCATCGTGCACGTCATAGTCTTTGCTTTTATTCTCCTGATCCGACGTAGTCCCTCTACTCTTACTTTGTTTCGATTGTATGCGTATGTGAACCAAGGGATATTAACATAGTAGGCCTGACTCACTCGAGTACCGAGCTCAGCTAACTGCGTACTTGAGCAAAAAACCTTACTAGTCTTCAGTCAGACTCGAGTCCCTGGATTCGAGCCTGGAACGTAATCGAAAGATTTTGCCTAGGGATATTGACATAGTAGGCCTGACTCACTCGAAAATCGAGCTTAGTTAACAGCACATTTGGGCGAAACCATACTAGCCTTCAATCAGGTTCGAGTCCCCGGACTAGAAGCTGGAACACTTTTGCAATTTTTGCCTAGGGATATTGACATAGTAGGCCTGACTCACTCGAAAATCGAGCTCAGTTAACCGCACATTTGGGCGAAACCATACTAGCCTTCAATCAGGTTCGAGTCCCCGGACTCGAAGCTGGAACACTTTTGCAATTTTTGCCTAGGGATATTGACATAGTAGGCCTGACTCACTCGAAAATCGAGCTCAGTTAACCGCACATTTGGGCGAAACCATACTAGCCTTCAATCAGGTTCGAGTCCCCAGACTCGAAGCTGGAACATACTGGACAGACTCGACTCAGGCCGTTGTAGGTCTTACTGATTCGTTCTGCAGTTTAACTTTTGATACCTAACGCGTCCGTCAGGATTTTCATCATGTCTGTTGACACGGAAAATTTCAAGGGAAAACACTGTTGGAGCGTCCCTCGGCCCATCTCGATTGCTCGGCGGGTCTTACCTTTGCATTTGCGTATGCAGCATCCGAAACATCTGCGATTGGCATAGTCGGGAATTTATGAAGTTTGATTCTTTGATTTGTGAAGTACTTAATGCATTTCAATCGAGTCTGTGGTCGAGTAATTTTCTTACCTTGTTTGGAAATAGCCCCCGAGATTGTGGTTTATTGTCTTGCAATAGAGGACAATCTCAAATCATCTTTTATACTGCTTTTTGTCAATCGAAATATTTTGTCTTTGAAATCTACGGGAGCGCGTCAGCGCTCCCATGGGAGTAGCCCCCGAGATTATGCTTTATTTCGTTTGAAGTAGAGGATAATCTCAATAATTTTGCTCCTTTTTGATCAATCGCAAGAAATTTTTGATATGCTCCCATGGGAGTACCTTTGCTAGTCGAATCCTTGTGTCGATTGTAGTCTCGAACCCACCACTCGAATGTGGACGTTGTCACTGCCCCTGACGTCATTCGTGACGTCTTAGGCGTGCGCCCGCCGTTTTGACAAGACGTGTCTGTGTGGGCCCAATGTTCAGAGTTTTGACCGCAGAAGACGCCGTTTCAGCTTTGATTTGACCGGACGTGGCGATTTTTCGCCGCGCCATCATAACCTCCTAGGGTTTTGTGCGTAGTGGGCGACGTGGGATGCGACGGTTGCTCTCTGCGCTCGCCACGTGTACGGCCAGATGCTATGCATTTGGACGGACGGTTATGATGGGTTTTGCGTTGTGCGGTAAGTAGCAATATTTGCGCAAGATTTTGATTTACTTGCCATTCATTTCCTCTGTTCCTCTTCTTCCTCGCGCACCGCACACCATTGCTCTGCCTCCCAAGCTCCTTGCTGCTTGCTCCTTGCGCAATGGCGCCAAAGAAGATCAAGCGTGCCGCTGCAACTGTCTCCGCCACCGATCCAGCGGACAAGGGGAAGGATGCGGCCATGGCGAGTGAGCCTGCCGATGCGCTTTTGAAGATCCCCGGTGACTGGACGAGATCCAGTGTAACCGAGGACACCCTTTCTGAGTACGTCAGAAGGGTTGGCTGCCAGCTGACCAGCTGGCCGCACGTGCTCCAGGTCTGGAGGTACGCCCTGACCCCGCGACGGCGAACGCGTCTGCTTCGCTGAATTCCTCCCCGTGGGTTCTCTTTCCCTTTGCATGATTTTGTGCGAGGGCTACTGTACGCCTATGGCCTACAGATTCATGATCTTACTCCCAACAGCATTATGCATATCGCCTGTTTCATGGTGCTATGCGAGTGTTTCTTGGGGTGTCCCCCAGCTGGGCATTGTGGAAGCATATCTTCAAGGTGCGCCACAATTGCCGGGGTAAACGCCCTTGCCCGGTGGGTGGATTTCAAGTCCAAGTGCGAAGCGATTCGCATTACTTTAGCTTGAAGACAGTCGATTCTGCCCAAGGCTGGCGGACCAAATGGTTCTATGTGCCAGTCGACCAGTGGTGCTCCCGGCTTTTTCGATTGAGAATCTCCGAAGAAGACGGTGGCCTGGGATCACCCTATCTCTCCTGCTGAAGCCAAAGAAGCCACCCCTTTGCTGAATGAGATTGGAAGTTGCTGAAGACTGTTTCTGGTATTCAGTTGATCAGCACTTATTTGAAGATGCGAGTGTGGCCCATGCGCCTTCGTGCCCACCCGATGTGGCAGTATGAGGGTCCACTCGACAGCATCAGGATGAGTACCACCGAGTTGACGCCGAAGGAGCTCAGTGCTCAGGTGAAGAAGATCACGAGCATCAAAGCTTCCGCAAAAATCGACTTCAACTTCCCGCACGTCCCCTACGGGCCAGAGAAGGCCTTACCCGCAGTGAGTGATTCTTTTTGCCGTTTTTATGCCTCACCATCTGCCTTTGCATCCTTTTTGCTTTCGTTCTTATGATTATGAATTGTGCTTGTTACATAGGGTCACTCGACTGCCACCTCTCTCCCTCCTCTACCCGAAGCCGGGCCTACTTGGAGACGGCAGTACAGGAGGAAACCAAGCTGCCCATTGCTGACCCTGCTTCTGCCCACTCGACCCTCAGGATAATCCCGAAGAAGAAACAGGGGAAGAGGTGGAACAGGTTGTGGCGGATGCTTCGATGAATCAGATGCTGAGCAGGGTCCTCGCAAGCCTAAACGCCAGCGTTTGGTTCTTCCGGAGTCTTCGAGTACAGAGGATGAGCAAGGGGACACCGGTAATTCGGGTATCCCTTCTCCTGCTAAAAGCCATCCCTGACTGTCTCCCCTCTGGCTTCTCGTCCTCCTGCCACTTCGAGTAACACCTCTCGACTGGGTGTTTTCTCTCTTGGTGACGAACCTGATTCCGATGAAGAAGATGAGCCAAGGTTTGCTTTATGTCTATTCCTTTATTTGTAGCCGCGCCTTTATGGTTTTTGTTTTTTGATTGCATGTATTTTTGCTTTATGATACCAGTGGCAAATCGCCATCTCCACCTCCAGTCGCGGATACGTCGATTGTGGCGCAGCCATCCATCCTTCCAGAGGCAGCACAAGGCACTATTCTTGAAGCGGCCAAGGACGCAACTGAGCTGATGGTTGCTGATTTGAACAAGGAGAAGGCTGCCCCAACCGCGGATGCCGTGGCTTCCTCCTCCAAGCCTGCCTCTTGGACTGATCACGTGAGTGCTTCTGTTATTACTTATACTTGAAAATTTTGTTTCTTCTGCACTCGACGATAACATGCGTATTCTGTTTCAGCCTATGTATGCCGCCATGGCCCCTTGGGTCCAGTCCTTTGTTCGGGTGGAGCAAGAGAGGGACTCCCTGCAGTCAACTTCGACTGAGCTTGCGCGTAAGCGTTTTTTGCTAAAACTTTCCCTTCTTTTGAAGTTATGATATAATCGAGAATGTTTGTGAACTCCGCAGAAAACAAGAAGTCAGCTGAGGAGCAAGTGGAAGGCCTGGAGAAACAAGTGCAGGACTTGCAGACCAAGCTCTCCACCCAGCAGTCTGAATCGAAGAAAGCACTTGCTGATGCTCAGGACGCAACCACTCGCCGCGATAAGGAGCTTGCTGCACGTCTGTTGGGTATGGCCCGTGCTGCCAAAGGTGAATGAACTGTTTTTGTGAGTAGCTCTTTGGTTATTTTAGTAGCTTTTGCTCATAACTTCTGCTTTCTGAATTTTGAAGGTTCCGAAGGGCCTCGGCTTCCACTAAGCCATCGAGTGACTCATGTCACTCGATGATGCAATAATGGAACTCGAGTCTGTGTTCCAAGACCAAAGGCGAACTGGCTACCATGACCAGTACCCTTAGCAATTTGCACGCGGGGATGTGTCCTACAGCCGCGCTCCTTCGACTGCAGAAGGACTTGTGCAGCTTTTGGCGAAAGATCGTCGATTGTGGCGGATTTTGCCCGCGAACTCACGGTACGCGGCTCGGAGTACACCCTCAGGCTTTTGTTAGGCAATGGTGTAGAGGCCGATTTCGACAGTGCTTTATCGGACTACCCGAAAAAGCCTGATGGAAGGCCGCTATCATTCAGGGGTGTAACCGAGCCAGCTACGCGTCTGAGCGAAATCTGCGTCCAGACTATGGAGCGCCGGGCTGAAGCTGTTAGGGCTCAGTCGCGTAAAATAGGGCAGAATCCATCTCGCAGGCCTAGGAACTTTTTCTCTGTAATTTGATTACTCGAACCTGGCATGTATGCTTTTGCTACTTATGTTTATGCTAGTATATACTTTTGGGTGCTTTGTTGAATGAAATTTGCTGAATCACTGAATTTTGCAACTTCGTGTGTCTGGGCTTCTGAATGTTGCGTTTTATGAACCAGCCACAAGAATGCGAGTCTGGTGGACCTTCTCCTTCTCATACTCGAACATCTGGTCGAGCAAGGAATGACGAGGGCACTCGCTCTTGCGAAGAATCGAGTGAGTGAACTAGAGCAAGAACTCAAAAACACTCGATCTGAGTTGGAGCTGCTGCGTTCCAAGCCAAGTTTTGCTACCCAACGCGAGGATATGTTCTTGGCGAGATGGACACATAAACAGGCAACTCGAATGTGAGTTTATGACACCATTTTTGCTTAAAAGTTTTCATTTGTTGCATTATGCTTTGGACCAATAACTTTGGCCTTTTGCAGGTTTTGTGCCTGATGCCCAGCAGGAAGTAGGAGGGTCAATCGACTCCTCGATAATGCTGTTGATGTACCAACTACTGGCAGGCAGCATTTTTATTTGGACAAGGTGCACGCTCGCACACTTGCTACTTTGAAGGATCGAGTATGGCGAAACGCCCAAGTGCTCGAGATGTGCAGCGTATCTTCACTCGCCTAAATTGCGCGCTCTTCCCGTCAGGGCCTCAACCTCAAGGGTTGTTTCCTTGATTGATATCTTTCGAGTGACGGACTCAGTCAAAGAGTCTTTGATGCAGCTTGCTATTCTTGGATCCAACGCCACTATGGCTTACATCCGCAGCCGTAAGCCAAATTTTGCGATTCGACCTCCTGCAATTGGCACACTTGTATCCCAATCACATTTGATCGAGACACGCTCTGCTGCTGAGGAACTCATCGATTGCTGCAAGGAGCAGCTTTTTGGTCCTGTACTGGATATAAAGGATGAGCCAGATTCTTAACTTGTAAACTTTTTGAATAATCGGGCATTCTCCGAATGTAAATATGTACTCTTGTATTTGTGGCGAAATATTTATATGCGTATATTTGTGACAGCCCCCGAGTCTATCGAGTGGGATTTTTGAGTTTTTCTTTTTAACCAGCCCTCGAGTATATCGAGTGGGTTTTTGAGTTTTTTGCTTGACCCAGAGTATATCGAGTGGGGTTTTGAGTTTTTATGCTTGACCCAGCCCCCGAGTATATCGAGTGGGGTTTTGAGTTTTTGCTTGACCCAGCCCCCGAGTATATCGAGTGGGGTTGGGTTTTATGCTCGAGCCCCCGAGTGTTTGAGTGGGTAAACAATAAAAGGCATATATGGAGGAAAATGTATCTTTATTCGAAATATGTGTTCGACCAGCAAGCCGCCTCATTAAAAACCTTCCAGTCCCCTTAGGTACCCTGGTAAGGGAAAAGAGTGCGTCTGAAACCTGCTGGTTCTTCCGACATTATGCGCTATTACATATCTATGCATAGAACTGACGCAGATGCGCCCCTCTATACTAGTGTGACTTGACGACATGTTGACCGTCTCTGAACTTCACTCGCCTGCCCCTTGTGCTTCATCGCGTCGTTGATGACCTTGAGCCCTCTGTCGATTGCCATTTTCTTGCTTTCTGGTAGAGGTGTACGGTCATTGGAGACCTCAAGCTCGGCGAGTGATTGCTCCATCCCGTACATCTCTGAGATTTTGCTGAAGTCACGGTCACATGAATCTGACCTTTGAAAGTTCCCGTTGATCGTGATGACTCCTTTTGGCCTGGCATTTTGAGCTTGAGGTAGGCGTAGTGTGGGACGGCCATGAATCGAGCGAAAGTGGGGCGCCCAAGTATTGCATGGTATTGTGATTTCCAATCGACCACTTCGAACTCAATCGACTCGGTTCTGAAGTGAGTAGGATCTCCAAACGTAACATCGAGTTGTATGGTGCCTTCTGGGAGCACTGCTTTGCCTGGGACGATGCCGTGGAAGGTACTTGCGGACTTTGGCAGATTTTCGACTGATTTGTTCATTCTGCGTAGCGTATCTGCAAAGATTATGTTGAGGCCGCTACCTCCGTCCATGAAGACCTTGGTCATGGCGTAGCCTCCGATTTGGGCGTCGAGTACCAAGGCTGCATGCCCTGGTCGATATACTGCGGGTGGGTGGTCCTCTCGATTGAAGACAATCGGAGTTTCTGATCCTTTCAAAAAAATTGTGATGGCTGGGGGTGCCATGACCGCCATATTGACGTGTCGAGTGTGTAATTTTTGCTCTCTATTGGAGGGACGTCCTCGCTGGATCATGTTCATCTGCCCGCGAGTTACGGGATATTTTTGTTCATCTCCTTGCTGCATCTGGTGCACGGCTGCTGCCATTTGTGTTCCCGTAACGGGTTGTGCTGGCACCATGTATACTGGCGTCGGTTGCGCTGGTGTTGGTGCAGTATACACCTGAGTAGGCTGTGTTTGCGGTGGTATGGAATATACCTGTGCTTGTTGTACTTGTTGCGGTGCTGGATATGCCTGAACAGGCTGTGCTTGTGATGTAGTCGATGGAATCTGCACTAGTTGAGGAGGTGCACGTCCATCTCTTTGCAGTCGCAGTATATGTTCAATCGCAAGTTGATCGAATTCCCTGCAATTTCTCAGCGAGTGGTTAGAGCGAAGCTTACCATCATCCCCTTTGTAAAGATGGAACCTGCAATAATCGTCCATCCTTTCTTCGATTGAGCGCTCAGGATCTTTGTCTGCTCGCCTGCGCCACTCTGGCCTTCTGTAGCTATCGCGGTCGTCGCGTCTGTGGTCTCGACTGTCACGTCGATCGTCTGTACGGTGGTCTCGATTACCTCGGCGGTCGTCCGTATGATGATCTCGATTATCACGATGATCGTCGGGTCGTCTGTCAGTTTGGTCGCGGTGTCCCTTGACTGGACAAAGCCTGCTGCGATGAAGTTTGGATGGTCATCGTCGTGATAACGATTCTTGCGTTTGCGCCTTCGATCATCTCTGTAGCTATCTCTGCGGTCTCGACTGCCACCCTCGTGATTTTCATGTGATGCTACGGGTCGAGTGCCTCGTACGGAGTCTTCTCCGTCTGCCCACTTTGTTGCGAGTACCATGAGTGCCGCCATTGTCTTTGGATCTTCTCGACCAAGTGTTTCTTTGAAGTCTTCCTCCAGAGTCCGTTTTTGAAGGCGTCGATTGCCCTATCTTCTGATACGTTGCCTACTGAGTTACGGATGGTGGTCCACCGCCGTATGTACGATCTCAGAGATTCATCTGACTTTTGCTTGCAGGTCCGGAGCTCCTCGAAGGTTTTGGGGCGCTCACATAGAGGCTCGAAGTATTTGATGAAATCACCTTTGAAGTGCTCCCACGAATCGTAGTATGATTCGGGTAGCGATTTGAGCCAATCGCGAGCTGTTCCTTCCATCATGAGTTGTATGTACTGCATAGCTGTAGTTGTGGTCCGCGCTGACATCCGACTGCCAGCCTGTAATCTTCTAGCCAGCCTGATGGCTCTTGTTTGCAGTTGAACTTTGGCGTGGTAGCTAGCGAAAACTTCTTGGGCATACGAGCCTCCCGGATCCGTCGAGTGAAGCATAGCGCTCCACATGGCCCGATTTCTGCTTCCGAGTCTGAGCTGTTGCTGTATGACCTCCTCGAGTGGCTCCTGCTGGAACGATGACGGCGTGAGCTTTTTCGACTGCTCCTTCCCCGAGGGCTTCGACTGCGACGGTCCCGATCTGTATCTCTCCTTGGAGTTGCTTGTGGATGCTGTATGGCTTGTGCTGCTATTGCCAGTTGTTTGTACAGTTGGAGGTGCTGATCCCTCTTTGGGTCTCCTGCAGGAGGTTCGATTGTTCTGAGATAGGTGCCTAGCGTCATCAGCGCCCCGGCTGGCTCAGTAGGTATGGGACTCCTTCCGCGTCGACTGCCATAAAGGCTGGGTTTAGATTCCGAGTGACCGCTGCACGATCTGCGTCTCCGAGGTTTATGAATCGTGACCTATTCGCGGGGTCGTTTCTGCCCGTTGAACTCGTAGACAATGCTCTTCGCGAGCACTCGATATGCTGGCTTGCTTTTTGCGTTCTTCGAGTACTGCTCGGTAGTTCTTCAACCGTATCGATTCTTGCCACTGGAAGTATTGTAAGGTCAATACCTCTTCCGGAGTTGCGTTTGCTGGTAGCATTGTGCAGCTTTCGATTACTTTGCTCACTTTTTCCGCCATCTCTGCGGTGATGGTCAGCGTGGTTGTTCCGTCAGGCATGGTGACTGTGCAAGGGTATTCTGTAGGTCGACGGCATGTTGCAGCTGCTGACGTTTCTGCTGTACTCGCGGTGTATACCTGATACGGTACCACCCGATCTCTGCCCATGTGTTGCTAATGCGCATTATGGATTCGGCGTCGTCATCCAGGCTCATGTTGGAGTTGCTTTGCTTGCTGGGGTTTCTGCCGCAATCGAGTTGATCTTCGAGTGCTTTGTCCAGGCTATCTGCGTCGCAGGTGAATATCTCGTGGCTGGCACGGATTTCTGGGCCGTTGAGATCGGCGAGGTATATGTTGTCATCTATGTTCTCCTTGTTCCCCGCGACGTCGTTGCAGTCGACGATGTTGTCGAGTGACTCGATTGAGTTGTTTGGGCGGTACGCAGATTCGATCTCGCTTCTTCCAAATCTTTTTGCCACCTCGTCACGGAACTCTTGCGAGGTCATGGATGTTGCAGAGTCGCTTGGCGATTGGATCGGGACGATCTGTGACGATGTCGCGCCCAAGATGGATGGTGTTGCAGTCGAAGCGTTGTCGATTGTCTCCGTGTCGAGTGTCTCCATGTCGAGTGGGTCTAACAGGTCCTGCACACCATCTTTATCGACAAAGAAGTTAAATTTTCCAACTGTAATATCCAAACCTGATTCGAGTCCGGCAAAGGCTTGTTGAGCTTCCATCGAGTGCGGTGAGCCTCCTTGGAGATTTTGGCGAGTGATCGCTTTTTGAATTGATGCTGGTAGATCTTGCCGGCGAGTTGCCGTTTGCAACGGTGGTCGGTGATTTGCTTTTTGATGATGTAGTAGGCGAGTTACCTTGTGCAGATGCGATCGGCGGGTGGCCGCTTGATGATGAAACCGGCGAAACCGTGAGCCCAATACTACCTTTTCCCACAGACGGCGCCAATTGTCGAGGTGTGCCCTCGGCAATTCCCATGGTTGCTATACCTAGGGTTGATTGTGTGGTAGAGAACGCGTAGTATCGGTGGAATCGACGGCTGACAAGCTGGATTTACCCAGGTTCAGGGCCCTCGAGTGAGGTAAAACCCCTACTTCCTGCTTGTCTGTGTTTATGGTATGAATATGGAGGTTACAAGGGTTGACGAGCGGCTGATCTCGTCGAGGTTTTGGTGGCTATGGATTGCTTGCCCTGATCGATCACCCTCCCAGCCTTTATATAGGAGGCTGGGTCTCGGGAAACATAACCGACCAAGGTTACATGTATGGAAAGACTTAACCGACTATAACTTAATCTAACTTGGAAAACACTCTTCGTTTTAGGCCTACCTTCATGGGTTTCGATTAATCTTTGGTCTTCTTTGATCATTACGTGCACCAGGTACCCTTAAGTTGGGGTACCCGCAGAGTATAACCTCGTCACATGATATTATTAATTATGTACACTTCTCTGTATCAAGAAACTTTTCTGACGCTGTTGACGCGAATTGTTGACCCTAAAAGCTGTCTGTCCTCGATGGCTTCGTGTGAGTGAACGGAATCACTACGTGAGGTTAACTACAGTAGATGCTTCCTGGTCCAACGACATTGAATTATAGCACGTCGGCAGAAGCTGTTGTGCGGGTCCCTTGGGCTGCATGATCACCGAGTCTTTGCTCCCCAACATGGCCAGAACAGCGGATATAGCGGGCCTATCTCCTGGCGACTTCTCCACACAGAGAAGGCCGATCTGGATGCACTGGCGCAACTCCGACAAGAGATGCTGCTCCGGGGCTGCCACCGCCTTGTCCAGGAGCTCCATGACCCTGTGTTCCTCCCATAGCTTCCAAGCCTACATGATTAAATTGTTTAAATGCAACACTAATCTTGACAATATATCGTGTTTGTCCTAAGTAGGCAATGTTATTAGTTTGGTGTCAGTTGTATATATGTGTTCTCACCAGAGAAATGACGCCAGGTGCAATGTTGTTCCTGAGACCACTGATTATCTCCAGCAGGACGACCCCGAAGCTGAACACGTCGCACTTTGGCGACAGCTCGCGGTCGTTGGCATACTCCGGCGCAGCATATCCCCTGCACGTATTAATCAGTGATGTCATGAAAATACACTGCAAAATAATAGAAATGAACTAGAGCTGGTGTGTGGGGTTTTCTCACAGTGAAAACACCATCGTTGTTTGTGTTCCTGTCTGGTCCTCACGGAACGTCTTTAAGGTTCCAAAGTCTGCAATCTTAGGCACGAACTGCCGATCAAGCAGGACGTTGGACGGCTTGAGATCTCTATGGATTATGTTCTCTCCTGACCCTTCATGAAGATACCAGATGCCTTGACAAATCCCTTTTACAATTTCGAGTCGCTTTGCCCAATTAAGCGAAGCACGGGTGGTGGCTTTATTAGCTATCAATTCAACAAATTTGGCAAACAAGTTAGGGTCATAATGTTTGAAAACCTTTATCTCTAATATCTTAAGAGAATGTAGTATTCCATTTTATGCTAGGATGTTGTGCTTCACTCAAAACTTTATCTATTCTCTCTCGAGTCCCTACTCTCACATGAATCACATTCTTTCACCAATGGCCAATCATCACGATAATTACATTCTTTTTCCACACAACCAAGCAGTCACCATAATTACCTCTTTTTCACCCACTCACCATAATTTACATTGTTTTTTCACATATGTACCTCTTATAAAGCAAAATCCCACTAAGTGAATTAATTATTTTTATATCTCAACATGCAAGTTATCCACATCACTCACTATTTTTGCCAATCAATTGTCCATGTCATCTCCGCTAACACATATTAATAATTATTTCATGCAACCTATACATGTCATGTTTTTTCAGCCATACAATTGTCCCAGTCACTAATATTTAGTTCTCAAATATTCAACAATTTCACATGAATTAAATTTAGTGTCTTGACTATTGGGATGAACTGAATCTTGACAATTGCATATTTCATACGTCTTATACCCATTTCATTTACATAATATTTTTCTAAAGAGATACCGCTGTAACGCGCGAGGTATTCTTCTAGCTACTAATAAAACACAACCCATGGAAGACGCATGCACCCATGTGGGTGTGACGGGTAGGTCAGCATAGGCGCGGAGCGGGAAGGCTAACCCATAGCAACGCACACACAGTTATCTATATGTATATCAATCTAAGTAGAACATAGTGTAGGTACTTACCGAATATGAAGAGATCCAAGCTTTTATTGTGGACATGCTCGTACACAAGGATCCGTTCATCACCGTCATTGCAGTAGGCGAGGAGACGGACAAGGTTCTCATGCTGGAGATCGCACACGATCTCTACCTCCCTTGTGTAATTGCTCATGATTCTGTTTGGTAGGGGCGGTGATAGTTCTTTCAGCCTCTTCACCGCGACCTTCCTCCCGTGTAGCCCTTGAAGCAGAGGATGATCCTTGGGCAGTTGTCCCTACAAAAACGTACAAATCATGTTTAGATTCTAAGCTTCTACCGTTGTTTCTGATAATGTAAGAGATGAAATTGGGTTGTGTTGTAACCTCGAAAACGACTCCAAAGCCGCCAACTCCAATGATCTTACTTGTTGCGAAATTCCTTGTGGCCTCCTTTAAGGTGGCCAGATCAATGAAAGGGACGGCCGTGACATTTATAGGCTTGCTTGCTTCCACGCGAACAATATCATTGTTAATGTGAACTATTGTTCTTCTTCCGATGTTTCTCCAAATTACGAAGGCGAGACAAACAAATACAACCACAGCCGCACACACGGCGCATATTATCGCGATGATTGCCACGCGAATCCTTTTGGGGCCTTCACCTAGAGGTAGAAAAGATTGTCAAAATTGAACGTGTTAAGAGAAAATATATCACTCTTTGGTGAAATCTAGGATTCTGTTTATAAGATGTGTACCTAGCTCAGACTTTGCAAGCCTGAGGTAGAGATCTTGCCCTTCGTCCACGTATCGGATATCGACGATTTCACCTGACCAGATGATGCATCCATGGCCGCCACTAATGTCTCCTCGGATATCCGAGGCAGCGTAGGCCACGCAGGAGCAGTTGGCGAGGCACCTCTGCCTGCACTCCTCCAGCCCGATGTTTGCGTCCACCGTTACGTTGTGTGTGTCTGGTAGCTTCACGCCCCGCACCGTCTCGAACCCGTCGGTGGTGCCCACACTCGTCCCATTACTGGTGGAACAATCCAATGCCACACTCCGCCGGCATCCAGCAGACGTATCCCGCATGTACCACGCCGATGGTGACACGGGTGTGAAGCCTTTGACGCAACTGCAGAAAGACGTAGACGCCTCGCTCGCATCGCACAAGCTGAACGCCCCACACCGGGCGTATGCATCACACACGTCCCTCGGCGCGCTGTAGAAGGTCTTCCAGGCCCGGCTGCTATTGTCCCAGGCCAGGCGCTGGATCATGCCGTCGTCGGTCACTATGATACGTGACGGTGGCGCCCCGTCTTTGGCGTGGTACCCGTAGGTGACCTCGCCGGCACTGACCGTGAGCTGGATGGTTATTAATTTGGTTTCAGATATTTCTCTCGTCGTAAGTTGAATCACTTAAATTCAATCGGAATCAACCAAAAAAAAGTAACACACATGTTAAATTGGTTTGTACTACAATAGCCTTTTTTTATAGGTGAATTCTTTTGTCTGTCAATTCATTCGCGTTGGACCTCTTAAAAAAATAATGCAATAGTTTAGGATTTGTCCGCAAACTGTTTACCCAGTCAGTTAAGTCTCTACTTGCAAAAGTAGAGAGTTTTAAGTCATCGACGATCGCCGATCTTATCCCACAATTATTCTGGCATTTTTTTTTGTTGAAAAAGCAGGATAACCGTCGTATAATCATAAAAGGCATACATGAAAACCTAAATGACCGAATTTTCCAACCGTTCAGAATGAGAGAACGCACCTGGTAGGTGAACATGTTGGCGTACGACACCATTTCGGGGACTCCGTTAAAGAAAACTCCGTTGAAAGGTCCGCTTCGATACTTCTTGATGCCGTCACGCCACAGTGCAATCTCCGGCAGCCCCTTCGTCTCCGTGCCGCGCCGGTACGGCCCCGGAGACGGGTCGGTGGGTGAGCTCCACGACGTGATGTACCACTCGGCGCCCGTCCACAGGTTCTTGCCTGTCTTCATGCCCGGCAAAAGTGTATCGGCTGGATAGTCGAACGACTGCCACAGGAAGGCGTTGCTGGCTTTGTCGCGGACCACGAGGTTGCCGGAGTCGAGCAGCTGCGCCACGGCGGATTCCGCGCTGGCGTCTGTGGCGTTCGACGACCACGCGACCAGGCCCTTGCCCCGGCCGCCGTGGAGCAAGAGGAGCCTCCCGGTGTCGCCGAACGCCAGCACGCCGGAGGTGCCATTGATGGGCCGGTCACGGTTGGCCACCCAGCACACGGCGTCCTCCGAGAAGGAGAACCATATCCCGAGGTACCTCCTGGCTGGCACACCGAGGGAGAAGAAGCCCATGGTGAAATTCCCACCCGCGGAGACGAGCGTCTCGCCGTCGGTGATGTTGCGGCTGCCGTCGATCGTGTCCGCGGCATTAGCTGCTCGTGCTCCGAGATGGAACAGCAGGGCTAGAGCGAATAGGAGGAGGAGGAGGTAGGGACGACCATGGCTGGCTACCGAGCTCATCGTTCACTAGTGATGGCAGCTAGCTTCGTGCGTGGTTGTGTACTTGTGTTGTATACCTGCTTAAGAATAATCTCAAGCATTGGCTAGCCTATCTTAAGAATGTTGCTTAAGAATAATGTCAATAATACCCTCAAGTTTATTTTAGCAACATGTCCGATGCCTTTCTGTTCTTGAAGCATTCTTTTTCCGCGCACCTATGTTTGACTTTCCTTCTATATTTGATGATCATTTGCTTTAATTACTATATCTGTCCACATAGAGTTGCATTAAAAAGAAATGTTTGTTTGGTCGCCAAGTAAATGGTTTTGGGCGAAACATCAACATAATCTCAAGCACGCTGGGCCTGGGATGCATTTAGTTATTTCCGGAGCTGGCATTTGAGTGAAATTTGGTCCTAGAGGCTCTCAAAAATTGTACAAACATCAACTCTTGTTTACTGTGGAATGACTTCTCATTAAGGATTTTGAATCTATTTTTCAGTGCAGCAAATGCCCTCTCAACTGTAACTCTAAGGCTAGTGTATGAGATTGAACAATTCCTTGGCAGTAGCTGGTTGAGGGAAACATATGCTTGAACGGTTATCGAAAGTAAAAGACCATAACAAAGTACTCATAATAACAAAATAAACTAAACAAGTAAACAAACTAACACAAAAAGATAAAAT
Source organism: Poa pratensis (assembly GCA_947311845.1). Classification (NCBI taxonomy): domain Eukaryota; kingdom Viridiplantae; phylum Streptophyta; class Magnoliopsida; order Poales; family Poaceae; genus Poa; species Poa pratensis. Next base: position 42,257,576 of record CAMZMU010000094.1, on the reverse strand, counting down.
TATTTTTTTGTTCTTTTTATATAAGAGAAAACACAAAACAAAATAAACTTAAAGAAAATAAAAACAAAGTGCATACTAAGAACCTGTAGACAATTTAGCACAATAATAAAATAAACAAAGAGAAAAAAAAGACCAAAGGCGCTTAGCTCTCTGGCAACGATGCCAGAAAATAACGTGATGGCTTTAAGTGCACTGGTTGTTGTAGTTAGTTTTGAAGTAAGAGTTTGTCGATCTACAGGGAGCTGATGGAATTGGTCTCTGGTTTCTCGTTTGCTTATCCAATATTGTACCTGCAAGTTAGCCTAATACAAACCAATCAAGTGTGTAGAAAAATTTGTTTGGTGTGACTAGGCGACTAGCGAGTACGGTTGGCAAATTTTGCACTTGGCATCGAACCTGCGTTTTCATGTGGCTATCCGCAAGCAGCAAGCATCGGTCATTGGCTAGTCGTGTTGGCGTATTTTTTTGCGATAACACCCCAGATCTATTAGCAAGCACAGTGGTTACAACGCACCGCAAAAAACCCAGAAATTACAACCGGGTCCCTGGGATCCCAGCACCCAAACACCACCGACGCGGAAGGGGAACACGCCGCCGCATCGCCGTCCCGGCACCCACCTGGTGCCGGCGCATCCTTGAACGCCGTAGACGATATCTTCGCGAACGGGAAGTTGTCGTTCTCAGCCTCTGCGTGCTTGCACGACGGAGGGCAGAAGCGATGGAGAAGCACCACTGCATGGAGGTCGTCTTCCTCGCCGGCCGGCTTGGAGGACAAAGATCTGGAGAAGGCTGAGGAATCCGAAGATCCGCGACCGGCAAAAGTCGTACGCGCCACGACGGAGCTCTGAGGAACCACGCCGCAGAAGGGAAGGCGCGCCGACCCCGAACGAACCGCCGACACCATCGCCACCTCCATGAGGTCGCCGGCGGGGTTCCTATCACATCCTACACTATGTACAGGCCGGGATCCGGGGATCCCCCACCCTCCCTCCGCCGGAGCGATGTCGGAGGGGGAAGGATCCCACGAATTGCCGCGAGCGAGGTGGACAGACGGAGGTTCTCAAAAATCGCCTCTCCGATCTACTGTAGATGGAGAGAGAGCTTTCGGCCGGGCTCTTTGTCGCACATTAGTCGTGTTGGCATTAGCAACGACCATCACATCTGATAGGAACAGTGGCCCTGGAATTCCTAGCTACATTTACTATTTGATTGACACTACAGACGACCCGTAGCTGGGGTCGCCTTTATCCTAAGTATCTATACAAACAAAAAACACCGAACCTCACAACCAACACCAACACTAGACAGACCTACAAGCGCAGCGCAACGATGAGCACGTTACTCATTGCCATGTCTTGTGTGCCTATGTTCTCATCGGTAGCTGCGCCGCAAGCGTCGGCCGCAGCCGCCGGAGGGATCTTGCAGATCCCTTCAATCGACTCCCAATTGGAGGAAAAGGCCTCCAAAGTCTACTATCCCTTCGGTATTAAACCGGATCAAAGTGACAAACCATGGCCGGTGCATGTGATGTGTGGGTAAGGATTAGCTGACTTAACAACATCCAAAGTCTGCCTTTGAGCCACTTACATGTGGGGTCGCTATATTTGAGATCCACATGTCAGTGACATAAAGTTAGCCAAACCTCAGTCAGCGAATCGCAACGCCTGATGTGGCTATTACGCCGGCAAAGTGTAGAGAATGTCATCGATGGCTACCACCACCAGCCGGGATGCCAATTAGCATATGCGGTGACGTAGTGTACAAACCGAACACTGACGTATGCACGAAACTCTCCGATGCATGAAATCTTATAGGATGATGTTGAAACTTGAAACAATTCGTTTTCTTTTTTTTTTGCGAAGAAAGAAGCCAGAAACATCCGGCAAGTTACAGAGAGGTCCACACAAAGATAAAAATTACAACGCACTCCCTCCTGCAACATAGCACCGTCGTTGACCATGGCGCCGTCGGTGGCGCGCCGTCGCTCCTACGCCCCTTGAAGCCTTGGAACGGGAGTAGTCCCCGAGCGACTGGGGAGTCGCCGATCGCCGACCCCGGAGGGTCTACGCCAGCAGCCGCCTTCGATGAAGAGCCGAAGTGCCTGAGCTTCTTCCTGAAAATCAAAAGGAGCCAGATCCGCCGTCGATCCACGGACTCCGGCATGGGGAAGTCGAACGAGGCTGCTCCGAAGAACCGCCAGCCCGACGAAGGAGGTAGCTCGACGCCGGAGCCCCGCAGAGCGCCGCCATCGAGGAGGAGAGCCACCCCCAGCAAAACCGATCCGCCAGCGCCTTCTCCACCACGACGCCGCCGGCCGGAAGACCTAAGCCTACCTACGCTATGTACACGACGCGAATCGGCGTTCCCCCGTCCTCCCGCCGCCGGAGCGGCCGGCGGAGGGCGGGGAAGCCGCCGATTCAGCGCCGGCGAGGTGGTACGCCCGGGTCGCTCACAAATCCCTCTCTGGGTTACTGTAGACGAGAGAGGCCGGTCCAAGGTCCGTCTAGTTTAGGGAAACAATTCGTTTTCAGCGTCACAATCCCCCAGTTGATTTCTTTCGATTGTATAGGCGTGAAGGAGTGACAATAGAGGACCAATAATAGAATTAACAAGAGGTAATCAAGCTGGTTCTGACTCCGTAGACTTGATCAAGGCGATACTCCTGGCCGGCGCATCTGATGTTGCTATCGATTGATTGGCTGATTGGTGACTTGATCAAGGTAAACAAGTAAATTATGTAGGAAATTGTGTCTTGCAACATTTTATATATCTAATACATTGTTCGGAACTAAATTTCAGTGTGGAAGTGTCACGGAAATAACAGGAAATTATTGATGTGCAGTACTTAAGAAAATATATTTAAAGAAGCCGGCACGTCTATACTGGAACACAGTATATATGAATATGCTGGAATTATACTCGGGAACAGTATAGAGTGGAATGTCAGGTTGTCCGTAGGATTGGCTATATGAATTGTTAAAACATGCGAGTTTGATTGTGTATTCAAACTCGGCGCATGACTCACACATGCGTGCTGGGACCTAATTGTTTTAACAGTAATAGGCTCGGTAATGTGCTGTTAGGTATGGTGGTCGTTCTAACATGTCACGAGTCCTATCTGGAAACAGATTGATTTATCTGAAATTTGAAGTCAATATAAAGATCCCACCCTCTAGGCTCAATATACATTGTGAACGGCACCACCAATAAGGCAGAGGAATAGAGGGTAGGCCGAAATTGATCTAACCCTAATTTTTCTACATTGGTATCAGACACCGTCGGCAACCCTCGTCCGCTGCGCACTCTCGCCGTTGCGATCGCCGCCATGTTTTGCTGCGAGCTCGTCTTCATTGCATATCCGGTTATGGATCTACCCGCACGCTGTTGGTTGGAATCTGTCGCCAAAACTCGTCCGGAATCTGTCGCGTGGATCGAGGAAGGAAAAGTACCAGCACCGTCTGCTCTTCACGGGATTTCTTCATCGTTGCGTTGCACGTTCCAACGCCGGCAGCATGCTAAAACTCTTCACGCTTCCGCCTGCTATTCGATTGGACACCCCGTCGGTTCCCCAATTCGTCCAAGCGCTGGACCATCTCGACCGCCTGCTTACGACCCACGTGTTGCGTGCTGTTGCTGATCGGAACAAGACGAAAGCGGAAGGCTCTTAATCGAGTAGTACTAATCTAACAAGCGGAAGGCTTCCTGTTCGTCACGGGGAGCGGAAGGCAAGATTGCCAGATCAAGTCTATACGGAATTTCTCCCATCGTTGCTCTACTGCTTTTGTTCTCCAATTTACTCGCAATTCGAGGAAAGAAACCATGCAGCAACCCCGCCTAGTCGATTACTCGGTCTCGAAAAATAAACGAGATTTGACGATTCTTTTGGGGGTACATGGACCATGGAAGGGCTAGACTTTTCTATTCTGGAGTAGCTCAGTTGGTACTTCGCCAAACCGAGGTGAAGGAAAAATTACTGGAGCTGAGCACACTTTGATTACGCAAATCGAGGAAGCAAGGAAAAAAAGGGAGTACGTATGGAATCGATCGCTGCCACTTCTACACGTGATTAACAATCATGGTGTACAGCTCAAGGGATTAAAGTCTTCATTAGCCTGTTTTGATTTTCTGCTACTTTGCTTCACTGAAAGCTGCAAGTCAAAGTCTCGGCGGTTTTCTTTGTTGATTCTGCAGACCGGTAACACTTTTCTGTCTCTGGCATCAAGTATTGTTTACTGCAAGTTATTTATAACATGTAGAGCGGTGGTTCAAATTACACGGTTTGGAAAAGGAAAATTATGTATTGATATGTCCAAACCGGAAAAGCTAGAGGAAAAGGAAAATCATGGGAGTTTGGACTTGGAAATTGACTAGTCCTATGTATATCAATATTTCATTCTTTATCTGTTATATATGAGAGTTCACAGATTACATGGAATATTTTGTGTAACCTGGAAGAAGACATATATACTTTGTAAATATGGACTTCTTTTATTGGACACCACTCACCTTTAGAGGAAGTTGGAATTCACTCCGAGGAAATTTATTAAACTCATTGTCAGACGGATTAATTATTATTTTTTGCTACTATGTTTTTAATTGCTACGGGATTTACATTATTACCGGAATATATTGGATTCATTGGATTACTCCGAAATCTATCGGAGTATTTTAATAATTCATCGGAATTCTCTGGCGCAACGATGATGAGGCGACATGCATGAAGCATGTTTATAATGGAAGTGGCATTACTTATTATTTTGGAGGAATATGGGAAATACTCCAATGGAAGAGGAAATCGATATTTACTCAACGGTATGTCTATTTCTTGCACTAAATATTTGCTTGTCACTACTTTTCCATATAGTTGGATTTTGTACTTTGTCTCTACATCATAATTTGATGGAATACAATAGCAAATTTACTGACATGTGAACAATTCCAAAGGAATAATAAGTGTATTAATTAGTCACTAATGATAAATTGTATATACTTTGGAATTGAGAATTATGTAATCGAACTCTGTTTATGGAGGAATTATTTTTTTGTCACTTACGATGAGAAGGAATTTTAATTTACACTTCTCTATCGGAATTGGTTGATTATATATGCTATTTGGAAAAAGGAAGAGTGAAATTATTGCTCAATGGAAAGGTTAGTGCAATATGGAATTTAACACAACGGTCTCATGTTCTATTAATTCCGTTGAAAGTTTGTTGTGAAGATAACTCCATAGGGAGGAATACTGATAATAGGAACACATGCTCGGAATTTATTATTGATGTTATTTACGACTTGGTCATACTCTACAAACATAATTACGCTTGTTAATTCTGGAATTATAAACTTTAAGTGGGAGGACTATCAGTTATGGATTTCTCTTCAATGTGACATTTGGTTTTACACTCCCATTAGAGGTTCAATTATTTTATCTCGTTTACAACTTGGTCACATATCAAGGAACATAATTAGTGGATTATTAATTCTGGAATTCTAAACTTTAGTGGGAGGATTATGATACTTTATCAACACATATTTACGGCAATTTTTGGACACTCCTACTTGAGGTGGAAATATTTATTTATTTCATGATTCACTTGATATGGTTATTAATATCTTTGACAATACAAGTCTGAAGGTTTTTGTTGTATTAACATCTCATACTGAAGTGGAAAATCAGTTCATCAAAGGATTACAAGGTTTGAAACTGATTGGTGGGGGAAGTACACTTCAGGAATATTAATTGAAACTAATGTGATGAGCATGGAATTATTCACCGCCGTCTTATGTCATATACTCCATGGTTGAATGGAGGAATACAACTCTTGGTTATTCACTGGATTATGAAAGCATTACATACTACTATTTGTTGAGTAAGTCATTATTTATCACAGTCACTGTTTATATTTTGTGAACTAGAAGGAAGTATTCTATTTATAATTTGGTAGTATGGAATTGGAATCATTGTTTACTACATAGCACACCAAGATTTTATTTTTTAATGTTTATATTCTAGTGGATCAAATGGTATTTCGTTTTTGATCTGGAAAAGAGAAAATTGGTGGAAAGTAGGAATATGATATTTTCTCATGAAGGGTGTGTTTATTAATAGTCACACAGAAATATATGTGCTAAACTCAAAGGAAAACACCAAGTTACACTCCCAACACTAACATGCTTAATAAAAGTGGGAGGAATTAAATTGGGCCATCATATCTTGGCTACTATTGCTTGTTATTTGAGGAAGTTACTCTATATTTTAGAGGAAATAAAAATAGTAAACTTGTTGCTAATGTTAACTATGGGTGGAAACATTGCGGGAAGGAATAAACTCAATGATGAATAATAAAACTTTGGGAACTTGTTATTTTACCAAACAACCGCATGCCTAGAGGTTGTTATTGGATTTATTTACAAGGAAGTTTAATGCAACATTCTTAGTGAAAGTTACAATTCTAAGTTTGTTGTTTAATTATTTACACAAAGGAAGTGTTATACTTTGTGGAAACTCTGGAATTTAGAGGAGGTGGGAACAATGACAGTGTTTGCTAATTGAATTGATCAATTCATTTTTTTTGGAACAAGCTTCACATCAATGGAATATCAGGTCATATGGTTTTATTAATGGTGGAAGACGATCATATAAAGAGGTTAGTATGATTTTTATTTATTTTACTATACGTGCTAACTATGTTCTTATTGATTTTAAAATATCACATTGATGGAAGTGAAAGCTTGGTTTGGTTCTAACTTTCTTATGAAAGGAATGTTCAAAGCTTCCTGCGTTTTGGGAGTGGAATCACATAGTGAATTTTTTGATATATTTTTCGATGGAAAAGTGCAAACCTGTCATGTACCTTTTGATCAAGGGAATGGTACTCTGTGAGGAATTATATTTGAACTCATGAGGAAAAAGGAAGAATAATTGTCATACCACAGTTATCGTGGGACATTATTTTTATTGCTAAAAAGGAAGAATAATTGTCATACCACAATTACCTAAATTACCTAAACTTAGCCATGCCACCGTAGTTGTTGCTATTTTTACTAGCACGGAAAAGGATTTGTTGGAATTTTTAGCAAATGGAATGTTAATTTCATAAAGATTCTTGGAATCACATAAAAGTATTTGCTGGCGCAAGGAAACGTGGATTATTCATTCTTTGATGCTCTTGACCTTCAACTGCGTGGATATATTGACACTATTTTTGGAAATAGGATCTTCGTGAAAGGTAATCTATTTTTATGTTATGTGCTAATATTTACATTTGTAGGTATTTATTATTTACAACGGAAACATGGATATTCTTTGTTTACGAAATATGAATACTTTGATATGCTTGTCAAGCATTGAAGGAAGGTATATGGCTAAGGAAATTTCTTCGTGAACTTAAGGTCGTGGAAAGGTGCATCATAACCTGTTACTTTGTGATAATTTGACTCCAAAAGTCACAAAGGTTTAGATACAACGTGAATGCACTGAAGGAAGGAATTAACGCCTAACCATGTGATAGCATGGGAATTCACTTAGCTGAAATAAAATGTTTTCAGTCAAGTGGGAGATGTAGGAAATTGTGTCTTGCAATATTTTATATATCTACTACATTGTTCGAAATTAAATTTCAGTGTGGAAGTGTCACGGAAATAACAGAGAATTATTGATGTGCAGTACTTAAGGAAATATATTTAAGCAAGCCGATACGTCTATACTGGAACACAGTATATATGAATATGCTGGAATTATACCCGGGAACAGTATAGAGTGGAATGCCAGGTTGTCCGTAGGATTGGCTCTATGGATTGTTAAAGCCTGCGAGTTTGATTGTGTATTCAAACTCGGCGCATGACTCACACATGCGTGCTGGGACCTAATTGTTTTAACAGTAATAGGCTCGGTAATGGCCTGTTAGGTATGGTGGTCGTTCTAACATGTCACAAGTCCTATCTGGAAACAGATTGATTTATCTGCAATTTGGAGTAAATATAAAGGTGCCACCCTCTAGCCTCAATATGCATTGTGAGCGGCACCACCGATAAGGCAGAGGAATAGAGGGTAGGCCGAAATTGCTCCAACCCTAATTTTTCTACAAATTACTCCAGCCAAATGCATATCACGTTAAGTAAATTTATTTAAAATGTTGATGCGTCATCCTGTAATCCCATACCAGTTCGGGTGCATTTAGAAGAGCTCTTGTCAATCTAGCTAGGACACACATGCATGTTCTGGTTTTATTGTTAGGCTGATCGGGTTGAACTCCGCCGTAGTAAATTATTATTACTAAGTATATCAAAGCTGTGCAGTTTCGCGGCCTCACCGCGATCCTCTACTGTAGCAGCTACAGTACGCACTGTAGAAATGAACAGTGTTCTACAGTGCTCTAATCGGCGCCGTCCGCCGGCGATCCAACGGCCCGTAGGACACGCCCATGACGATTTTGCAATAAAGTCCCTCACAGAAACAGAAACCAACCCGCAGTCCACGAAATCGTGAGGACAGGGACCAATTCAAGAATTAAGAAAACCCACGGGCTAAATTGCAAAACCACCCCCCACACTCTCCCGCACGCACTCCTCTTCTCCTCTTGCTCTCGCTCCCACGCCGCTGGTCGCCGCCGCCGTCGCCCCTGATTACGGCGAGTTCCGGGCACCTCCGCCGCCATCCTGTGGCGCAAACCACGCGCCTCGCCGTCCTCTCCATTCCTACTCCGGCGATTCGCTCCTCCTCACCTGATGCGGCCGTGCACAACCCAACCCCGAGGGTTAGGGTTCGGCGACGGCGCCAACCCTCCGCGTCTGCCTCCACCCGTCCTCCGGCGCCCTCCTCGCGTCCGTCCACGGCGCCGTCCCCGCAGGCCGCGCGCGGGCCAGCTCCTCGCCGGCGACAGCCCAGGGAGCCACGGCGATTTTCCTCATCCGTCCCCCCACGAGACGCTCACCTCCGCCCGCCGCCGCCGCCGCCGCCGCCGAGCAACCATCCTTCCCCCACCCGGCTCCTCCTCGACGCGGCCGCTTCCGCCAGCGCCGCCGACGCCTCGGACGTGGGCAGTCGTTCTCCTAATTCTCCATCTCCATGGTTGGTTGCCCTTGGGAGTCACCGACTGCTGCTCCCCACCTCCCCACACCTCCCAAGCCTGCCGATCTGCAGCCCACATCCAGATTTTATCTGGATGATGTCTGCTGTCGCGTCCTGCTAGGCTGCCACGGCTGGGCCTGCTTGCCCCGGAGCCGGAGAAAACCGTGGAGGGCCTCAAGACGGCGACGGCGACCACGCGATGTGACGATGCGGTGCTCAACCTGGTCTTCCCTGCCGCATGGACCGAGCCCCAGGTACCCAGTCCCTACCACACCGCACACAATCGTTACCTCCCAGTGTTGTCTGCGCCTCCTCACTATCCTCTGGTCTTGCTAGCTAGCAGATGCTTCTTGATTTGGGGACCAGGCCCTCAAAGTGTTTTGCTTTCAGGTCTACTGCTCAAGAGAGACTTGATAGGCCAATTAGATATTCCAAGAACTCCTCGCTGTTGATTATTTTAATCATCCGTACTGACATCTTTATCCAATCTTTCAATTTCTTCCGGTGCAGCAACTTTCCTTTGGCAACCTCTTCATTTTACAGGTGAAACATTGGTGTGGTTTTCTAATGCCATTCAGAATTGTTCATAAGTATGCGAAGAAAATACAGGAACAAACAATTGGATTGGTTAGTCTTCTCTAATCTGCATACATATTTATTTTTCAGGTTTTCAATTTGGTTCAACTTTGTTGATCCAGGGAGTTGAACCAGGGTGACTGGGTGAGTTTGATCCTCTTATTCCAATTTGATTAGCAAATAGATTAGCAATTTTATCTTACTTTTTGGGCAGAACAGACGAGCATGCTCTTTTTATTTTACCAAAAGGATTTTTCAATTAGAACACACCTGATCATAATGAGATATATACTCTTAATTCGGGAAAATCCAATGATTGATGTAATAGGGACAAGGAAGCTGCATTTTTCCAGTACAATGTACGACATATGCTTATTGAGATACCTATGTGAGAATGGGTGCTTTTCTACGAATGATTAAAATCCTACTTGGTACAATATAATATACATTTCATCTGCTGATGGTACCATGGTGTTGTTCCAGATATATTTACCTTTTCCTATGTTGTTTCCACTTTCAGGTATACTAATACATTTATTACTTATGTTGATTTTTTGCAAAATAATCTTACTTAATGTATCTTCAGTAAAATTTCGGGTTCCTTATATATTGCTCCAGTTTTCCCTTAAGCAATATAAGTTCATTTGATGCCTGGACCAGTGGCAAACGCCGCCACGGATGTCTCCAGCTCCGGCCCGTCCTCCTCTTCATCCCCCGTCTTGAACTGAAACTGGTATGCGCTAGCCTCATGTTTTTATTCGTTGGACTAGCATCAAACTGATGCTTTTATTTGTTGTGCTAGCAATTTGTTGTGCTAGCAACATCATCTAATTTGTTTTTCTAGAACTGAGGAATTTTTTTAGTTCACCTAAACATGATACTCATGAGTACAAATTAACTACATTGCCAAATTGTCTCATACATTTGGCATGCAATTTGAAAAAATTTGGACTCCAGTTACAAATAGGGAATTTTTTTGGCATCTTTTTACAGTAAATTCTGTGGGTTTCTCGACCTTCTCGATGGTAATTTCCAGCTGATGATCTTTAACCATGGCAGATGAGTTAACAAGAAGGGTGCGGCGTGTCGCCGAGCCATCTCATCACCGCAAACCCGCTGGTGCCGCCCGACACGGCTGTTCTGGTGGGGCGACCAAGCAGCGGTGGTGGAGCGAGGAGGAGGTGCGGCGGAGGGCGCCGCCGCCGAGACGGGAGGCGAGAGGGTAGGGTCGACGGACGCGATGCGGCGCATGTAGACCGTGCGACCTGACCGTGCGACCTGACCGTGCTTTCGGCCAAGGCGCGGTGGATGGACTCGATGGTCGCCTCCTCGAGCACGAACGCGGCGGTCCTGGTGGTGCCACTGACCGCGGCAGCCGCAACTCTGTTGCGGCCTGCTTGCTTGCTCGCCGCCGCTGGTCGTTCCCCTGTTCCAGCCCCCGCTTTCCAATCCTCATCGTTGTGCCTCCCCAATCCCCAATCAGCTTTGTCGGCCTCTTCTTCAGGTAGTCCATGCGGTTCTTGGACCGAATCCAGGCCCGGGGAGCTCAATCCCTCATCCCACACGGGAGAGTAGCCGAAACCAGCATAGGGCGGAGGGATCCGGTGGCGGCCGTTGTTCTCTAATTTGTGGTACATGCTTACAACTTATGAATTTAAATATTATTTAAGCTTGATGTTTCCTAGCTGTATTGCTTACATAAATCTTTTTTGTTGCCTTCTGATTCATGCCTTACTCATCCCACACGGGAGAGTAGCCGAAACCAGCATCGAGCGGAGGGATCCGGTGGCGGCCGTTGTTCTCTAATTTGTGGTACATGCTTACAACTTATGAATTTAAATATTATTTAAGCTTGATGTTTCCTAGCTGTATTGCTTACATAAAGCTTTTTTTGTTGCCTTCTGATTCATGCCATTGTTTGATATCAACGTTGACGAGTTGAGTGTTAGCTAATTACAGTACACAAGCAGTTCGAGTATTTACAGATGATATGGGATGATGCTGGATAATTAACGGCCCTGCCTCTCAAATTTTTGATTTACCTTTTATATAGACAGCTGCAGACAAAAGGCATACATGTTTTCTAATGCAAGGATGGTAAACAGTTCCATGACTTCCTATTATTTACCCAATGTCCTGTAGGTGTTCTTCTAAAAGAAAAAGCGGCTACACATATTGTTCATTGTTATTGTAGCATACCTTCTGTCGACGAAACTATAGCTGACAAGATGTCAACCAGGGCATGAATTTGATGCATGAATTTGTATTTTCTTCATGTCGTCGTACTTATGATAAGATATTTCATATGCACGCAAACCTACCTACTCATAATTTTTTTATAGTGAATATATATATGCTTTTTACAACATTTGACCGCCAATGTTTTCAGTAGACCATTTGACTTGCTGGGTTTATTCACTCAGCATGTTACCTTCTGGGTTTATTCATAGATTAATTGCACTCAGCATGTTACCTTCTAGGTTTATTCATAGATTAATTGTAGTAGACCATTTGACTTGCTAATGTTTTCAGCCTGCTAAGCATGAGATAGCTGAGCGTGGGTATTAATATAATATTAGTACACTTCTGCTTCATAGGATTATATAGCATAGCGTTTTTTTTTTCAGAATGACGCATAGTATAGTATAACTACAGATTTAGAGTGTGCTTGCATTTATATAACTTTTCCTTTGGTTTCTTTTGGATCCAGTTTTTCTGCACTCCTATTGATGGTAATGCTGAAGAAACTTGCAAGCACAGGGTGCACGGTCATCTATACAATGTACCAAAGCAACATCCAAGTATTTGGACTTCTCGACCGGATTTGCTTGCTTTCAAATGGGAACACCTTCTTTTTTGGCAAAACACTGGGGTGAATAAGTTTTACTCTCTATTATTAATTCTTTAATTTATCACTTAAGTGAAACCATGCTATCCAATTATGTGGACAGAATTATCTTCTTGAATTTATTAGCTGCATACAAGGGACACCTAAGCTAATTTAAGAGAAGAGGAGATGATAATTGAGTGGTATGAATTTTTCTTAATTTCACTGAATCTCTGCATCGATATGACCTAATAAGCTTGCACAAAATAGCATTGACAGATTTGTCTATAGAAGACCTTATTTATTTCCCCATTATCAAATATCATTGCATCTTTAGTAATTCAGCGGGTATTCAGAAGATTCAAACTGCTAAGCCATTTTTACACGGAGATTTAAACTTCTAATTCCACCTGTAATTTCTTCAATGTAAGTAATTCAGCTTGCTGTGTTCTTCTTGCAATACTCTGAATTTTACACCTAAACATGTCATGTTTTACAAATGTATTTTACCTGTCACATGTATAATTAATGAATGTAATTCTGATCAAAATGTACTTTTAATGTCAAATATTCAACGCACTAGGTGTACCATGTCCGCTGATCTCCTAATTCTTAATTATATTCACTTGATGCTTTAACATTTTACTATTTCATCTAATCGTATTTGATGTTGGCATTTCATTTGAAATTTTTCTTGCTTTTGTAGACTGCCAGCTAAGTGACGATTCAGTTACTATGTAGAGGTTCCAGTCTTCCAGATTAAAGGTAGTTAATCTACTACTGTTGTCTTTTATATTTACTTCAAATGCACAAATAGTGTTCTGCTTAATTTATCAATCAGCTTGAGATTACTATTGGGTATTCCTAATGGTGCACCTCAAGAAACATTGCACCATTCTGCAACACCCTCTCTTCCTTCCACTCTTATTATTTCAGGCTAAACCTCATGTTACCAAGTATGAATCCTATATGATAGCTTTTGTGACGACAATGTGGCTGCCATAATGATCAAGCCACTGCTTCCATGACGTTGATCTGGCCACTATGTTAATCAGATTAGCAGTAACTTCTTACTTTTGAATTTTTGTATATGAATCACATGCAACAACCTGATGGCACTGACCTTATGTAATTATGTACATATATCTCCATACATATATTGCTTTCTTTCAACAACCACGGTTCAGCTAATGTCACTACTGCATGTACTGCACAGATTAGAACCACAGCCTACTTACAAAGTCTGTTATCCACTAAATTAAAAAAAAACATACAAAACATCAAATTTCTCACGAAGGGCGTGGCGTGCCGCCGCGCCAAATTCAACTAGTAATTTCTTTATTGCCAAACCGTGTCAACCTGCAACTTGTACTTCCTCTCTCCCCAATTAGTTGACAGAAATTTATCTAAATACGGATATATGTACATATTAATAGACGTATAAATACATACATGTCTAGAAAAATCTGAGTCAATACTAGAAAATAAAAAAGGGATTCCAATGATGGTGTTTTATTTGTGTTATAAATCTACTATTGCCGGTTTTCTTGAACCTGCCTTAAATCACAATGAACAACCTCAACTGTTTTATTTAAGCTATTTGGATGCAATTTTTGCAAACATTAACCGTGGCTAGCCCTATAGCGTCCTTCCATGCACATATTTGGGAATGCCGCTCTAGACGGCCGGCTTCACAAGGTTGATCCCCAGCCTATTGTCGACAATTGTTGCTAATGGCCGGCATCATGCCCATTTGTCCCTTGAAAGCAGGAAACTTTGGTAGCGAAGTGTCGGTGACACGAATCACCACACAGTAAGGGGTATCATGGGTTCAAAATTAAATTTCTCTGGGTGAAACCCAAAGGGGTCAAGACGCTCTTTCCTAACCTAGGCATTCAGTTTTCGATGACTTCTAGCCCCATGTGAGTATATCTTGATGGACTTGGCCCCGATTGGACGAACGGTTTAGGTCTTGAAACAAATTCGGATGGTTGCCAGGATGATCGTGATGGAACACTGACATATCTAGAAACATGTTTAAAAGGTTTTTGGTGAATGTCTAGTTGGTTCACACTTGTAATAACTAATTACAAAAACCCAGCACACTCTCCTCTGAACCAACGCACCCACAGTAATCTATCGCCCTTTCCGACCTTTCTTGCTAGAAACGTTCTCTACAAAGATTTTTTTTATCGTAAACAGTAGGAGAGACTCCTACTGTGGTAATGTAAATTGATAAAGAATAATTACATAAGTTTATTTGAAGACCTTAACTACTGTGGGATAGAAAAAAATCTAAATTGTGTCAATCAAACTATTGAAAGGGATTGTTGTGCCTAGAAGCCCACCCCAAATACCGTTCATGCACGATTGTCAGAGCGAGCTCCTACAAGGGAGGCTCTCCATTTAGAATTGTAAAAATATAATAATAAATGCTACCTCCATTACAACGAATAAGGCTTATAAATTTGGTGAAAACTTAAACTTACAGTTTAAGCAAATTAATACAAGAAAACATCAAATCTACAATATTAAATAAATACATTATGAAAATATATGTTACAGTGAATATATTACTCCCTCGATCCGTTTTTTCTGTCGCTAGGAAACAGCGTAAGAAGTACAACTCCTTAGCTTAAGTGACGACACTTTTTTCGGAGCGGAGGGAGTAATTTTTATTTGAATCATAAATATTCATATTTTTGCCTATAACACTAGTCATATCCATTGGAACTGAGGGAGTAAATGGAGTTGTGGGCTAAGAGCCCAACGATTTTGGTAGCCCGCGGCCATGGCCGCCGTCGCCGCGAGGTCGCGCGCCGCCGCGTGGGCGCCTCCTCTCCCACCACCACGTAGACGCCGCCGGATCCACCTCGCTGCGCCCACCTAGAAAACACCTCGCGGATCCTACCCCCGCGCCGCCACCACGCCGACCCCAGCAGAACCCGATGCAGAACGAGCGGGTGGTCTACGAGCTTCTGGCGGAGCAGGAGCGGGAGCGGGAGCGGAAGCGGAAGCGGAAGGCGGGGGAGGAGGCGGAGGCCGACGAGGACTTCCTGGAGTCGGAGATCCTGGCCGAGGCCGGTAATATTGACGTCGTCCCCTCTGTTCCATTTCCAGCGCATTTCGCTCTCACGTGCAAGATCACATCTCTGCGTCGGGGTAGCTGTTGGCCGGTCGTTTCTGTATTGCGGTTTCTTAAATGCCGCAGTGCTCCTGATTAAAGCTCTTAAGAGATAACCTCGACGACGCGCACAAGCTCATGACAAAGATCGATAAGTTCGCGCGAGCAGCGGCACGTGGCTCTGCCGCTGGAATACAGGGTCATTGGGGAAGGACCGCTTCCTGCTCCTCCAGAAGCTCAACCGGGCCGTCAGGCTGATGGAGTTCAAGGAGGTGTGCGACCCCAGCAACCCGGCCAACTTAGGCTCATCCAGCACCAGCTGGTCGGCTCGCCGGACAACGTGATTGACAAGGATAAGCAGGTGATCACGGGTGCGGGCGAAGATGATGAGAAGGAGTTCAATGAGGACAAGGATAAGGACGACATGCTCATTGAGAAGCTGAATTCGATCGAGAAGATGGCGGACCTGGATCAGACGTTTCTCTACTACTACTTATAAAAGAGCAAACATTTTCTTTCCTAGACGCACCCAGCCCAACTTACACAGAGTCAAACCGACCATTTTCAACCTCAGATCTGGGCCACCAATTTGGATCTAACCATCCAGATTACAACTCGGCCCCACCTTGTGTGCATCTAGCAAATAGAGATAGCGGACGAAAACTCTGCCAGTCGTGCGACGTTCCTCCCTACCCGGCGGCAAATCCGTCTACTCCACTAATTCCTCTCCTCCTTATTAATGGCTAATTAATGGCCCACTAATTTCTCTCCTCCTTAATTATGATGCCTCCTGCCCATCGTCGTCGGCGTCGCCTTCTCACGGTCACAGTGTCGCGGCGACAACCGGTGGGAGAAGCGGCAGCTATCGAACGGGGAGTCGGCGCGGCGGTCGTGGCTGCGGAAGCAGCAGCACCTGGCCGGTGATCGACCTCGCATCTGAATCGCAAGCCGAGCTGGTCGCCCAGGTGAAGTCGGCGGCCGAGATGGTGGGCTTCTTCCAAGTGGTGAACCACGGCTTGCCGGCCGACCTCCTCGCCGACACGCTCGCGTGCGTGCGCCGCTTCCATGAGTCGCCGGCAGACGCCAAGGCGTCGTACTGCACCCGTGAGGCCGTGACCTCGGGCGGCGCGTCTGGTATCAGAGCAACTTCAACCTGTTCCAGTTGCCGACGACCGAAGGCCAATTGGCATGACACCTGTACATGGACATCCCGGCGGCGGCCACCGAGGAGATGCCGGCAGTGTGCAGGTGCGTCGTGGCGGAGTAGGCGAGGCTTGTGCGGGAGCTGTACCGCGCTCTGCTCGAGCTGCTGTCGGAGGCGCTCGGCCTGGAAAAAAGGTACCTGGAGCAGGATGCCGCGTGCCTGTACGGCTGTACGGGCTAAACTTCGACGGCCACTTCTACCCGGCGTGCCCAGAACCGCGCCTCACCCTTGGCCTGGAGGGCTGCAGCATGAGGGCGTGTGTGCACGACATGAGCTCATGTGGAAAGGGGTAAACAATTGATTCTTTTGCTTCAATGGTGTTCTGCTACTAGATGAAACAAGGTGTTCTCCTGTTGATCTAAAAATAAAGGTATTTGTTTGTGTTATTCTTTTGCGTACTGATGCACAACCAAATTTAAAGTCAGAAACAAAAGGTGTCCTCCCCTGTTGATCTAACAAAAAGCATATGCTTGTGTTATTCTTTTGCTTACTGATGCACAACTAAATTTAAAGTCATTTTTCGTAATGCTTAAGATAAGATCATTTTTTGCTGAACTCAGGTATTACTTAGCTGAATTCAGATTAAATCTGGGCTGTATATTGCCAGCACGATAACTTTCTTTCTGCTGAATCGGTGAGGACTTCTGCTACCTACCGTTGTCACCGTGAGGACCCTTCTCTCGCCTTGCATCACCCTTGCTACCATCCAATTTGGCCTTGAATATTCTGCTAAGTAAGATAAGATCATTTTTTTTGCTGAATTGAGAGTTTAATCTGGGTTGTCTTCACGCCCCTCGAGGGGTACAAAGATCTGGGTTGTCTGAGTACATGACCTAAATTGTCTAATTGTGAAACTGAATTCGTAGCAATAGCAGTGGATGGTATTGAAGACTTAAATTTCATCTTTCCCAATGCAGACTTCTCTTCTGAAGTAGGAGTAGATAGCTAAGTAATGAATTTATGTCATGTTTTTTGTTACGTCCATCCTCTGAAATTGTCAATCTGATGCCACCACACCGGCAAACTGAGGTCGAGAGACCCCTCTATCTTACCGGCACTTCTTAATTATCTCTTTCTCTTCAGAAAATTAAGAGGATTTACTTACACACGTATTGGTTATTTATAGTTGCCTTCATGGAACATCTCCGTGTTGGAGCCGGTGGATGGGTTGCTCCACAAAAATAAATCTGCATATGGGATGTTCGATCATCGATGTATGACTTGAGGGAAATTTTGTGTCATTACTTATAACTGTAAGATCATAATTTGGTTCTTACATAAATAAATTGTATGGTGTCTTATGAAATTGCATGTTCCTCGACTATTCTGATTTTATTTGGGCTAATATAAACAAAGAAGGTTTTCTATGCTTTGGAAAATAGTACTCCCTCCGTCCCAAAATAAGTGTCTCAAGTTTGTGCAAAAGTGGATGTATCTAGACATGTTCCTTCTATAGATACATCCACCTTTAGGCAAACTTGAGACACTTATTTTTTAACACGGAGGGAGTACACAAAATGAAGAAAGATACTATCTCGAAATATAGAAAGAATGATGTGTTCACAAAATGAAGTTGAGGCGTGCGTGCACGTGCAAGGCTACTAGTGGTAAGAAGGGCAGGGTTATGGAGGAGGAGATCAAGGATCTGGTGGAGGAGAGGAACTCCCTGACGGACAAGAAGAGGAGATCTATGTAGAGAAAAGTAAGTGCCGTTTTATCACCGCATTTCATCAATGTTCTTAGGTAGGCCAAATAGAAATTCCCTATGATTTAACTCTGCATTTCTCTTCTCAGGGAGGCCAAATAGCAAAAATACACAACATTATTGGCAACTGGGAACTACCATTGTGTTGTTGGTTTTGCAAAAGCTAAAGGCCCAACAGCCAAGATTGCAATACAGAGGGTATGAAGCTTCCCCTGTTACAGAGAATATATAGAACTGATGTTTGATAAATTGAAACATGTACTACCTACTCCCTCTCTTATTCTCTGCTTGCTTGTCCTCAGTTAGCCCAAATAGTAGTCTCTCTAATGCATTATTCAATCTACTGTTCGCTCGTCTTACGTGAATGAGCTGTGTGATGCGTGAGCTTGTGCACATGTGTGTACAGCCCCTAGCATGCAGATTAATGGTATTGATAACAAAGCTTGTGCATTAGTGCGAATATGTTGTTCATTTTGGAACCACGAAGTCAAATTGCTGAATATGTTGATCTTTGTATTCATGTTGATGCAAGATATGTTGCTAACTCTGGTAGACTGATATGACATTTGCTTCCTCTCAACACAAAATTTGCTTGTCCAGTATAGCGTGGGTATGCCAATCCTGCGTGGGTATGCCATCTTAGTAATGCTTCTCTGGTGCGCCGATATGCTAAATAACTTTTGAATCCTAGAATGTTAGATTTTCAGTGGAGTTCAACATGTCAACTGAAAAGTTCAGTTCTAACATGAAATCCCGTGTTCTGTTTCCAGGCTTATGAGAAATGCTTTCAGAACCTACACTACATGGAGCGGTATGAGGACCACACAATCGCTCATGCGATTCAGGCCAAATACGAGAAAACAAAGGTAAACACACGTCGGGACATCAAATCTCTTCTCTTCTTTATCTCATGCGTTGTGACATGTTTTCTGCCTCTGTGCATCTCATTACATAAGATCTACCTCTGGCCTGGACCAATGAGAAGCTGGTAGGACTGTCGAAACCCGTGATGTATATGGCTGGGTTCAGCAACGTCAAGTCAAAGGTGCGCTTCTGCTGCCATAAACACTAGCACTCGTCACTCCATTTGCATCTGTGAAGTGGAAAATACCTTATGTGTGTCTTTTATCTTGCAGATTATCTGATCGAGGAGCCCGCTTAACGTCATCAAGGCTCTCTTCATAGCATTAAACGCCGTCCGTGCCTATTACTCAAAATATTTATTTATTTGCAGTGCTGTTGCGACATTTGCTCACCCATTTTTCTCAAATGGTCTCCCACCTGTACTTTGTTGTGTCTTGCAGATTCAAACGCCAAAGGATGTCGAGCAGAAGTTCGGACGGACTGCCGTCGACTCGTACCTGTTGTAGTCAGTCAGCTGTCTGTTTGTGTTTTGAGGAGATTGGGCCGTGCTGGGTGTGGCATGGGAAGGAGGAGAGCCGATGGCCGATCTAAACCGTGTGAGCTCTGTTTGTTTTGGCGACCCCAGCTATTTGTCTGTCCCGTGACTGGCCTCTCGATCGGGTACTGTAATTCTTGTACTGATCTGCCAACGGTGACCAGATACAGTAGGCGGCATATCCCTGTCTCCTTGGCAACAGAACTTAGGGCACAGCCAATGCTATTGGAAAAATGTTACCTTCCGTGGCACGTTGCTTATTTTGTGTTTTGTCTTTTGATTTTATCACTTGTGATGATCTGCTATGTGTAATCCAGTTTATAAGATTTTACTTGCAAGGTTAGATTACTTCAATGCTTTGTATAGGAATAAAATTCCTAGAATTGTCTGCTGATCTGTAGCAGCAAACAAACAGACGGTGATAGCACAAGTCTACAGAGAAGAATTTTTTTCTTAAATAGGCATTGCATAATGCTACTTTGAATTACTTGTTAAAATAGATGTGATAGAATATGTTCATGTTCACTGGAATATGCTTAGAATGGGAAACATGTCCATGGATGTAAGGCTTATTAATCAGAACCACAATGTTGACATACATATGTATTACTATATGGTTTTCGTGTTCGGCTGAAGATTACATAGAGCACCCATCAGAACACTGGGTGAAGAATCAATACCACAAGTAGTTTTTGATAGTTGCATTCAGGTTGTGGATTCTTTAGCCGGTGTCTTTGTTGGCGTTGATCCAGGTGTTGATGCCGGTGTTGGTGGTGGTACTACGACAGGGAGTCCGTTTTCCACCCACGCTATGTAACCACCCCCCACGTTCTTCACATTCACGAACCTCTGCAAGTGCATCCACCCATCATATTCCTGTTTGATATGTGTACTATGGTTCTTTTTGCTGCTCGACCATATCATCATAAATAAGCTGTCTATGTTTTCTAGATGGAGATAGAGAAAAATAATAGAGTTGTGTCGTAGTTACTTACGGCTGCTAGGAGATCGACGCATGCCAGCTCCGACCTCTTACCGCTTTGGCACCCCTGCTCGATCGATCGTGAATACGTTTCAAGATAGAATCGAAAATTCAGACATGAATCACATGATGCATACAAGTTCCAGTACTGAAATCGACTGGAGTTGCGCTTAGTGCACGGGGAGACGTACGACAAGTATGTGCTGTTCGGTGGTGAAGAGTGAGGCGACCTGCTCCACAAACGTAGGATTCTTCTCCCGGGTCCCTGGTCATGGAAAGGCACACAAGTACCACTTAGCAACTTTTTTCTATTCACTCATTTTAATTAGTGATTAGGTTGCATGCTCATGGACGCCTACAAGTCCAGGTACACAGGCACATATAGACAGAGATCGGAAAGATATATGTATCATATGTTTATGTCAAGTTAAGGAGGATAATTAATTATCATGAGGATGATTAGAAAAAGACAGTTAATATGCAACTCGTTCTCTGAAGCGATGAGCACTTGTGTCGATTAAACAGTAACTTTCTTAAGAGTGAAGTTTTCTATTTTCGGCCAGACAAAAAAAAATTGCAATGACAAAACAAACAACTCTTCATTTGTGAGGCTGGAGCTTTACCACTCAGATACCTTTGAATCTTTTAGAAAAATAAATTACAAGTTGGACATGAAAGCTCCTCTCGGGTGTCGTGATGTGGTTGTGCCGTGCGCCGCTTGAAGTAGATCGGATATTTTTTTAGCTTGTTCTATAGTAGTAGATCGGATATTTTTATATTGTTATTATAGATCAGACTTTTAGCAATTAATCGTCATGTAAAGAGTCTACAAAACACTTTAGGTCTTTCTTGCACACTGCTATCAAATACCCTCTATATGGGCCTTAATTTCCTTTCCAGCTTACATTTTTTCATTTATTTCCATACTGGCAGATATGGCAAGTAAGTTGTTTGTTTTAGTAGCTGGTCTCGATACCCAAAAACACTTGTAACTCCCGATCTCCAGTGCTCCCCTTAATAAAAATGAGAAAACTTTGTTTTTTCATCTCAATAATATTCTGAGAAAAATCATACAAGTACATATACATGTATTCTATATGCACATAAATTTTCGGAGAAATGTCTTTTCATACATGATCGCACAAAAAAGACAAATCTATCAAGTAAAATGAGTTCTTTTTCACCTTTTTAGATCCATAATCTTTTGATTTTTATGGAATCTACAATACCACGTATTATTGAGCGAAACTATGTAGATATGTAGATAACATATTATATGTATCCATAATGTTTGTTTAGGATTTTTTTGGAACTTTAAAATACTATTTTGATTTTTTTTAAATGGCAGGAGCACTGGTACTCGCCAAAAGTCCACTCTCATCTCAATACCAAGCATATCCTGAGTTCATTATAATATTTTTGGATATATTAAACCACATGGAAGCACACGTGGCAGTCCCAATTCGGCTTACCCCATATCATCATCTTTTATTCCAATGTTCCTTGCCATGGTACATGATTCATAAGCATATCCGTGAATGTGATCAAAGAGCAAGCTTATAATTTGCAGGAGTGAAATTGGAGTCCCATCGTCCGGAACTCGAGCGTGGTCGTCAATAAAGACTTAACCAAACAATGTGTGTCCGGAGGCAAAAATTACGAGCGCACATTGTTCTTTTTTTTTTTGGATTGAAGGTCCAGCGCCGGTTGTTCTACCAAGGAAACACGGAGCAGCACGAACCTGGTTCAGCCCAGCCAGTTTACGAGCCCAGCCCAAATGCATTCGCGACAACACATAACCTATCTCTACCACTACCACGACGCCAACGCGACTATTGCTTTGCTACTGCGGCAGATTGAGGGCTCCTCGCCGGCAACCATGGCGACTCCACTCCTCCGCTGCCTCCCGGATGAAATCATGGTCCGGGAGACCCTCATGTGCATTTCTACCAAATCCCTACTCCGCTGCCGCGCCGTCTCCCACGCTTGGCGGCGTGCCACCTCCACCCGCCCCTTACTCCACGCCCACCACACCAACCAGACCATCCTCCCCCTCCTCTACGACCGCAACATCATCGACAACTGTGGCGTGTACCTAAGTATCATAGTCTTCGACCACCGGATAGGGATCACCTCCGCCGACCAGCTCCATTCCGTCGTCCGACTTGACTTTCGCGACCCGATACAATCTCATCTGGAGGCCTCCTGTGACGGCCTCCTCGTCCTCTTCACCAACGACACACGCTTGGGCATCTGAATCCCGGTGACTCGTCATTATGCTCTCCTCCCACAACATGGTGAGTTCATGGTCTTGGGGATGTACTTGCACCTTCCTACCGGTGAGTACCAGCTACTGCTGAACCTAGACCCGACTGTGATGTATGATGAACTGCCACCAGACGTTGTGGGTCCCGCCAACATGTAAAACACATGAAACACTAGGAGAGTCGGAAACCATAGCTTTGTGGGCATGTGGTCTACTCTAATATGTATATATAGTGGTGGTGCAAAGAGTAAATAATCGAATACACAATATTGAAGTTGCACTTGCTTCATAAAAAGGATTGTCCCGTAGAAAAGTTCTAAATTTATAGTGCAAAACGCCCACTTGTGAGCCAGAAACCTAACTACTGTGAGAATTTGCCTCCTTTTGGGCTATTCAAATTCCTATGGCCCATCCTAACACAGAAAAGAGAAAAGTAATACAGAGTATCCACTTTCAAAGGAGACTAAAGAAAACTAGGGGAAGACGACACGGCCCCGACCACAACCATCACCACCTCACCGGCCAGATCCAGAAAGAGCGTCTCATGCGCACATTCTGAGAGTTGCCTCCGCCATCTTCCGCCGCCCCATTTCCAGGGTGTAGATCATAGCGAAGAGAATCGCATGGCCAATTGGCGGCATCACCACAGTGCAAAATAGCACGACTGCTTCGCTCACATTCATATACTCATCCGTGTTCGCCACCGATCCTGGGCGTCCGACACAGCAAGACGATGCCGCTCCAACTTGTCCACTTTCACGGCTACCGAAAGATGTCGTAGCCATCATAACAAACGTCGCAGCCGGGCCGCCCAAATCTCCTGCGAGGAGAGTACGATGACTACCACCGACGACGGCGAGGGAGAGGGAAGATGGGTTGGACGGACGGCCACCGTAGATCGAGCGCTCCAGTGCCGTTCTCCCATAATGTGATTATGACTAGGAATAATCCAAGGAAAGGGGAATGGCAAAACCTCTAGAATGTGATTTGTGTACTGAAATTCAACATGTTAAACATGTGTTGTGTGATTGCATAGTTGTTAGGTTGCTTTGGGAGGATGTTGTTGAAGTTTTTGATATACTTGTCACTAACTTTGAATATATTGCTTCTAAATGGCTATGCAATAAACCTTACTTTAAATTTCAATGTTCTTCTGCCATCCTTTTTTCAGCAGGTTTCAGGTACAAGAAATTTGTACAAAAGGGAAAGAAAAGAAGATCAAATGGAACTATCTACCCAATCTACAACAAAGAATAACTCTTTCGAATGGCTCTAAGCTTCCACCATCTCGGTTCTGCTTTGAACATAGCTCTGCATCTATATAAGTCTGGTCAAATGCTTTGGAAAATGAAGGAGTTCCTAGTGAGCCAAATGGATCAGGTAATCAGGATGACAATCTCCATGAATAAAGGCCCAGAAATCCTATCTTTGCACTCCAGGTGTGAGAGAGAGGGCTGCAAGTTTATTGAGGGTGTGTGGAACAATAGAAGTAACATAGTTGTCAATAGAGTTAGTTCAATTAATATGAAGCAGGTGCGGAGCTTGATTCTTATGTATCTAAGGAACTGGAAGGTGCGTTTCCAGGAACTAGGAGGGAAACTTGGTCAGTTCTTGGACAAGATGCATGATGCACAGATTCAAGCCCCATTTGATGATAACGACTTGCTGAGATGCAAAAACTTCGGCTGAATTTCCTCCTGGAAATCACCCGCAGTAGATTCGGCTCAAGGTGGCTTGGTCTCACTAGAATACCCTAAAGGATCGCCTAGAGGAAGATTCTTCGATACATGAGGTGATGTGAGAAGGTTGTCCCAATATGGAGAAGGAGGATCGTTTCTTGCGTCCAGTCCGTGACCAAGACGGTAGTATGTACAAGGTTTCCATGAGAAATGCGTCTTTTTCATTTTCTTTTCTTGAAATGGAACTGATGGGGAGAAAAATCCCATGAATAGAAAAAAAGACCGACAAGGCAAAGATTAATTGACCTATTGAGTGTGTTTGGTTTCAGTATGACAGTTTAAGTTGATTTGAATTCTCTTCGCCAAAGGCTTGCATATTTAGTGTATATTGTTGGAGGAATTCTCGAGTTAGTTTGGTAGTTATGCTTGAGTTTGTAAATACCCAGAGCCCTCATGCATCTCAAAATTCGCCCAGGATTCTTTAGCACCGGTGAAGGGTACGAAATAGCAGTGACACTTTTTTTTTCTATGGAAATTTTCACAACAATATGAACCTCAGAGCTATCCGCTGACGCAAAATCAAGGAAAAAATCAAACAGAAACGATGGCCTCGACGACTAAGCAGGAACACCTAATCCAGCCATGTATCCTGAAATAATGCCATGTGTTTTGATAGATTCGTGTAGAGCTCCCCGCAAAAGAAAAATCGTATAGAACGAATGTGTTCTGTTAGATGCGTGGCAAAGCTGTCATGTTCCTTGTTCATGAACTAAACGTTTCAAAGCTATACAGGTATCACAGAGGTTTCCATTTCACAGGCTAGCTGTTTATGCAGTTCAATACAGAAACTGTACGTGCAAGATTGAGCATTACAAAGCGTCAGAAACCGAATTTCCTTACTGAAGGAGTGACAGAGCAACAGAGCTGTGCGCGGGGCCATAGTTACTGTTGGGCCTCAGGTTCTTTCTTCTCTAGGTACCTGCAAAATCCAGACTCAGACACCAGTACATGGATTCGATAAACGGTGGAGTACCACTGAAGCAAATGACCTTTAAAAAAAGCATGTTTAATTGTAACAATAAAAGTTGGGTACTGTGCTAACAAAAGAGTACTATAGCAAGATCGAAATCACCGCAGAAATCTCACCCCTGAGCCCTAACCCAGCGCGATAACTGATAGAGCTGAACGCTTTCGTTGGAGGCATGGGTTGCCATAAGAAAATAGTTCCGAGGATTTACCACCCAAGCGAACCTCATAAACAGGCCAGAATACACACACATGACTGCACAACACAGTAGTCGTTAGTGAACATTTAAAATGTGTGATCAACAAATAGGTAGGATCTATGACTCGTGAGACAAAATAACCGAGTAGTCCTACCTGCTGTCATGCGGCCGGATATCAGTTCAGGTGGCTTGTTCATGTCAGCCATACCCTGGAAATAAAAATTGGCGGGATCATCGAACTAGAGTGTATGTACTACAAGAATACATCGAGATGGCTGGCCGGCCGAAATCTAGAAACTTATTAATTTACTCTGCTGACTGTTCTCCTAATTTCCTGGAAAGAGAGTTCGCTTCAAGTCCAATGATGATGTTATGGATAATAATGTATAAATAATTGAGTAGTGAACGGTGGACCACGTTCTCGCGGATAAGAGAACTCCGGCGTCAAGACTCAAAACATCACTGGGAGATCACAGCACACTGGTCGTTGCCATCGACCAAACTTCACGTGCTAATTTGAGGAAGATATGTGAGCAAGCAGCTAGGGAGAAGAGAATCCATGGAGCGCGTACCGCGAGGATGAAGCCCCAGTTAGAGACGGGTCCCCAGAAGTGGGTGGTCTTGGGGCCGACGGGGCTGTTCAGGAACGCCTTGAACGCCGTCGCCATGGGCAGCGCTCCTTAGACCACCTGCTCGATCATCTCCGAGCGGTCACACCACATCGAATTCGAATCAGCACCGAATCGATTTCGATAGCGGAAGCAAAACACTGCTAGAAACATGGAGAGATGGGGCAGAGAGCTCGCGTACGTTGCTTTGACGCCCGCGGCTGGATATGGACTTGTGGAGACGACGGCGAAGAGTTGACGCAGAAGCACGAAACCGGGGAGCTTCGGGGGTGTGGAGCTATTATAAAGAAGGAGATGGTTGGTGGAGTGGGCGCGTCAAGTTGAGTACGTAACATGGACTGATCCCGGATAGTTTGAAGTGAACACTACACTCTCGCTCCTACTCACCAGAACAAAGCCTCTCGTCCACCGGAAACTCCAAAGTCCACATCCTATTCTACATTTTATTTCCCTTCGTTCTATCGCGTATTCCATGCTCCACTTGGGCATTTGATTTACTCCACTTGGGCAGCTCGATATGTGCTCCAAATGAGTAGCTTAGCTGGATTTGCCGTTAACAGTTGTCTGCATGTTTGACATTGTCGCAGATTGGTTGTACTGTAGTATTTTTTATCTGAAGTGATTCACGATGAAGGACGTGTCGAACAATGACTTGGGGGTAACTAAACTACTCCCTCCCTTCCAAATTAGTTGACACATATTTGTCCATAAACGAATGTATCTAGACACAAAATAAGTATAGATACATCCGCATTTGGACAAATCCAAGTCAACTAATTTGGAACAGAGGGAGTACTTATTTAACAAACAAGCAGGATATATTGTATATAGAGTAAAACAGACGTAGCAGCCAGCAGTCGGTGATGATTGATTAAAATGGGACTTAATCTTTAGACGTACGCCTCTTGTGGCGGCCGGCCGGCATCGTGAAATCCAACTACATAGACTCTTGTGTCGAGGAGGGATAGATAGGACATGACCACGTATGGCTGCCGTGGCGGGACAGGGACGTCGACGGCGGCGCATGATGCGATATATACCAAGCCGGCCATCGTATCGGGTTGATTTTTTTCTTTTGCTTTCAGTCGAATACTAAAATAGGCTGGCTGGGCCCGTTCTAAATCTCGGAAACGTGCTGATTAGGGGCGTTCGGAACTCATGTGAACTGTAAATTAACTTCTTTCATCTACTTGGCTTTTTTGGCTACTTTACCATTTGGATAAACTGAGATTCATTGATAAATAATGCATGTTTATTTTTGTACACAAGATTATAAAGCAAGTCCCCTACATTTTTTTTTCTTCTAAATGGGAGTATAGCCCCAGCCGCTGTGACGGTCCTACATATGTGTCCTTGCAGTCTTGGTGCAAATTTCTCTTATTTGTTCTTAATCAAGTATCATAGGAGCTCCGGGTAACTAGAACTGACCTAGTATCAGCACATAATATTGCATCTATTATGGCATCTACAAATGGGAAATCTGTTATGTTAAAAAAAGGATATTTGTTTTTTTTTTGCGAAAAGGACACTGTCATTAAAAGAAACACCGAACAGTACAAAACACCTCAACGAAAACAAAAATTACAACGAGATCTTTGAGATGCCCTTCGTCTTCAACCTCCAGACCGTGTCGACGGCGCGCCGCCGCTGCCGCTCCTCCCAGAGCTAGCCTGACGTTGTTGATTGCGGACGGGAAGTCGCCGAACGGGTCAAAAAGACCACATCCGTCCCAGAGCCGAAGAAGAAGGATGAACCGCCGATGAAGCTCCATGACGATCTGGAGATCGCCATCGCCAGAAGAAGTACTCGAGAACCACACCACTCCCACGAGCTTCTCGACGTCACCGTCGAGTTGGGGCTGAAACCGGGGAGACATTATTGCAAGAAGCGGCGCCGCCACCAACAAAGCACCGCCCCAGCAAACGTGGACACGAAAATCAGAAAAACGGAGCCCTCCCGCCGACGAGAACTGAGATCCACCGCGCCTCCATGGTCTGAAGACCACAGAGGTGAGGCAGACCAACGGCGGCGCCGACGGGAGACGATGAGATCCGATCGCCTCTGTTGTCGTTAGAGACGAAGAGGTACGAAGCGGTACGTCGGTCCGTATGGGAAATCTGTTATGTTAAAAAAAAAGGATATTTGTTTTGACTAGGTGTGAGTATTTCTCTTAGAGGTCATTTGGTACTCATCATTTCAAGCTAGAATCGTGGAATTCATTTGTGATTCCATGCTCAACCTGTTTGGCTGGCATGGAATTGACATGTCATTTCATTTGGAATTCCAACAAATGCCTATTGTGTGTTATGCCAATTCCTATCCCTAACCATGTCATTTCACTTTCCAAATCAAATAAAATTATGCCATCATTTCATTTCTGTCAAATGAAATGAAATGATGGGTGCCAAACGAGCTCTTATTGGCATCTATTATGACATCTTATATTTAGGAACAGAAATAGTATTGCACAAGATTGGGCATACTTGTATGCGGATCTTGACGGCTAACGCTTGCATGATCAGTGACGATCTTCCTTAAAATATTATTCCACCCTATTGACTTAAAGGGCTCGTTTGGCAACCAAGCTGTAATCATGTATTCATTTGTGATTCCATACTCAACCTGTTTGGCTGTCATAGAATTGGACATGTCATTTCATTTGGAATTCAAACAAATACCTATTATATGTTATGTCAATTCCTATCCTTAACCATGTCATTTCACTTTTCAATGAAATGAAATGAAATGATGGATGCCAAACGAGCCCTAACATGTATTTACAATTTTCCAGCATCACTAGTAGAAAAAAAGCTACTAGAGGCACACCAAAATCAGCTATCAGTGGCGCACGGTGGTGCGCCACTAAACTCGCGCCACTGATAAGTGTTACCTGTGGCGCAATAGCGGTGTGCCACAGGTAACGAAATTATCAGTGGCGCACCAGCCCATGCGCCACTGATAGTTCAGTCTAGTGCACCACAAGTAATGGATTTGCAATTAAAAAAATAAATTGAGAGTTTTAAATCGTGGTGACGGCAGCGGCCTGTGCGTCACAGATACCTTATCTACTGCGCCACAGGTAATGAATTTTGAATTAAAAAAATAAACCGATAGTTCTTAATCGTGGAGGCGGACGCGGGACACGGCGGCGGCGACGAGCAGGTCCGGGCCAGGGGCGGCCTTGGGGCACGGCAGCGGAGACAAGGAGCAGAGGAGGTGGGGACGCGGAGGCTGGGGCGGCGGAGGATGGTCAGCACCGCGGGCAGCCGGAGAGGACGATGTGGAGGCGAGGACGGCGAGCTCGCGACGGCCGCCTCGAAGACGATGTGGAGGCGAGGACGGCGAGCTCGAGGTCAGGGAAGAAGGCCGCGAATCGAGCGCGGCGGCTCTCTACCGGCGACGAAGAAGACTGCGTCGATCTCACGATTCACGACATCCCAACTTGCGTCCGTTGGCAGGGAGAGATAGGGAAGACGCGGAGCTCGTGGCGGCCATGGATTCGTCCGGGGAGGACCACAGCAGCGGCGCGGCGCGACGCCGTCGAGCTAGGGTTGCGGCGGCGCATCTGGATCAGAGGAGGAAATGAGAAAAGTGAGAGAGATGGGGCGGGGGGTGCGTGGTGGTGTGCGAGAGAGAGAAGAGAACGTGCGTGCGTGGTGTGTGGCTGGTGTGCTGTGTGCGTGGGTGTGGCTGCGTGCGTGTGTGGTGAGAGAGAGGAAAGAAGAATAAGGTGGAGAGAGAGAATATCTGGAGACTTGATAAATATCCAGTGCAAATTAGCTGTGGCGCACCAGATCACTCGTGCGCCACAGCCTCTTGCGCCACTAGTAGTCTTTCTCCTCCACCCCGAAATTTTCCAAATTTAGATGGAACTTACCAGTGGCGCACCAGGTTTACGGTGCGCCGCTGGTAAATATATAACAGTGGCGCACCAATATCTTGTGCACTGGTATTTTCAGCCAAATCCCAAAACCGAGGTGAGAGACTATCAGTGGCGCACCGTAAACCTGGTGCGCCACTGATATCATCTCACCTATAAGTTTTTTTACTAGTGCATCTGTGCGTTGTAATTGTAATTTTGGTGTGTCGGCAAGCCTGAATTCTAACTTAAGCAAAAAGTAAAAGATGAATGAGCAATGGTCATCCTATACAATGTACACGCAACAAGATGACACACTTTACAACACAAGATATATCCGTTATTTTTTATTAACATTAGATTTAGAAGAGACCTGGCTGCTAGCCCTGACCATTACTTTTGATTTGAGAGGCTGCAGACGCTTACTACTTGAGCTTGCACTGGGTCCTTCTAATCTTTTCCGGTACTCTTTATCAAGCTCCACCAGACGGTTGGACACCTGCAAATAAGTGTACCTCCTTGTCAGTATCTCTATCTGACTATCCGGTACTGCAAACACTTTCCAATCATCATAGCATATACATGGCATGACAATACAACATTTCTCATCTATCTAAATGTTTTATGAATGGGTGTGCTGGTGTACTTAGGTAAGTTTTGCAAACCCAGTGCACCGCATAATCTGGCATCAAATACTGGATGATAATCTATCTTTAAAACAGAGTAAACTGCAATGCGGTTCACCAAAACTTGTCTGGATGTTCAAGTTGGCCAAAAAAAAAAGTTGGCCACCATCGTCCTAAACTACGTATTTTGGTCGCTAAACTCGCTTTAGTGGGTGCTATAGGTTATTAGCATGGTAGGAACGGTGACATGGCATGTTGGCTTTTGCTATCACGACATGGGACTACATCTACTAGCACATCAGAGCCTCCCCAATCTGCGATCCAGACCCTTGACATAGTTATTGCCTCCGCTCTGCCGCAATTCCTTGCTGCTAGCAACAACCATAGTCACATTGCCTCCACTCTTGTTATCAGCCCAGTCGCCATACATAGCTCATGAGGTTTTCGAACTGGGAGAAAATAGTGATAGGCCAAACCTATAGACTTAGACTGCAAATTACCTGTCATCAGTTGCCACTCATGTGCATCCTATGACACAGTGGCATGAGTCAACAATCAGTCCTGAACCAAGCATAGCATGCTAATCACCTAGAGTAGACCAACTTAAAACAACTTTAATGACTTGGAACGCAGTTAGCGTCTTAAGGAGTATGATGATCTACTCGAACCAGCTAGACAAATTCCTTGACACATGGGACAATTTATTCTTCAAAAGAATATAAGGTAATGATGCATATAAGATGAAGACATCTTCAAACACATGTCCGAAAAACAGGGTAGTAAACAAAAGCATATACTGAAAGAACTACAAAAGCAAGGGCATATGCTATCACAGTTGCTTCATAAAACATTTCATTACCTTAAATGAAAAGGCAAGTGGCAATAATCTATCTGGGTCAGTTGCTTCCTCTGGGAAATTTCGCAAGGAATGTAGAAGTTCCTCGAAAGGCAATTTGACCTGACAGAAAAGCAAGTTTACCGATTCTTCAGAATACACCTTCAAGATAAAGCAGCAAAAGACACTAAGAAACTCACCAATTCATCATGACAGAATCTCAATAGAGCCAGTCCAACTTGGAACACAACTTTAATACCCTGTTAGTAAACAGCAAGCAAACCAGATATAATCAGTATTTCTTTATCTTAAATGCATCCAGAAGATCGGTAGGTTTATAACTAAATGAGCTAAATGTGTTTTACAAGGATAAATTGTACAAGTGAACCAATGAACACTATTATCAAATATTTGATTGACATGATAAGAATGATAAATGTGGAAACATGATCTCATGCGTCCATTACAAAATCAAATCATTTGAGAGCAAGAATATGTAACGTTCAACTATGTGTTAAGTACATTCTGACTATGGCATAAGTATCGATACTCTTATCAAATTAGATGAAATATTCTTCGGAGTGCTTGTACTAAAGGAAGATCACAATTAAAGGTGGTAAGAAGCTGTGCGGAAATGATTCAACTTGGTTTCTATATTGGCACAGCCGCCATCATGAAAGTAACTTTCAGAGTGCATTTAGTCATTTAAAGGATCGAAAGGCCAAACAAATCCAACAATTATAACTTTTACCTACGCATGTACATCAGACTTCCACAGTTATTTTGTGTTACACTAGCTGCTACTAGACCAAATAGTGGTTACATAGGCCCAAGATGAGCCAATGGGTGATCATAAATCATATACCTTTGCAGACTATTCTTATTCAAATTTACTTTAGAACGGTAGTATCGAAAGGAGTAACATTAATGTATAACTTGTAACCATAATGTATTTGAAGCCAGCATGCTTTAAAACCAGTCAACTACAGCTAAAAACCCATAAACTTAGATAAACACTGAATAGAAAAGAACTATATGATGGGCAAGATTGTATACCTCATAAAGGAAGACATCCCAAACTCTGAGAGTTAGATGAAACGGAAGGAATACGAAAAAACCGTGATAAACCATTGACTCGCGTACATACTTGGGTTTATCATTTCATCTTGAAAGTTCTGTCCCAAATTTGGCATGTGCTCTATAACTAATTTCTCAAATTGACACAGGTATTGCTGCACGAGCGGCAAACCAGCCTGTTCCAGGAGTACAAATAGTGTTTGTTAATGAATGTTTAGATTCTAGAATATGCACCGTTTTACAAGAAAATGTTTCCTAACTTTTGCTTGTGTTGCATCACTACTGCTCAAACCCAAGAGATATATGTTGAACAATTGGCAAAACATGTACCCAAGAGAATAATAGTTAAATCGGTATAGTAGACCAAGTAAAAACAGAAAAATAAGAGGATAAGGTATACAAGGCCATGATAATTAGTATGAATGCAAGCATTAGAGCATCTCCAGCAGAGTCCGGACATGGCCACCACGTCGGCTCTCGGCCCACCAGTCAGCAGTAGGCCCCGCCACGTGTTGTTTGCCATCGTCATCGACTCTGAGTCCAATTAGGGTTAGAGTAGTTTTAAGTTCGTTGTATTAACCTAAGTTTGTATGAAATTTGGCCCTATATTTTAAAGTTAAGTTTGTTCAAAAAATTAAAAAAACGGATGGGGGTGCCGTCTGTCCGGACGGTGTGTCCGGACGGCCCCAAACGGACAGAATATGGGGGTGTCTGGACACATTTTGCCCCCCGCCCGCTGGATATGCTCTAATTAAGCAAGGTTATCGCAATTATTAGACCAAATAAATATCTGCGAGAGAAATCTACACCTCATCCATCACTCTGAAGTTCAGGTTTTAATAAGCAATTTTGAGCACTCAGAGGAGAAAATATCCCCGTTACCTGATACAAGCCTTCCATTGGTGCATGGACAGCTCCCTTCAGCAAAGCGACTATTAACCAAAATGCGTCCTCCTCACTCATATAAAGAAGCAGCTGCCCCGCTAAAAATCCCATTCCCTGCATCAGGTCATGTAAAGAAACAACATATTACTCCAGAGAATACGTATTGCATTCGCATATGATATTTTGGCAGATTGAACAGTGGACAAAACCTGTACATATCCAACATCTCTATCATAAACCGAGTATGCTTTCAAAACATTATACAGCGATCTTTGACCTGGGCCATGTCTCTGTTGGAAGAAAACATGAGATGGAAATGTACGCGATATGTCGCGAATTATTTCCAATTCTGATGAAGATGTCTCGTATATGACCAGGGTCTGCAAAAAGAAAACATAAGAATGCAAATAAGATTGCTGAACTGATGAAAGCATCTACTTACATTATTCTTGGCATTAAGAAACAATTATCAAGATAACAGACAAACAAGTTATTTTTTCGAGAAAAAAAGACAAACAAGTTATAACAGGGACCTGTAGCAAAAACAGTGTCAACTAGTTCTTTTAGATGTGTCATCCTTGAAAAAAAATTGCGCTTAAATCTGAAATAAGTACAATATAGGCACATGCACAAAGTGCGAAGAATGTTTGAGCCTTAAGTAGGATCCAAGGTGGATAACTTCATCACAAATAATCTGTATAGTTTAGCAATCCTATTTTCTTCACACCACAGAAATGTTATATAAGAACATATATAAGTTATACTGGAGGGCATTCTGTGATGTTTCCTTCAAATCATTGATGGTTTTAAAATCTAATGTTTTTATATCCCTAGTCAGTATGAATGTTTCCAGCTAGGCCAAAGAAATGCCAAACAATTCAAACAAAAAGGATGATCATGAGTACCTCATAAACGCCAGGGTTCATTAGCAAGAG
The DNA here is from genome assembly GCA_947311845.1 of Poa pratensis. Classification (NCBI taxonomy): domain Eukaryota; kingdom Viridiplantae; phylum Streptophyta; class Magnoliopsida; order Poales; family Poaceae; genus Poa; species Poa pratensis. The sequence goes on along the minus strand of CAMZMU010000094.1, from coordinate 42,222,672 downwards.
GTCCCTGCTGCCTGAAATAAATTGCCAAACAAGTCCTCTAAGACAATCAGGAATTCCTTTCCTTATTCTTCTTTTAACCACATGAGGTTTTCTTCTAACATAATGCTTCCAGTCACTACCACCAACTCCTATCATCTTCCTCCATTTTCTTATCCTTCTTTCCTCCCTACAATAATATCCCAAAAAATGCCTTGTTAGACAGATAGCTGAGAGAAAAGAAAAGAAACCGAAGCAACTGATTTTCATAAATAAACTAGTCTGATACGTCACAAAAATGGCACTTTGGTATCAGTAACATAGACAGTATAGTAAATAACAAGTATGCTTTATCACGCAAGCAGACAAATATATGAGAACCATTCTCAAGCAGTTGCTGAACAGCCAAGGCCCGTGCATAAGTACAGAAATCTATGATGTATTAGGTACCAGAAAAGGATGTGTATACCACAACACAAAACTATGGTCACAGAAACAAGTAAACAACATAACGTAACTAACCAAGAAGAGTTACTGCCCCTAAGTTCAATAACACTCAAACATACAGGGACTAAGTATAACAAGAAACTCCTGTCATGTACGACATGTCACACCTTTCATGTTCATGTGTGGATCTGCTTCTCACAATTCCCTCAGGAGAGTTACTTCGTTCTGTCTTTATAAAACCAAATCTGTCCACACGAAGGAGATGGTCCAGGTTCGACGTCATCCACCTCTTTCTTCTTCTCCATTCCAGTGAAGATACCCTGCCATATTTCTTTCAAATGGTAGTCAATTACTGTAAGCTGAAGTACTGACATATCGATTAAAAAATAGAGCACACATGAGTCTGCATACGACATGAACCATGCAAAAACAATCAAATAGAAGTAGATCGAATAAAACACCAAGTAACTGATTTGAGTGTAAAAAACAATGGTTAAAAAGTGCCAAGTAAATTTTTTTACCAGGAAGCGCCAAGTAATTGTATAGTGACTTAATGAGCATTCGTGTTCACAAGCTCGTATAGTTACATTCGATAGAACTAAACTACAACAGGTCAGAGGTTCGGCTACTCAAGGGGTCTATGAATGTGCCGAGTCTTCCTACATTCGTACTCCACAAGGGTACAGATCACTGTCTGAACAAAAGTGAACCCTCAATTATTATTTATTGGAGGATAACAAACTTGCTGATGTTTGCAATATTAGTTGAGACTTGAGACAAACATATTACAGTACTAGACATCCAATTCAATGTGTGCACGGACATGGCATGGATGCACCTGCATTTCGTCTTGGATTATGGGATGGGGACGGTCAATCGAGATCGAACGAACCATGGATGGTTGAACTAATTAAGTAGGGTACAAATCCGTCCGCCATTAACCTCATGGGAACGAATTACATAATTAGCGGTAAAAAATGCAAACTGAATTCAGGCAGGAGAGGGTTTCCTTACCTTGGGGTGGAAGGATCGTTAGGCTTTGTTGTGAACGGACGGTCCGGGGACGTGATAGAGGCCGGAATCGCACAGGCCACGAGAATCCAATCCAATGCAGGAGAATTTGATGAAGGCGACAGAGAAACAGGAGGGAGGCGGACCGGCGGTAGCGTCACCACCTCCGCCCGCGTCGATTCGTCTCCGGCGATGGCGAAGGCGACGGGCTGGCTTTGTGGAGGTGCAGGCAGTGGCTTCGCCAGCGGCAGGTCAGGATAATGGCTTAAGACCGGGCGCACGGCAGCGACGACGATGGGACTATCGAGGTGGAAGGGTGCTAGGTGGCGAGTACCGGAGGAGAGGAGATGCGGCAAGGTGGAGGGGGATCTGAGAGTTTAGACATGGTTCAACGCTACGGGACACGCGGCTACGTTCAAAATAGAGCAATGGTTCCGTTTCCCCAAACCGCAAGTCGTTCCCGGTTAGGAAGGGTTCTCGGTTCCCCTTTCCCCTGCTACAGTAAATCGAAGAGGAGAAAGGGCGATTTAGGTTTCCGCCGGCGAATCCGCTGTTTTCCTCCGTCTCCGGCGCCGTTCCGGCGTCGCGAGATGGGGGGAAACCCCGGATCTCGACCGTGCGTGTAAATAGGTCTAGTCTAGTACTAGTTAGGTTCCTCGTCTCCGTCGCAGGCAGCGAGCTGGAGTGGTTGCCGGCGGCAGTGGAGAATAAGGTCTCCCCCTCCGTTCTCCGGCCTGGCGGTGATGCCGTCAGGGAGGTCGTGGAGTTTTGTTGCTTCTGGAGCAGGTTTGAAGGGATTCGTTGGCGTTCTGCTGCTTCGATGTCGCCGGCCGGCCGTGGTGGCGAGGGGAGATGTCGATGCGCGGTGGGATCTCTTCGCTGTTCCTTTTGCTTTGTTGATTGCAGGTGGAGCTGCTATCCTTTTCCTCTGGCCGGCCGTGGCGGCGGGGAGTGGAAGATGCGTTGCAGTTCTTCCCCAAGATCAGCACAGCTTTTTTCGCGGCTTGCCCTTCGGTGGGTTGATTGCGAGCTGTGTGGCTGGCCGAGCCCAGCTCGTCATCCTGCGCAGGTCGGGGCGTGTCCCCCGCCGACGAGCCATCTTCGTCGCCAAGGTCTCGCCGTCTCTGGTGAGCGGCACATGCGGCGATATCAACGGGAACTGATTCCCAAGAGGCCTGAGCAGGTGTACCAGCAGTCGTCCGAGCTCTTCTCCTTCTTCCCTGCGACGGAGCGATGGCGAGTTCATGGACGGCGGCGGATGCATAGTTGCAGAGCCCCTCAGGGTTGCGTGCGTGTTTTTTGTTTTCCTTGGGGTGGTTTCTGTAATTGTTGGGCAGCTGTTACGTGTCTGGAATTTTCCAGTGTAGTCCCTTGGTTTCCTTGTTAATGAATTCCAGAGACGTTGTATCAAAAAAAAAGTCGTTCCCGGTTAGCCGGCCGGGGCTCCTCATTTTTGTAAGAAAAAGTCTAATTTAAAACCTTAAACTCGTAGAGGTTAGACAAATCAAATTCATAAACTTGAAATCCTGATCGTTGACATCCTGAAACTATAAATCTCGGTTCACCTGGAATGCGACAATTCCAAAACAGGCTTCTCTCACTCTCATGTGGAGCCTACTTGTAACCAATCTTTCTCCTCCCTCATCTCACCCACCGATTCCAGCTCCCCAACCCCCCCAGCTCCCCCCCCCCCCACACACACAGTTCCTGCCGCATACTGCAAACCACCCGTCTCATTCGCGTTCTGATACTGCCGCTCACGCCCGCAGGTCTGGCACCGCCCACCGCCACGCCGTGCTTGCCGACCCGCACAACATGTCTCACGCGTGTCGGCCGCAGCGGAGACGGAGGTGGTGCGCTAGCTGGAGCACAGTCCTGTGCTTGACTAGCCATCTTATTCGGAGAGAGAAAAACATTATCATGTTTGATATTTTTCTTCTATAGTGAAAAATTGGTCGAGGGTTCAATTTAGACCGGCATTCACAAGGGTGAAAACGGCCGGAATTTCGAGGTCAATATTCGATTTGTCTAACCTCTACAAGTTCAAGATTTAAAATGGACCATTTCCTTTTTTATGGAGTATAATTTAATAGGTACAAAAACACTCGGATGGCGAAGGTTCAAATTACGTGTATTTTTTCAAGATTCAAAATTTCAAACGAAATATCTTGAGAATCGTTTGTCTAAATTACGAACCGTTTTAATTTTGAATTTCTTGCGTCGAGATCTTCAACACTAGATCCCATGTTAATATGTTTTGAGACACTCACGGACGCAACATGGATGTACTACCAGGTGCAGCAGAGGTGTACTCCTAGTTGCAGGACAGATATACTCACAGGTGTAGTACAGATGTACTCACAGGTGCAAAGTCAATATACTCATAGGTGTTGGGCATATATACTTCCAGACGTAGGTAGATGTACTCCCATAGATACATGGCAGACGTATCTTCAGGTGCAGCATAGATGTACTCCACGAGGATATACTTTCTCACTTGCTGGGAGTATAAAAAAGAGCGTGGTTTTTTACCCGGCTTTCAGTTATTTGTACTCCAGGTTTTTCGTAGTTTGTACTTCATGTTTTCATGTACTTCGGGATTTTTGTATTTCAGATTTCAGTTTATTCGTACTTGAGGTTACCGTATTTTCTTGTACTTCCATTGCTAAACATGTAGAGTATGTACGTACAAGGAAAAGAAAAGAAAAAACATATCTCCTGTGCGGTTGTGCGTGTACTTCGATTTGCTAGTACGTACTCCCTCCGTTCCAAATTAGATGACTTCTATTTATACACATACGGATGTATCTATACTTGTAACATGTCTAGATACATCCGCATGTGGACAAGTATAAGTCATCTAATTTGGAACGGAGGGAGTACAAGGTAGGTCGTTCGACGGGTCGCGTCAACGCGTCCTTCGCTCCATCACCGGGACGTGTACGTGTATTCCGTGGACCCATGCAGCTAGCTATGTACGGGATGCGGAAATCGATCTTCGCTAAGGTCTCCCTTTCTAATTGTACATGTACTTGAGGACCTGCCTGTGGTAGGATAATTTAGAGGGTGGTTGTACCCTCAGCCCACCTGAGTTCAAATCTCAGATTTGACATTGGTGTTTTTTGTTTAGGCGGAATATTCTTCAGTGCAAGGCGACGTTCCCGTCGGTAGCGAGGCGTCCGTGGTGACTTCGTCAATCTCAAGACCCAACCGTCGGCTTAGTCTTTTGGAGGTGCTCATAGGGGTAGTGTGTGCACGTGTGCGTTCATAGGGATGAGTGTGCACGTGTATATGAGCGTCTGCGTTGTACTGTGTTTCGAAAAAAAATTGTTACATGTGCTTTTGATTTAGTCTTTTGGCTTATACCATTGTGTAATAATGTTTAGTCAAAAGTTAAAAGCTAAAACAAAAACACTTATTTAGCTGCTTTTGTGGTTTATATAAGACAAATTTTAAAAGACAAAAATAATCCTAACCAAACAGACACTAAGAGAAGCCAAGAATAGACTATGACAGACCAAAATGTACTGCTTACTGTCTAAGTCAGTCGCTAAACATAATAACCCTTCTATTTATCATAGGTACTGATTTACTATACTACTATATATTAAAGACATGCAAATCGCCGGCCTGAGAGCCACCCTCGCACTGTAGAAGTCTACAGTGTTCTACAGTGCGGGGTGGGCCCCACATGAACAGTTTTTCCTTTTTTGCATTTTTTTACAAGACGCAGGAATCGGAGTTCCTACAGCGCGCACTGTAGCTACAGTGTTAGGTATTGTTCACGTTTTTTTTTCCCTCCGATTCTCACTTTTGCAAAGTTTTTAATCTTTTCTTTTTCACGCTCACATTTCGTCACAACTTTTAAACCTTTTAGTCTCTTTTCCGCGCTCACACTTTTGACACAACTTTCAAACAAATTTTCCGGTAATAGTTCCTTTAAAGTTAGGACAACGGAAATGCCGGCCTGAGAGCCCCCCGCGGTACTGTAGCACAGTAGCTAACAATGTAGTTAATCTGCAAAAACACACGCGTGCACCCCCCCTCTCCCTTCTCTCTCCCCGCGCGAGCCAAGCTCGCCGGCGATGCCGACGCGGCGCACCGCCGCTCCGCTCTTCCGCACTCAAATCGACGGGCACGCCGGGATTCGCCGTCGCCTCTTCTCTCCCCTCGCCGAAAGCCGCGTGCCGAAACGACGCGCCGTCGCCGGAATCGCCGCTGCCGTGCGACTGCTCCCTTCGCCGCGTCTGCACTCCGCCACAGCCATTCCGGTGACGCAGAAGAGACGGCGCCGCCGTCCGCAGGAAGCCGGCGTCCTCGCCCTGCTCGCTGCGCCATTGCTGACGTCGCAACGACGTCAGCGTGGGCCCAGCATGTCTTTTTTTCCTGCCAGATTCCCTAAAAAATATGCAGAAAAATAATAAAAATTCCAAAATCAGCAACTTTAAACTACACACCAAGGAAAAAATTTATATATCAAAATAATCACAAAAAAAATGTTCTTTTGAATTTGAATAATTTAAAAAACACAACAATTTTTTAATATAACCATTCCCATATTTAATTTTTTATTAAATATACCCATCCGAACAAATGTGAAAAACATATCAAAATAGCCACACAAAAAAAAATGCTAGCTATTTACGACATAAGCTAAAATTCCAAATTCGAACATTCCAAAATCTTAAATGTCTTCCGAATCTAAGCAATTTACAAACATGAATAACAAATCAAAACTGAATAAATTCCAAATTTGACAGATTTTTGAAATCCAAAAAAAAAAATTTTAACGCAAACTTTTCTTTAATTTCACTAATTTTGAAATCCAAACAACTTCTAAACATGGACATTTCCAAAATTTCATTTTCACCACACGGGCGCGGCATGCTGACTACTCACTGCATACGATCAAATTTCAAATTTGGATATTTTAAACTTTTAAATGCCTTCCAAACCTGATTATTTTACAAACGAAAAAAGACATCGAATCTGAAAAAATTCCCAATTTGAACGAATTTCGAAATATGAGCAATTTTTTACCACAAGCTTTGTTTGTATTTGAAAAATTTCCAAATCTACACACTTCTAAAACATGGACATTTTCCAAATTCCAATTTTACCGCTATAACACAGCAAATAAAATTGAATATTCCAAAATTTCAGCTGCCTTTCAAATCTAACCTTTTTACTGACGTGAAAAAAAAAACAACTCTAAATAACTTTCCAATTAGACTAACTTTCAAAATCTAAACAACTTTCAAACATAAGCTCTCTTTGCATTCCAACAATTCTCAAATCTACACAAATTTTAATTGTAGACATTTTTAAATTCTAATTTTACCACACGAGTGCGGCGTGACGCCGCACCAAATTTACCTAGTCATACTAGAAGGAATAGCCACGCTTTGTCGCGCCCATTGGTTTCTTGTTTTATTATCATGTGCTTTCAATTCGGTATTAATTAATTTCAGCTTTGGGGCTATGAACATTTTCTTCTCTTATGGTGATGCCCGAAAATGAAGAGGTATTTAGTTGCTTGTCCAGAACAACAAACACAAATGTGAACCTGACCAAATAGAAGTCAAAATTTATAGCAAAAAGAAAATAACACTTTCATGACAATACACACAGTTAATAGATATTTTGTTACAATATTGTTTATTCCAAACATTATACAAATTTCTACAAAATTGTTGCAACAGATCAATCATTTTGATGCTCTTTCCTTTAAGACCAACATTACAATAAGAGTATACCAAAATAAAGAATGGCCTGATTTGTTGGTCAAAATTATTTTGTTGCCCTCGGAGAGATAATTCCAGTATCAGATCTGAGAGCAACCCCTTTAACCACATCCAGCAAACCGATCTTGATTTGTACATATCATTACTTATTTAAATTCAGTCAAATTATCAGTGAATATTCGGGGGAAAATCAGGCATATAGCTCATGTACAATGGTGTCCACGTGGCAACGCTTGGCTGAAAAGAAGATGTAACAAAATATGGAGTGATTTTTCGTCTGCTCTGCAGACAATGAAGTGTGTCAAAAGAGTTTAGCCTAAAACACATCTGAAGGAAACCCATATAAGGTAGATTATGTAATTCCCAAAGTTGTTTAGTTTATTGGTGAGACTTTTTTTGCCGAAATTGTAGCAAGCTAGTTAGTACGGAGGCACAAACGCTCTTTGTTGAAGAAAGTGTTAGACATCAAAGTATCAAACTGGTGATGTCCTTCACTCATACCCCTTGGTTTCTCGAAATTTCATTGTTCTTGCACAAAGTGATAGTATAAGACACACCTACAAAGTTTTGGCAATTAGTGGGGAGAAATAACACATTAGACAGGTGAATTACCTACTTCTCAAAATACCCAATCCTATAATGCAAACTAACACATGTTACTGTATCCACATGGCAGTTTCCTACAACAGGAAACAAAACAAAAGGTAATCCAAAAATGATAGCTCGCAGTCTGGGTCCTAAACACATAAAAAACATGTGCAAAGCGCTGGTCTTCCTCCACCCTAGATCGTGCATTTCTATCCCACCCTATAATGGAAGCGTAAATAACTCAACATGCTCGTCATCGTCAAGAGGTAACACCCATGGCCTGAAGCTAGCTTCGGCTCTTCTAGCTGTCACACATATAACTTTTTGCCGCAACAGGCTTCGCTCCGTCGGCACATGTCCTGCAAAGAAGCAAATTATATAAGCAAGAGAGTAAACACGCAAAACATTGGACCTGGAAAAATAGAATATAATTATTCACAAATACATAGATATCCTCTATCAATACATTCGCAAACATTCGTTTTCACAACTACCCCGGCAAATATAGCTGATCATTAACAAATTGCGTCAAATCGCCAGTGTAAAATATGTGGATGATTCCACACTGGAAGGCATGGCATATACATCGTTGCACTAAGCCTCGCCTTGATCCGTCCCGCTATCTTCATCAGGCTCATGCTAGTCTTTGGTTTGTACCCATATGTGGCAGGGGCGAAGACAGGATCCCAAATTGAAGGGGGGGCGAAGGTACCAAATCTCAGTTAAGGGGGGCCAATACAGCTAATTTTGCCTAAAAATCGTTTCTAAATTAGCATTAATAAATATATAATTCTTCATGGTGTTCATTGTCATAGGGGGGCTGCTGGTCCCCCTAGCTCCGCCACTGATATGTGGCTCAAACTTTCACTCCTACTGCTTTTTCCCTTTCCAAATAATAAATTTTAGAATGTTTATACTTTTGTAGCTTGAGCCTACTAAAGAATACACTATCACTGTATTAAACATTTGTACTATTTCTCCTTTTAACTTATGTGAGAGTTGATGCGGTAACATATGAGGGGAGCTATCCTAACTTATCTGCAATGTCACTACATTAGACATATATCGCATTTAGTATAAGGACATACAGTTTGGCTGAAGCAGTAAGCAGCCAGTTTATGCAGTAACCTTGGCTGCTTATATTTTTTTCTTACATGTTTGATATATCCATATATCTCAGAAATCTGTTTATTACAATATCTAGATGGCAATTTTTCTACGTGACCTGGTAGTCCTCTTTCTAGTGATACTCGGTCGGACAATTAGCAAATCACAAATGACCCTATGGTGTAGAGTCAAAAAAGGTATCTCACTTTTTGTTTGGATCTTCTGTGAGCACTCGTGTGTATTCTATGTTACAAAACAGAAGTTTGAGACATTAAAACACACAAGATACACAGATATTTGCATGATTAATCCTGGGTCTTAATTTTTTTTCAGAAGCTTGGGGGGGGGGGGGGGGGGGGGGGGGGGGGGGGGTCATGGCCCGTGCTGGTCCCCTGGTTCCGTCAGCGCGCGAGCTCCCTCCATCGTCGCCCTTGACGCGCTCGTCTAGCCGGCCATTCCCTGAAGTCAGTATTTGGTCTTCATCTCAACGAGGGAAAGAGACAGAAAAAAATATAAACGCCTATCACATAAATCCGTGTGTCATTGAATTGCGAACCCTTGTCATGGACGCACGACAGGCCAGAGATCCCGGGAGTTTTTTTAGGGGATATGTAGTTTCGTCGGTCTTTTAAAATTAATTTTAGAGCATTCAGCCAACCAGGATAGACAACATCCAAAAGTTTATGTCTACGGCCATGTGCATCATTTTGATGCAAAGCCTCGGGCGATGCTCCCATTTAAAAAAAGTGTATGTGTGATTCTAAATGCTATGCAGAAACATTTGCATTATCGAAAGGCACATGGATGCGCCGTACCTCTCATTCACAATCTAAAGGTAATCAAAATCCTCAACATGGTGATATCCTGCTAGCTGGTTTTCCCTCTAGATGTCCATATTTCTGACTTTGTTAGGTGTTTATTGATTCAGAGCTAAGTTTGTTCATACTCTTTTTTTGTACGTCAGGATTTGATTTGATCTTTTTGTGTTTCCCTGTTCAATTCACATTAAAAATGCTTCTTTGTGGTTATGTGTTATCTTTGGAGGTCTTATAGGATGAGTGTTTGTTTTCTTTCACACACTTCCAGATTTTAACTCGACTGATATGCAAACAGTACCGGCTACTCAACTTGCTGAATTTTCTCATCATACACAAGGAATAGTGAGAACAGAAATTAGTTTCTCTTGATATTGCTAACTTTTCTCAATAATTTGTGCAGCCCAAGTAAACTGAATGAAATAAAATGTTTTACTTTCACCAGAAGCTATCATATTAAAACTGACTAAGTTCAATATATGTTCCAGATCATATTGTTATAAAGTATAAGTGTTTTCCATTAGTCAATAAGATTTTGTTCATTTTGTGTAAGTTCTCAAATCCCCGCTGCAACACGCGGAGTTATTCTAGTTGGAAAGAGAAGAGAAGGAAGACGTGGCGGCGCAGCGCAGCACGTGAGCAAGGCCGCGTTTTCCTTAAGTTAGTTGATATAGGTGAATACATAAATAAGAAATAGTTAAAATACTTGACGAACACAAATATAACTAGTAATTTAAAATAGTATCTCAAAACTGTTGATATGAACATTGAACAAGCCGAACAACCGTACACAGTACTGCAAATTATTGATGCACCAAGCCGGGGCTTTAACGCCTTTTCGAGAAAACATTACTGCAAATCGGACAACAACCTCATATACATTCTAATTCTGTCAATTGATAATAATCCTAGATTTTGCCAAATTAATAGAGCAAGTCCTCGTCCATGGAAGCGTCGACATCCTCCGGGGCCTTCAGCTGCAGATGCCCCTCCGGCGGTTTCACCTGCACCACCTGTGGCGCCGCCTCTTCGAAGCTCCCACCCTGCTTGAACTTCTGAGCAAAGTATTCGTACCTCATCACGTCTAGATCGCTCACGCTCCGCCTCGCGTGTTCCATAGCCCCCAAGAAGTACTGCCGGGTGAGCTCCGCGCCGACCATGGCCTCTTTATTTCCGACATTTTTGCTTTTGTTGATGAGGTCGCGCACCGCGAGCTTGGTCGCGCGCTGGCATATCTGCGTGATGTCGGCGCCGCTGTATCCAGCCGTGGAACGGGCCAGGTCCAGGAGGTCGACGCGGCGAGAGAGAGGAGCTCGGCGCAGGCCCGCCTTGAAGATCTGCAGCCGCGACGGCTCGTCTGGGAGCGGGATGTAGATGAGCTGGTCGAGCCGCCCCGGCCGGAGCAGGGCCGGGTCGATGATGTCCGGTCTGTTGGTGGCCCCGATGACGAACACAGTCTTCTTGGCGTTCATCCCGTCCATCTCCGTCAGCAGCTGGTTCAGCACCCGGTCGGACGTGCCGCCGGCGTCGCCCACGCTGTTGCCGCGCTTGACGGCGATCGAGTCGAGCTCGTCGAAGAAGAGGACGCACGGCGCCGCCCCGCGCGCTTTGTCGAACAGGTTGCGGATGTTGGCCTCGCTCTCGCCGTAGTACATGGTCAGCAGCTCGGGCCCCTTGACGCTGATGAAGTTGCAATTGCACTCCCCGGCGATGGCCTTAGCCATCAGCGTCTTGCCGCATCCCGGCGGGCCGTAGAAGAGCACGCCCCGCGACGGCTCCATGCCGAATATCTCGAACATCTCCGGATGCAACACCGGGTACTGCACCGTCTCCTGGAGCTCCCGCTTGACGTCCTCGAGACCGCCCACGTCCTCCCACGACACCTTGGGGATCTCCACCATACCGGTCTCGCGTAGTGCCGAGGGCTTGGTCACATCCATAGCGTGCTTGAGGTCGCCCATGGTGACCGACATGGAGTTGAGCACCTCCACGTCGATGATGTCCGACTCGAGATCGATGACGTCCATCTTCTGGCGGATGCATTGGAAGGCGGCCTCGGAGCAGAGCGCCGCGAGGTCAGCGCCGACGAAGCCGTGCGTGTCCTTGCCGACGCGCTCGAGGTCGACGTCATCGGAGAGGGGCATCTTCTTGGTGTGGATGCGGAGGATCTCGAGGCGGCCGACCTCGTCGGGCACGCCGATGTCGATCTCCTTGTCGAAGCGGCCGAAGCGGCGGAGCGCCGGGTCCAGGCTGTTGGGGCGGTTGGTGGCGCCGATGACCATGACCTGCGCGCGCTGCCGGAGGCCGTCCATGAGCGTGAGCAGCTGCGACACGATTCGGCGCTCCACCTCGCCGTGCGTCTTCTCGCGGTTGGGCGCGATGGCGTCGATCTCGTCCATGAAGATGATGGAGGGCGACTCGGCCTCGGCCTTCTCGAATATCTTGCGCAGGTTTTCCTCGCTCTTGCCCGCCATGCCGGACATGATCTCCGGCCCGTTAACGACGAAGAACTTGGCGCCGGACTCGGATGCGATGGCGCGCGCGAGCAGCGTCTTGCCGGTGCCGGGCGGGCCGTAGAGCAGGATCCCTTGGGAGGCTTGACGCCAAGCGTGTGGAACAGCTTGGGGTGGCGAAGCGGCAGCTCGACCACCTCGCGGATCTGCGCGAGCTGCTTGCGGACGCCGCCGACGTCGTCGTAGCCCGGGCCGTCGAGCCTCTCCTCGTCCTCCCGCCTGAGGGGGTCCAGGCAGCACATCTCCGTGTCGTCCGCGACAATGACGAACTCGTCGGGGTCCGTGTCGACGATCTTGAATTCCACGGCTTGCATGTAGCCGCGCACCATGAAGCGATCGCCCTTGCGCACCGGCCGCAGCTCGCCCTTGAAGTAGGCTGCATCGATCATGTGCAAAGTAAATTAAGCATCGACTAGTGCGTGCGTACGTGCAAACGAACTGAAGAAGCAAAGTAATTGATCGATGCATGTTACTTACGCTTGACGTAGGCCTCGAAGAGGTTGCCGGTGATGCCTTCAATGGTGTCCTCGAACGGGCTGTAGGTGACCTTGGTGGCATGCTTGATGCTGCCGCAGGGATTGACGGTGACTTCGTCGCCGAGGTGCAGTCGGAGGTTGCCGCGGACGACGCGGTTGAGCCGCGCCTTGCCATTCGGGCACGACTCGTCCTGCTGGGCGTAGCACACGGTCTCGCGCCTGCGCTGGCCGCGGAGCTTCAGCGGGTCGCCTCGGAAGATGTTAAGCGCGGCCATGGTGTCCACGCTCAGCGCCACCGTGGAGCTGTCGACAGCCACGCCGCCCTCCGCGTCGTCCACGACGAGACGGTTCGGCGACTTCATCTTGGTCTCCAGGATCGCCGTGCTGTAGTCCTTCTTGGCGCCGCCTTCTTGATCTTGATCCATGGTACGAAGCACGGGATTGCCGCGATCGATCAAGCTTCTGTCGATCGAAAAGATCGAATCGGGCGTCTGCGCTTTGACGATGCCGCCTAGTTTTTTGGTGTCGAGGGCCGGCTACGTGATTTCCAGACGACGCGGCGCGGTGGAATATATATTTGCGAGCGGCACCGACGTGGCCGGTACGGAATCTGTCCTCTCTTGGCTTCCGATCCGGACTCAGTACTAAAGTCGGTTCCTAATCAATGCAATTTGCTTCACATACGACAGTCAAGGTACGATTGTGATACGATACGACACACAGATCCCGGGCTCCTGGCGCTTTTTTTTTTTTTACCAAACGACGCCCTAGTTCTACAAATATTTCCAAAATACAAAAGGAAAGAGAAATTAAAGTGCGACTGGAAAGAAAAACAACACCGTCAGGTTCCAGAGTGACAACCCCACTCTCGGCCATATAGGTAGAGTTAACTAAGGACATAGCAGCACCAGCAACAACATAGACCAAAACACTAATCACATGGTTATCCTTACAGTTGTCGGCGCTTAGCCACGAGACCTGGACAGAGCTTCTCGTACCACCATCTTCAAGCCTTCTTCAGTCTTGGTTCTTTTTGCAGTAAAGGCCAATCGTTAAACACACTGCATATTCTGAATATAATGCTCGCTGGATCATCTGGAAATTTCAGCTTAAAGCGCGCCTCATTATGAGTCTTCCATATGATCCAGCATACAACATCACTCCCACTCAGAACCAGTATCATTTGTGACGAGGGGAAGGAATAACTCCAGTTTCCATCATATCCAACACACTATCAGGGGTCTGAGCAGTCCAAAGACACACATCATCACCTGCCAAACAAATCTCGCGAGGCTACACTGGAATAAGAAGTGATCCATTGTCTCTCTTTATGAGAACAGAAGTGGCATTTTTCATTTCCAGTCCACCCTCGTCTAGCTAAGTTGCCCTTGATCATCAGCCACATGGAGATTGTCGTGTCGCGTCGCACGATCACCAGGAGTAAAGGATACCCCTTTTATTTTGTTCGGTATGGGGCGTAGAGGAGGTTTAGGGTCTTCAGCTTCCCGGGAAGGGTGAGAGAAAGAGTTGCAAGCACGACAGAAACGCAAGGATACTCCTGCATGTCTGGATTGATATGTTCATCATGATGTGGTTACAGGGTGGTTCCGAGTAAACGCCCGGGAGGTGGATTGTTGAAGGAAGAAGATGAGCAGATCCTGACCCAGAGGAGATCACCTCTCGCTTCAGCCTTCCAAGCTTTACTCGTTCTACCTCTATCTTTCGGTCTAGACCCCTCCTTGGTGACCTTGACCCTCCCTTTATAAGCCAGGGGACTGCCACAGATGGTCACACAAGAGCTGTGAGAGGTTTTAGGCGGGAAAAAACCCCTCGGTAGTGGTGGTGGCTTGGCAGGCGACGTGGCCTCTTCTAATCCTTTCCTTCTCCGCTGGTTTGGTGAGCTCGTCCACCTCTGAAGGAAAGCATGGCCAACAGGACTGACACCCCCACCACGGTTGTCCCCTGACGACGTCATCCCTTGGCGCCTCCATCTTCTTGGCGCCCAAGTCTTCTTGATCGTTTCTCTTTGCTTAGGCTGGCATGCTTATCTTCTGGAGGGATGAAGGAGATCGCCTTTTCCATGCATACGCCTGGCGGGTCCTTCGGGTTGTCCTTTTCTGCGGGTCCTTGCCTTGGTCTCTGGGTGCGAAAACCCGGAGGGTCTCCCGGGTTGACGTCCTTAGCCTCCAGGACGTCGAAGCAGATCTTGCCGGGTTTTCGTGGGGTAGGTGGGCTGGCCCACCTGCCTGGTTGTTGTAGGCTTGACCTCGTCTATCTTCTGGGTGGGCCCATAGGTGATGGACACGCTTTGGCAGTAGCAGGGGGACCTCATGTTCCACTGTTGCGACAGAGATTTTCACCTTAATGCTTCCTATAGCTGCACCTAGGTCAAAGCCTGTGAGCAGTCAAGTGGGCGCCAAAAGGCAACTAACATAGCTGATTTCTTCCTTCGATACCCATGTTTTATTTCCTTTTTGTGAGATCTTAAAATGAGCTGGACTGTTATCGATCTGCGGACATTTTATTAACCAATTATTTCTTTTTACAACTGTTTTATTGACTACCTATTTTCTTTGTTGGTTCTGCTACCTTCTTATATTGCAACGAAGTATTTACAAAAGAAATCAAACTTCTGACATTTTTTTTTTTACGAAAAGCGACCAAAACCATATTTCATTAGAAAAACGAACGGAAAAG
This sequence comes from Poa pratensis, assembly GCA_947311845.1. Classification (NCBI taxonomy): domain Eukaryota; kingdom Viridiplantae; phylum Streptophyta; class Magnoliopsida; order Poales; family Poaceae; genus Poa; species Poa pratensis. The sequence goes on along the minus strand of CAMZMU010000094.1, from coordinate 42,207,298 downwards.
GTAGAGGATCTGCTACCTTCTTACTCCCTCCGTTCGGAAATAGATGTCTTCTATTTATCCAAATTTGGATGTATGTGTACACTAAAACATGTCTACCTACATCTGAATCTAGACAAATGCAAGACATCTATTTCCGAACGGAGGGAGTATATTGCAACGAAGTATTTACATATGTACAACAGGCAAATCCTGGAATGCAGAGAAAAAAAGGAAAAAGTCGTGGGTGGATGGATTGCACCCAAAGTAGGATAGCTGGATAGGTTGTCGTCTTTTTGTCGATATGTTTGCCATAAACGGAGCTCTCTTTGGTGATCAGTAGAAGCATCGTTTCTCTGTTTCTGTCAGCATTGTGAAAGACTCGCCCGTTTCTTATCTACCACACATGATGATATCAATTGCAGCAAAAACAAATAGGCCACGCACTAGAACGGGTGGGTCCTGCTTCCTGGACGAAATCAGAGATGATACTTGACCGATCGAGTGGCGATATCTCAGCCATACCCAAACCCACTGGGACGTCTTGTAGTGCACGATGATGTGATCTAAGAGAAAATGACAGAAAACTACGACATTTGGGGCTGAGTTGTCACTTAACTACGACAATTGGAGTAAATGTCACATGACTACCATTTCAGGGGCATGGTTGTGACAGAAAGCACTAATTTCTCGATTTGCTGGGCTTAACCCGTTTTCTGGCCCACCTGTCGAGTCCGACGTGGCACCGTATTGACGTGCTAACAGGTTTTCTGACAAGCCTGGCCCACTGTCAGATCTACGTGTCAAAACAGGATAAAAAATAAAAAATAAATAGGAGGTAAGTCAAAGTCCCCTCTCTCACGAGGCTAAGGAACACCGGGAGCGTCGTGCCTGTGGCCGCGCTCGACCTCCGCCGCCTCGAGCTCCCCGCCGCCGCCTCCCTCGCCCCAAGGTGCGCCGCCCACCTGCGGAGGCGCCGCCCGGGAGTTGCGGCAGTTGCGCAAGCGGCGGCGAGCTCCTGGTGCACGCGCGGCGGGAGGCAGTGCCCACGGAGGCGAGCTGCAGGGTCGCGCAGCGGCCGAGCTGTGCCTGTGGCTGGAGCTTGCCCGCGCACATGTCGCCCTTCGCTAGAGCTCGCCCGCGGTGCTCTCCCGTTCCATTGGACGCCGGCGAGTTGTCGTAGGGGCGGACGGAGCCGAACCCGCCGCTCGATTCGGGCGAGTCGGTCCAGGAGCCACATGAGCCCGACCCGCACCGTCGTTGTGCAGAGCTCGAAGCTGTTGGTGGCGCTGGCGCCGGTGACCTCCTCCACCCCGGGCAGGGACAACGACGAGCGGTCCCCCGACGGGGCGCCGCGGTGGCTGCGGCGTCGGCGAACTTCGGTCGCGTGTAGAGGGGCGGCCGAATCCGCGTTGCGCTGGGAGTGCCCTGCGCGGCGGGCGGCGCGGGCGTGCTCTGCCACGTACAGCGCGGGCGCAGGGACGGGCAGTTCCCGCCGGCCGCCGGGTTTGCTCGGGCTCGTGCACTCGCGGGATGGGACGCCAGGAAAAAATTCTGCTTTTCCCCTTGGCCCCGCTAGTTGGTTCTACTATTGACGGGTGCAGGGAGGTGCGCACTTCGCGGGATGGGTCAACGCTCACGCTTGGCCGGAGTTCGCCGCTCCCGCGCCATGGCCGTACGCGCCCGACATCCGCCGGCGGATCTGCTTGGTCGGCAGGAGCGAGCAGTGCACGCTGAAGTCACCCTTGTGTCACGACAGGTGGGCCGGGTCATATTTCAGTCGGTCAATTATTGACTCGGACAAGTCTTTGCCATGTCAACCCTTACATGTGGGGCCGAGTGCACAGATTCGCTGTTAGACGGAGCAAATCGAGAAATTAGTGCTTTATGTCACGACCATGCCCCTGAAATAGTAGTCACGTGACATTTACTCCAATTGTCGTAGTTAAGTGACAACTCAGCCCCAAATGTCGTAGTTTTCTGTCATTTTCTCTGTGATCTAAAGATTAAAAAGCAGGACATGGGAGTACGGTGTTTTGTCTGTTTTGTCTCCTGGGCTACATGTAGCCTGGTTTTTTTGAAAATTCAAAATCTATAATTTTATGTTTCAAAAAATTCCGAAAAAAATTCTAAACATAGATAATGACGATTTCTACCTGTGTGCAAAAAAGAAATGTGAAATATTATGTATTTTATCCTGTGTAAAAATGACAAATTTCTAAATATGGGGTAAGTGATTCAAAATCTCTCGAAATTGTCAGGATTTGTCATTTTCGTTAGGGCGAAATACAAATTATTTCGAGTTGAAACTTTGCAGAAGCATAGATCAAGTCGTTGTCAATATCTAGTATTTTTCCCAACATTTTTTGAAACTTTAAATGGTGATTAAAAAATAAATCAAAAACCGGGCTACTAACCGACTTTCCGAGGACATAGGTCGCATCCGGCGTCGTTATTCCATGTTTTAGCTGTGGCTTAGATGCCAAGTTCACACTCGGATATTAAGATCTTAACATAAGTCCACGATTTGCTAAGCACCTACGTACGTCAAAACATTTTTTAAATCAACTTGCTTCCCTTATACTTCATCTGTTCCATAATATAAGACGTTTTAGCTCTTACACATGTTGTCTATATGCATACTAAAATGATTGAACATACACAGTAAATTGTGTCTACATACATTTATATATATGTGAATGTGGACAAATGCTAAAACATCTTATATTTAGGAACGGATGGAGTATTAAGATCCGGCACACTGAGATGCCAAGTTCACACCATACCCTCGGGGTACACCTAGCCAAGTTTTTTTTGTAGAACCATGCATGAGAGCTGCATGTATTTGATTAGAAGAAAGAAGAAAGAGCCAGAGGCCACAGTTTACATGGCTGATGAACAACCATAAGAGAGACAGTGACCCAAGATAGAACAAGCCGAGAAACTAACAACTGATAGAGCGACCTAAGATGACACTGGAAAATGACCACCTACGACTCTGTAGAACCTAACTGAAACAACGACGACAAAGCCGCAGGGAAGCTTAATCCTCAGACAAAGTGAAGCGACCTTTACTTGTCATGGCCCATTGTTTTGCCTCATTTATAATGTGTTCCACGAGTACATTATTGGCACGGCCTCCTTCTGAAATACTCTGTTGTTTCTCTCGTTCCAGAGCGACCAGGCCGTCATCATGATAATTGAATCCAGCTTCCTCTATTTCTTCCCTGCGAAAGCGTTCCTTGCTTGTTGCCACCAAGTCTTCAGCGTAATATCTATTGATGGTGTTAGTGTCTGCCTATTAGCCTTTGTCAACATCCTGCTCCATACGATGTTTGTAATCATGCAACCGATAAAGTGTTGGGTGGTCTCTTCTGCATAGTTACTGAGTGCATTTATAGCTATGTGGTAATTAATCCCCTCTTAGCAAGACGATCAGCAGTCCAAACTCGGCCTTTGATGAATAACCACATGGCGATTTGGCATCGTAGCGGCGCCCATAATCTCCAAATAGCCGTGGCTGAAATGCATGAGATCTTGGTCTAGAAATGAGCTCGATACACCGACCTTGTCGGGAACACTCCTTTTGCTTCCCACGATCAAGTTCATGTGTCTTCGAGCTACGGAGGTAAATGAATTGAATTCCATTCTGATGACCCACAAATGTAGGGGGTTGCAACAGTATCTTCGAGTGAAGTAAAACCCAAATTTATTGATTCGACACAAGGGGAGCCAAAGAATACTTATAAGTCTTAGCAGCTGAGTTGTCAATCCAGTCACACCTGGAAAAGCACTAGTAACATAAGTGATGTGAAAGCAACAGTAATTTGAGAGCAATAGTAACAGTAAAGTAGCAGCAGCAAAAGTAAAACAGAAGCAATGGCGCCAGAAAATAGTTGATGCTAAATATGGATCGGGGTTACCAGCTTCATTAGAGGTAACTCTCGAAAAAGAACAAGAACAAGTATTGGGTGAACAAATTACAGTTGGAAATTGACAGAATTACAACTAACTCATGATAGACATCTACTTTATAAATCATATGTAGGCATGTTTTCAATATATAGTCATACGTGCTTCCAATAAGAATCTTGCATGACATCTTTTGTCTAACCATCCCGTTTTAGCGGGGCCAATCATGGAATCTAGGTACTCCTTTTAATAGAGCACCGGAGTAAAGCATTAACACTTGGTGAAAACATCTGATCCTCAAGTCACAGCCATCCCTCTGAATGTCCCAATTGTTGTCACTTTCGAGCCTCGGGTTCCGGACAGTAACAAGTGCATACAACTTGTAGATACAATCTAAGCAACAATTATAGAGCTTAAATCTAAGATCATGCCACTCGTGCACTAGTGAAAAGCAATGAACACAACAAGATTGCAGCAACAATAATTTAGAAACATCCTGGATAAACTGATCATAATGTAACAATTCATCAATCCCAACAAACACAACACCAATTACATCAGATGGATCTCAATCATGTAAGGCAGCTCATGAGATCATTGTACTGAAGAACATGGGAGAGAGAGTACCAACTAGCTACATCTAGAACCCGTAGTCCATGGGTGAACTACTCACAGCCCATCATGGAGGCGGCGGCGTCGAAGGAGATGGCTCCGGGGGTCAATCCTCGTCGTGGCAGGGTGCCGAAATAGGACCTTCTGACTCCCGAAACTAGGGTTTGATGGCGACAGAGCTCGGGAACTTTTCTGGAGAAATCCTTCGGTGTGCGGGAGTTTTAGGTCAGGGAGGTATTTATGAGCGAAGAGGCGACGTAAGACGGTGGACGAGTCGTCTGGGGGATGTGGGCCCCTCCCGTAGCTCCCCTTCTGGCTCCGTGGGTCTTCTGGCGAAAAAGAATTTCTGTAATGTTTTTGGATTTTTCTGAGCACTTTGGATTTTGGACCTTTTCTGCAATGCACAGACATAATAAACGGAAACTGGCGCTGGGCACTAGGTTAATAGGTTAGTCCAATAAAATGTGCCAAAATGATATAAAAACATAATAAACACATGTGTCATTGTTATAAAACAAGCATGGAACATCAAAAATTATAGATACGTTTGAGACGTTGATAGCGTGGAACAACACGTTCGCTGGGAGACGACCCCAAGTGTAAGGTTTGATGTAATTTAGCAGCAAGTTTTCTCTTGATTACAAAACCAAGGCTATCAATTTAGTAGGATTTGGAGAAGGATTCGGAAAGGTGTCAACGGCGCCGTTTACGATAATTGACGTGGACCTGCGCACAGTCGAACAAACTACTTTGCCCCAACGAAACAGAGAGGTTGTCAATCTCTCCGGCTTGCTGAACACAAAGAATTAAATGTATGTGTGTAAAATAATATGAGAGCAAAAATGACCAGCGAGCAAAATGACTTAGAAAGGCTATTAGAACGGTTGTAAACAATATAGGAAAATAGGACCGGGGTCCACAGTTCACTAGTGGCGTCTCTCCAAAAGATAAACATGTTGGGTAAACAAATTACAGCGAGGCAATTGACAAACATGGGCGCAACACAATACTATCATAACACAAAGTTCACCGTGTCATTTAATATGGGCATTACGACAAAATACATAGACCGTTATCCAACTGCATCTATGACTAATAATCCACCCCGGGATCGCTATCCAGCCTGTCACCCGGAAGTATTAAGTTGCAAGCAACAGATAATTGCAATAAGCATGGTGCGTAATGTAAGCAATGTAAACAACATAAAGCAATAAACACCGCTGTTTTATCCCTAGTAGCAACAGCACATCTCAAGTCTTAATCGTTTCTGTCAACTCGAGCTCAGACAAGAGAGGCATGAACCCACTATCTAGCATAATACCCTCTCTAAGATACTAGCAATTACTTCGGCCAAAGCATCCACAAGCATCGGAGAGCATGCAAGATCATAAATAAAACATATGATAAACAATCTGAACAATAATGTCATGACTCCATAATTCATCGGATCCCCGCAAACACAACATGTAGCATTACATAAAGATGATCTTAATCATGTAGGCAGCTCATAAGATCTAAACAATGGAGCACAAAGGAGAAGAGACAACCATCTAGCTACTGCCATGGACCCGTAGTCCCGTGGTGGACTACTCATGCATCACTCCGGAGGCAGGCATGGTGGTGTAGATGCCTCCGGTGACGGTCTCCCCCTCGGCAGGGTGCCGGGAAGAGCTTCAGGACCCTCCCGATCTAGGGTTGGCGACGGAGCGGCCTCGGATTTTTCTGGAAAATATGATCGGGTATCGAGGGTTTTCGGGACGAAGGCAATTTATAGGCGAAAGGGCAACTCGGGGAGACCCGAGGGCGCCAGGTGGGCCCAGGCGCGTCAACCCTTTGACCACGCCTGGGTGGCCTAGGGTGCTGTGGGGCCCCCTGCAGCTCCCCTCCTGGCTCCGTCTTCGTTTCTTCGTAAAAATAATTCCATTAAATTTTCAGCCAATTCGAGAAAATTCCCCGACTAGCTTTTCTGAAACAAAAAGACAGCAGAAAACAGGAACTGACACTGGGCATCTTGTCAATAGGTTAGTTCCATAAAATATGCCAAAATGATATAAAAACATTATAAAAACATGTGGCAATGTTATATAACAAGCATGGAACAATCAAAAATTATAGATACGTTTGAGACGTATCAGCATCCCCAAGCTTAATTCCTGCTCGTCCTCGAGTAGGTAAATGATAAAAAAATATTTTTGTAGTGACATGCTTCTAACACAATCTTGATCAAATAATATGTAAAGCACATGAACTGAATGAAAGTGATCCAAGACAATGGTCTATAGTTTGAAATGAAGTAAACAATAATTAACCATGTATAACATCTAAGCAAGAACTTTTCATGGTAGTACTTTGGAGACTTGAAAATTATAAAACTCGTCATGCTTGATAGCTCACAAAGCAATATACTTTGAAAAAGGTGTTCAACCAACACAGAGGAAGATTTAAGTTTTCAGCAAAAGCTTCAACTTGTAACATACTTATCACTGGATAATGTCAATACAAAAGTTTTCACAGTTAAACATAAAGATAAAATGTAGTAAACTTGCACCAAAATTGATACTATGCGTTTGCTTGAGAGATAAAGATTGGAAAGGAAAACTGACTCAACATAAAAGTAAAAGAAAGGCCTTCGCAGAGGGAAGCAGAGATTAATCGTGTGCTAGAGCTTTTTGGTTTTTGAAAGCATATAGAGACATAAAAATATTTCTTTTTTAGAGTGGTGCATACTATGGTCAACGAATGGTGGTAGAGTTCTTGATATCTTCCATACCAAACAAATTTTAAGAGCGGCTCCCATGAGGAACGTTATTTCTGCAGCAAGCAGATCATTCCTCTATCTCCTTTGTTTACACATGCAGATGTTTTACTGAATTCTCAGGAACAAAATGTGAGGAGAGTTTTTTGGTGAAAGTTGTAATTTATCTTTTATGGGGCTGGGCACCCCGCTGCCAGCTCTTTTTGCAAAATTAATGGACAAGTAGATGAAGCATACAAGTCCTTGGATAACTTATTTAGCATGGAAGATATCAAACCCAACTACTACGTCCTCATGAGCTTGGAAGCAGTGGCACAAAACAGGAGTAATAACATTTTGAAATTTTAAAGGTAGCACACGAAAAATTTACTTGGAGTGGCTAGGAAATACCACATGTAGGTAGGTATGGTGGACACAAATGGCATGGATATTTGGCTCAAGGATTTGGATGCACGAGAAGCATTCCCTCTCAGTACAGAGTTTTTGGCTTAGCAAGGTATCAAGCAAACACATATCATCAACCCAATACACGAATGACCACAAGATATACATTAAGCATAACCATTAGACCTCATACCGTCTTCCTTGTCAACCAAACATGCTTTTACAAAAAGAATATCTAGACTTTGAGAAAATACCAATCAAAACAAGTGTCATAATTTAAACTTTACGGTATTTCTCCACTACTCCATTCTTAAGTAAATGATCCACAAGTTTAAACATTTAATCTAATTCATCTCTCAAAACAATTGACAAGCATCAAATTATTCAAGACAATGACCTACAAGATTATGTAAACTTTTTCTTTTACCACTTCCTACATGATAGTTTCCCTTTCAACCAAACACCAATCAACTTATTTGAAAAAACTCTCTAAGCAAATACGCATGAAACACAAGAGAGTACTTCCTAACTACAAGAAACTAATAGCTCTGAACAAGAGATACATGAAAAACAAGAGCTAGAAGCTAAAATAATAAAAGCTAAACACTCTACACATATAAGTGAAGAAAATGAGTGTTTATGAAAAAGCGGAGCGTGTCTCTCTCCCACACAAGAATGTAAGGATCCATTATTGAAAATGACCAGCAAACAAAACAAAAAAAACTGAAAGCAAAACACAAATGACGCTCCAAGAACAGCACATATTATGTAAAGGAATAAAAATATAGTTTCATGGGATCGACCTGATTAATTGTCGATGAAGAAGGGGATGCCTTGGGCATCCCCAAGCTTAGACGCTTGAGACTTCTTGAATATTTAGTGGAGGTCCAGGGGAGCCTCCCCAAGCTTGAACTTTAATCCCTTCTTGATCTTCTTTCATCACCTCGTTCTCTCAACACTTGAAAACTTCCTTCACACAAAACTTCTCACAAACTGATTAGAGGGGTTAGTTCTCAAACAAAATAATCCACCTTCAGTTCTCATTTGGCAATTGCATAAACTTGTTCCTAAACATTGGCTACTCCACAAAGGTTTAAGTGATTCCGTGGATAAAAGAACTCCACTTTGCTCGTAAAAGAAGCAATGCAAAAACAAAGACAGAATCTGTCAAAAACAGAACAGAACATAAAGATGATTTTTTTCGGGCTACTAGGACACCTCGAATCAGAAAACTTAAAACTAATGAAAGTTAGACAAAACCCAGATGCTTGCTGTCAAAAATTTCAGCTACAGATCACGTTCTGATTTTTTAGAATTTCGTACGGTGACGGACAGAAATCTGTTTCTGGACAGCAACTCAAAATTTTTACTTTCCTCCCATTAGAGGCTATTCTTGGCAAAAAACCAAAACAAAAAGGATACAAGGGAGTTGCTACAGAGGCAACAAACCCAAAACTCAACAAAACAAAAGAAACTGAAGGTAAAAATAATGGGTTGCCTCCCATAAGCGCTTTTCTTTAACGCCTTTTAGCTAGGCACAATGGAAAAAGTCAAGTATTATCAATATTAGCATCATCCAAATCAAGGTTGGAAATTTTTTCATAAATGCATTGTATCTTCCTATGCAAGGCTCAATTCTCCTTTATTACTTCTTTTAGGCTTGATACTTTCATCAAAAGGGTTTTCAGGAAAACCCAATCAAAATTCTTTTCTAGGGCTTCATGCATTGCTATAAGCTTGAAGGGTATAGGTATTTTTAGTTCCTTTCACATTCAGTTTTTCCTTCATACTTCACCCTTTTAATTTCAAAAGTTTCAAGGGTGTGCTTAATATTAAGGCTACATCCAGCATATTATAATGAGCAAAAATCTTCCTAGCTTCTCTAGCAATATCATCAAATTCCATAAGCAAGGTTTTAAGCAAGAAGTCTTTATCTTCCCCTTTCTCCATACTTTCAAGTTTAAAGAATAATTGTTGTATCGTAGGTGAAGGTTAACAAACCTAGCTTCTAATTTTTCCACCAAAGAAACTACAGCAGTTTCATAATCATGTGTAAGTTCCACCAAAGATTTTTCATTAAGATCATAAAGACTATTAATGTGGTTAAGGAATTCTTCAATATTATTTTTACCAATGATGGAACCACTTCCTACCTCAATGTCTTTCATAGCAAACTTAGGTAAAAGCATGATGACTCAAACAAGCAATAAAATTGAACAAACCGAAAAGAAAAAAACTTGCTGGAATTTTTATTTTATTTTGTATTTTTGAGTTTTAAAGCAAACGAAAAGCAAAACAAGACTAACAAAAAATATACTAAGAAAGACAATAACAAAATAGAGTGTAAGGACGTGCGAAACTCCTCTCGCTGAAGCTTCCAAATCCCGGCAACGGCGCCAGAAAACTTGCTTGATGGCATGGAACAACACGTTCGCTGGGAGACCCCAAGTGTAAGGTTTGACATAATTTAGCAGCAAGTTTTCCCTTGATTACAAAACCAAGGTTATCAATCCAGTAGGATTTGGAGAAGGCTTCGGAAAGGTGTCAACGGCGCCGTTTACGATAATTGACGTGGACCTGCGCACAGTCGAACAAACTAATTTGCCCAATGAAACAAGAGGTTGTCAATCTCTCCGGCTTGCTGAACACAAAGAATTAAATGTATGTAATTAAAATAATATGAGAAAAAAATGACCAGCGAGCAAAATGACTTAGAAAGGCTATTAGAACGGTTGTAAACAATATAGGAAAATAGGACCGGGGTCCACAATTCACTATTGACAAACATGGGCGCAACACAATACTACCATGACACAAAGTTCACTGTGTCATTTAATATGGGCATTACGACAAAATACATAGACCGTTATCCAACTGCATCTATGACTAATAATCCACCCCGGGATCGCTATCCAGTGTGTCACCCGGAAGTATTAAGTTGCAAGCAACAAATAATTGCAATATGCATGGTGCGTAATGTAACTAATGTAAACAACATAAAGCAATAAACACCGTTGTTTTATCCCTTGTAGCAACATCACATCTCAAGTCTTAATTGTTTCTATCAACTCGAGCTCAGACAAGAGAGGCATGAACCCACTATCTAGCATAAATACCCTCTCTAAGATACTAGCAATTACTTCGGCCAAAGCATCCACAAGCATCGGAGAGCATGCAAGATCATAAATAAAACATATGATAAACAATCTGAACAATAATGTCATGACTCCATAATTCATTGGATCCCCGCAAACACAACATGTAGCATTACATAAAGATGATCTTAATCATGTAGGCAGCTCATAAGATCTAAACAATGGAGCACAAAGGAGAAGAGACAACCATCTAGCTACTGCCATGGACCCGTAGTCCCGTGGTGGACTACTCACGCATCACTCCGGAGGCAGGCATGGTGGTGTAGATGCCTCCGGTGACGATCTCCCACTCCGGCAGGGTGCCGGGAATAGCTTCAGGACCCTCCCGATCTAGGGTTGGCGACGGCGGCGGCCTCGGATGTTTTCTGGAAAATATGATCGGGTATCGAGGGTTTTCGGGACGAAGGCAATTTATAGGCGAAAGGGCAACTCGGGGAGACGCCCAAGGGCGCCAGGTGGGCCCCAGGCGCGGTAAAACCTTTGACCACGCCTGGGTGGCGTCTGGGGTCTGTGGGGCCCCTGCAGCCCCTCTCCTGTCTCCGTCTTCGTTTCTTCGTAAAAATAATTCCATTAAATTTTCAGCCAATTCCGAGAAAAGTCCCCGACTTAGCTTTTCTGAAACAAAAAGACAGCAGAAAACAGGAACTGGCACTGGGCATCTTGTCAATAGGTTAGTTCCATCAAATATGCCAAAATGATATAAAAACATGTGGCAATGTTATATAACAAGCATGGAACAATCAAAAATTATAGATACGTTTGAGACACATCATACGTATCAGCATCCCCAAGCTTAATTCCTGCTCGTCCTGGAGTAGGTAAATGATAACAGAATAATTTTTGTAGTGACATGCTACCAACACAATCTTGATCAAGTAATAATGTAAAGCATATGAACTGAATGAAGTGATCCAAGACAATGGTCAATAGTTGATATAAAGCAAACAATGATTAACCATGTGTAACATCTAAGCAAGAACCTTTCATGAATAGTACTTTGGAGATTTGAAAATTATAAAACTCGTCATGATTAATAGCTCACAAAGCAACATTCTTTCGTCAAAGGTGTTTAACCAACACAAAGGAAGATTTAAGTTTTCAGCAAAAGCTTCAACTTGTAACATATTTATCTCATGATAAGGTTAATACAAAGTTTTCATGATTAGACGTAAAGATAACATGTAGTAGACTTGTACCACAATTGATACTATGTGTTTGCTTGAGAGGTAAAGATTGGAAAGGAAAACTGACTCGACATAAAAGTAAAAGAAATGCCCTTCGCAGAGGGAAGCATAGAGATTAATCGTGTGCTAGAGCTTTTTAGTTTTTGAAAACATATAGAGACATACAAATAAATTTTTTGAGAGGTGCATACTATGGTCAACGAATGGTAATAGAGTTCTTCATATATTCCATCCCAAACAAGTTGTAGAGCGGTTCCGAGATATTTATACTTTGCACTTTATAATATGCACTTTATATAGCTATGACACTCCTCCCCACCTTTTTCTTTCACAAACCCTGGCTAACCGAATCCTCGGGTGCCTGCCAACAATCAGTTATCCGTGGTGGAGTGTCTATTTCTATTTTTTTTTAATAATGGTCTAACCAGCTCTTTGCAAAATTATAGACGAGCAGATCAAGCATACAAGTCAAGGGAAACTTTATTTGACATGGAAGATAACAAACCCAACTACTACTTCCTCATGAGCTGGTAGAAGTGGCACAAAAAGGAACAGTAACAATTTTGAAGTTTTAAAGGTAGCACACAAAAACTTTACTTGGAGTGGCAGGAAAATACCACGTGTAGGTAGGTATGGTGGTCACAAATGGCATGGATATTTTGCTCAAGATTTTGGATGCACGAGAAGCATTCCCTTTCAGTACAGAGTTTTTAGGCTTAGCAAGATGTCAAGCAAACACATATCATCAACCCAATACACAAATGACCACATGATATACATTAGGCATAACCATTAGACTCTACACCGTCTTCCTTGTTAACCAAACATACCTTTGCAAAAAGAATATATAGACTTTGGGAGATACCAACCAAGACAAGCGTCATAATTCTAAACTTTACGGTATTTCTCCACTAATCCATTCTTAAGTAAATCATCCACAAGTTTAAGCATTAATCTACTTCATATCTCAAAACAATTGACAAGTATCAAGTTATTCAAGACAATGATCTACAAGATTATGTAAGCTTTTCTCTTTTTACCACTTCCTACATGATATTTTTCTTTCAACCAAACACCAATCAACTCTCCAAAAAAATATAAGTGAAGTAAGAGAGTACTTTCTTTAAAAGAACTAATAGCTCTGAACAAGAGATATATGAAAAACAAGAGCTAGAAGCTAAACATAACGAAAACTGAATACTCAACATGTATAAGTGAAGCACAAGAGTATTCTACGAAAAAGCGGAGCGTGTCTCTCTCCCAAACAAGAATAATATGATCCGACATTGTAATGACCGGCAAACAAAACAAAAACAAACTAAAAGCAAAACATAAATGACGCTCCAAGAATAGCACATATTATGTAAAAGAATAAAAATATAGTGTCATGGGATCGACCTGATAATTGTTGATGAAGAAGGGGATGCCTTGGTGATGATCCCGAAGAGCAAGTCTTGATGCCTGCACAAATAAACGGGATTAGGTTGAGACTCCAAGTGCAGAGTGTATAGTAAGTGGAAGACAGTTTTCCCCACGAGGGGTGACTCGAGGGTTTAATATCGAACTCTCGGGGAATCTGAAGTGGTAGATTTATCTTCTTATCCTTCTTTTGGTTACCTACAAAACAAGGTTAGATGTTTTGGTCCTCAGCCTCACCTGTGGTTGTCAAGCACAAGGTGTAAGAATGATATCAGGATAGTTATGCAATGCAAACAAGAAATAAATATGCAATGATGGTGGATGCAATGATAAATGATATTTTTGGGTTTTTGAATGATGTATGCAAGATGAAAAGTATTTTTGTATTTTCGGATTTAATGATGGTTGAAAATAGAAAAGTGGTATATGATGTTGGAAAGGTGTTTCTTATGATTAAAAATGGACTGGGGTTCATGGTTTCACAAATGCACTCTCTCTTTATAAAGTGGTAGACAATGGAACACACACGGTTAACATATGAGATTGCAACACAGGGTTTGATAACAAGTTACTTAGATATATGGGCATCACGTCCTAACATAGAGATCTTTTGGTTATTAACCTCTCTTATACTCTACCAAGATGCGAACTAAATCATAACACCTCAGTAATTAAGATAACTCAAAGTATAGCATTAAGTATCATGACATGAAGTGAAAATAAGAACATGCTAGATCTAGTCATGGAGTAGTGGCAATGGTCACGCCCACATCCCCAGTAGCATGGTATTTTAGTTTATCCCTAGTGAGGTAACAAAGTAGGTAAAGATACCAAAGTGGATCGCAGAACTTTCTCTCACGTTCACTGCACTAGCCACCCCCCGTTACTCCAACTAATGCACACGTTCCCCCACACACGCTCTCATAAACATGCTTGATCAAAACAAGTAGACAAGAACGGGGTACATAATATGCATCTATACTCATAACTGAAACAAACATTGCAATCTCAAACATATATTAACTCATAAAGATCCACCACAAAGGTATTACAACGGTGACCGTAATCATGTTCAGCAGCTCATACGGTGTTAATTAGTGAAGCTCAAGAGAGGAGAGATACATAAGTTACTTCCACAAACCCATAGTCCAGAGGTGGACTACTCCCTCTTCATCATGGAGACGGTGGAGAAGTCGATGAAGAAAATGGAGACCACGCCGGCAGCGCCCCGCCGGAGTTTTCCCCCTCCAATCTGCAGCTCCTGATCTCCGTTTCGGTGTTTCTGTGTTTGTGCGGCGCTCCTTCCAGAGAACGTCGGGGGACCTTTTTTATAGGCGTTTTTAGGTCAAAACTATGTCGGTGGAGCGAAGATCGACGGCAACGGAGCCACGAGGGCCAAACGAGTGGGCCCCACGCGGCCACAGTACCTGGCCGCGTGGGCCACCCCCGTTTGGTCCTCGGACCTCCGTTTGTTCGCTTCCTTCGCCCACAGGTCTTCTTCCTTCCAAATATTGACGCCCGTAAATTTTTAGGTGATTTCGTTGACGTTTGGGTCCCTGAAACATTAAAAATAAGAAAACGGGGTTTTCTGCCTGTGCAGGGTTAATTCCATAAAAATAGGAAATCATTAAGATATTTCCAAAATCATGATAAAACATTGATATAACCCTTATATGATGCAAATATGATTGGAATATAAGCAATTAAAGTGCAAAGTTCATGTATGCATTTTACATGCATCACTTGGTCATCCCCAAGCTTAAACGCTTGTGACTTCTTGAATATTTTGGAGGAGGTCTAGGGGAGCCTCCCCAAGTTTGAGCTTTAATTCCTTCTTGATCTTCTTTGATCACCTCGTTCTCTCAACACTTGAAAACTTCCTTCACACAAAACTTCTCACAAACTTATTAGAAGGGTTAGTTCTCAAACACAATAATTCACCTTCAGTTCTCACTTAACAAATTGCATGAAATTATCTCAACGTTAGCTACTGTCACAAAGCCTTAAGTGACGCTCTCCACCATAAAGAACTTCACTCAACGCTCGTAAAAGGCGCAATGCAAAACTAAAACAGAATCTGTCAAAAACAGAACAAAATATAAAGATGATTTTTTTCGGGATACTAGGACACCTTGAATCAGAAAAATCAAAACTAATGAAAGGTACACAAAACCCAGATTCTTCCTGTCAAAAAATGTCAGAACCAGATCACGTTCTGTGATTTTTTAAATTTTCGTACAGGTACGAACAGAAATCTGTTTCTAGACAGCAAACTAAAAAAATTAACTTTCCACCCATTAGAGGCTACTCTTGACACAAAAACCAAAACAAAAAGGATGCAAGGGAGTTGATACAGAGGTAAAAACACCCAAACACAAAGAAAACAAAAAGAAAACAGAAAGAAAAAATAAATGGGTTGCCTCCCATAAGCACTTTTCTTTAATACCTTTTAGCTAGGCTTGATAGTTTTAATGATGCTCTCATAAAATAGAAAATGAAGCAAAAGAGAGCATCAAGAAGCAAATATGAAGCAAATTTAAGTCTAACCCATTTCCTATGCATAGAAACCTTGTAAACAAATAAATCCATAAAGAACATAGTGACAAGCATTGGAAGGTAAAACAATAGCAATTTCAAAACTTTCATCCAAAAGAGAGGTGTTTAGTGACATGAAATTTTTTACAACCTAATTTCTCTCTCTCATAATAATTTCCAGTAGCATCATGAACAAACTCAACAATATAACTATCACATAAAGCATGCTTTTCATGATCTACAAACACATAATTTGTATCAAGCTCCAAAATAGTGGGATCAAAATTAAGTAAAGTCATGACCTCTCCAAAACCACTTTTAACAATATTATAACAAGATGATTGATCACTCTCAAGAGGTATGGGACTCCATTTAGCTAAAGTCAAGACCTCTACAATCCTATTTTCAATAGTAGTGCAATTAATATTATCAAGCAACATAGGACCATCATCTAGAGCTTTATCATAAAAAAAAATCTAAGCAACACTCCTCATTATCATGAATATCAATAGTAGGCACAAATAGAGGATTATCATAAGATTTATCAAAATAGCATGGATTATCGTAAATAATAGTAGCATAATCATTTTCACAAGTTTCACTCATAGGGACATCACGGCCATAAACATAGCAAGAATCAGTTTTATCAAAAAAGGATTTTCAAGAGAATATATAGGAACATAGCACTCATCCTCCTTTCGTAAGCATGGAGGGCAATCAAATAATGTAAGAGTTGAGGAGTTACTATCATTAGAAGGTAAGCATGGGTAGCTACTCCATTCTTCCTCCTTTTGTTCATCACTCTCTTCCTCTTTTTCATCCAATGAGCTTTCAGTTTCAGCAATTTCTTCTTCCACGGTTTCCTGCAAGGCATTAGTCTCTTCTTTCGGAGGAGAGATCCTATTAAGATGTTGATACCCACAAGTATAGGGGATCGTTGAAATCTTCAATGTGTAAGTATTAGTATCGATCCCACGAGGAGTAGAACGTATAAGTATTTATCCTCTCAAATAAGAGTGTCACTTTCTTATTATCTATGCACTAGACAAACTAAAATGATTAAATGATGTAAGTGTTTTTGGGTTTTTGGCGTAGAGTTTGCAATAAAGTAAAAAAGCTGAAAATAAAATATGATGAGTGAAAGCTCTCAAAGAGAGAAAGCCCAATCCTCTATGCAGCAAGAGGACAAGCTTAAGTGTGTGTTTCTTATGCGTGGAAATTGTTCCCAAGGGCTACATGGATTTCATGGCATAGATATTTCTAGAACAACAAGGTAAACATTTTGCCAAGTTTTAATCTTCTTTGGACAGAACCATAATTAGGTGTAACTAAATAAATAAACTAAACCCTTATGATGGTTCTTATGGCCAAGTAAATGACTGCACAAGAGTTATTAAGACATAGAGTCCCACCATAGCCTTAAACTCTAAGGTCCCCGATATAAATCCCCTCCTAATGGTACTTCATGTATTAGACCACAGGTTTACATGTCCTCCCAGGTCCTACCCATTCCATCACATTAGTGTGATCACCTTCATGCATTACTCAACATATGTGTGCACCCATACGTTGTACAATAAGATAACCATAAAAGATAAAAACTTGACCAAATACTCAATACATGTTAAGTGGAAATCATTGCCAATCCATCCTATATGCCCCCAGGAACATGAGAGAACTACTCACAACGCGAAGACATGATATGATTCAATGGTATAAGTGATACAACACAATCTGAAAATATAATCTCCCCACAAAACAATGACAAGTAGCAATTCACAAACATGTAGAATAGTACTTAGACAATAGCTAGGGTTCGAACAATCTCAAACTATGAGGGGGGTGAAGTGGATCACGAAGATGGTGATGGAGATGGTGCTGGTCTTGACGGTGGTGTTGATGGAGACTCCGGAGGGGGGATGGAGGAGCCTTCCAGAGGTGATCCGGTGGCGTTTCCCCCCTCCAATCTTCTCCGACGGCAGCCTTATGACTCTCTATTTCGTGGTTTTGTGTTTCTCCGCCGCCTCCTCGCGAAACTCCTCGGGGGACTATTTTTATATTCGGTTTCAGGTCAAGACGAAGCCACGGAGACGAAAACGGACGGCATCGGAGCCACAAGGCCCAAGATGGGGGTCCCACGCGGCGGGCCCACCTTTTTTGGCCCTCGGGTCTCCGTTTGTTCGCTTCCTTCGCTCCTACGCTTCGTTCCTTCCAAAAAATGATCCCCGCAAAATATTAGGTCATTTGGACGTCGTTTGGGTCCCTGAAAGGTAAAAACATTGAAAAATAGGGTTTCTGACAGTGCAGGGTTAATTCCAGAAAAATGGGGAAATTGTGAAATATTCCCAAAATCAATATAAAACAATGATATAACCCTTATATGATGCAAATATGATTGAAATATAAGTAATATAATGCAAAGTTCATGTATGCATTTTACATGCATCAACATCCCCAAGCTTAACCTATACTCGTCCTCGAGTATGAAGGTGATAAAACTAAACATGGACTTTGCATTTTAATTCTATCAATGGATATCAAAGATGATTACTATTTCTACATAGAGTCAAATGATTCATTCTTCAAAGGAGTAGCAATATACAAGATGGATTATAAAGTGATATCAAATATTCAATGAAAGGATGTTCAATGATAATTCACAAAGTGTAATATAGAAGAAAGTACTATGGACCAAATGTATGCATAATGAAAAGTAAAAACATCCTATAATGGTCATAGAGTATTCTTGTAAATCTGAATATAAAAGGTGGACACTTTGGAAAGATAGATAAATAAGTAGAGGTAAAACATGAATAAGTTTCATCTAGCTTCCAAATGCTTCTACTTAAGTTAATGTTTGCAATGTGGTATCCATTGGTGTGGAGCTCTCATTACCCCTATCATAGCATCTTGAATGGTTAAAGTTTAAAGTGAAAGCAAATATGAGTAATGTGCTTGACAAAGTATGGGTTGAATGCCTCATGCCCCTTGAATACAAGTACCTCTCCAACTGGCTACTCAACTCGGGTCACAAAGCAAGTTCAACTTAAAGTCATTGCAAGTAACAATAGCATCATTAAGAGTTGCTCCCGGGGTACCTCTTGTCCAGGGACATGGAACAAGCCCATGTCAAAATGACAAGACAAACAAACAAAATGGACAATCTCAGCACTCTTTTATTTACTATTGTTATAGCTTTTTATTGTGAAGTGCCTCACTGAAGGTCCACCGTGATATGTAAGTAAATTTCCACCATGAATGATGCATGGCTTGGGTTAGCCGCCCGGTGAGTCTCTCTAGCCATTTATACTTACTCCTCAAACTTACCAAGTTTCCACTTTTATTTCACACAATGTCAGGCATCCATAAACAAAAGTACAAGATATCAACTAAATATAATTAAGAGCACTGTTGAAAGCTTGCCATGTGACAGCACATATGAGCTAACTCCCAACCAAGACTCTTGTCAAGCACACAACTTCATAATTTTAATCACGATGGTTCATGTTTATTAAGTGCAATGAAAGTAAAGTGTGCATCAAGTTCGTGAGAGCTTTTTAACCAACTTTTCCCATAACAATCAATAACATAAGCATTTTAATTTGGAAGCAAAGATAATACAATATAACATGATAAACATACTTGGAATAGCATAAAGCTAACATGTAGATATGGTGGACTCACTGGAAAAACTTTGGTTGAAGGTGTTGGAAAACAAGTTTTTACTTGTTGGAATTTTTGGGCTAGCAAGAGGGAGAAAGTTGACCGTCTAAATGCATGCATAAGTGTCCATAGAACTAATCAATCCATGTCAAACAAAGTAAAGTAACATTCAGCATCAAAACATGAATAAAAGATAGCTCTTGATAAAACACTTGCAAATTACACTAGTACAGAACAACACATCGGAAACGGGCCAAAAACCCCTTCGGCAACGGAGAAAGGGTCCGTGTCCCCGCCTCTGTCACTGATGTGAAGCCTCACAATGGCAACGGAGGAGATAAACCGTTTCTGATGTATTTAACATTAGACACGGAGTTTTGCTAATAACCGTTTCTAATAAGGGTTACAGGAAAACAAAAAAACACGGTGACGGGCTGTGCCGTCGATGGAGCCCCGCTCCATGCGACTAGACGGCCGCCCGGTCGCCACCGTATTCCTGTACGCCCTGCTTTACAAAAGTTCATCAGTGCGCGTGGCTGGAGCTCTGGTCCTATGTCTTCACGGCCGCCAGATGAACATCTACTGTCTTTCCTGCTGCGCAAAATGTACTGCTCCTGGTGACGGCACCGTGTATGGAGCCCCGCTCCTAGGTCTTCACGGCAGCAGCATCGTCACCGAGCATCCACCAAGCCCTTGAAACAACGAATATTCTTTGTTAAAAACAGCAAACAAAGCTAATAAACAGAGCCAATAAGCAGTAAACAAAGCAAACCGAGCTAAATACATAGCTGAAGAGCTAACTAACAGAGCAAACCAAGCTAAATAAGTAGCTAACATAGCAAATACATAGCTGAACAGAGCTAACTAACAGAGCAACCCGAGCTAAATAAGTAGCTAACATAGCAAATACATAGCTGAACAGAGCTAACTAACAGAGCAAACCGAGCTAAATAAGTAGCTAACATAGCAAATACATAGCTAAACAAAGCAAACCGAGCTAAATAAGTAGCTAACATAGCAAATACATAGCTGAACAGAGCTAACTAACAGAGCAAACCGAGCTAAATAAGTAGCTAACATAGCAAATACATAGCTAAACAAAGCAAACCGAGCTAAATAAGTAGCTAACATCGCAAATACATAGCTGAACAGAGCTAACTAACAGAGCAAACTGAGCTAAATAAGTAGCTAACATAGCAAATACATAGCTAAACAAAGCAAACCGAACTAAATAAGTAGCTAACATAGCAAATACATAGCTGAACAGAGCTAACTAACAGAGCAAACCGAGTTAAATAAGTAGCTAACAGAACGGTCATTTACCTTAGGCGAGGCGGGGTCGCTTTCCGTCGCGGATTGCGTCCCAGGCGTCGGCGTCGGCGCCGGAGCCACTGCCAGAGGAGACGTCAGAGGAGACCTCATCCTGCTCGAACACCGGAGCGTCTCCTCCTCCTCCTCCTCCTCATCCTCCTCCTCCTCCGCCGCCGCCACCGCCGCCGCCGCATCTGGCCCAGGGCCCTGGCCAGGTAGAAGAGAACGGTCTATGGCCGCCCGGAGCCGCGTCTGGAACAACGCCTCCTCGGCGGCTTCTATCGCGTGCTCGGCGGCGGAGATGCAGATAGCTCTCTGCATCGCAGACGCCCGAATGACACCCTCGGCGCGCTCGCGCTCAAAGGAGGCGCGAGAGAGGAGGAGACCGACCTCCAGATCCTCGTCCTCATCGTCCGAGGAGGACGATGAGGACGAGATCCGGGCGTCGGTGGCTGCCGCCGCCGTGGATCCGGATGGGATTTGACGGCTCAGAATGAACTCGCGACCGCAGTCGCCGGGGATCTCGCCCCAGTTGTAGGGGAGATCCGGGCTGCGCCTCGGAGGGTGGGAGGAGGAAGATGCTCCATCCTGGCTTCCGTCGGCGCCGGAGGGGTTCGCCATTGATGGGTGAAGTAGGAGGAGAGCGTGTGCGGCTAGGGTTAGGAACTAGGGAGAGTGAGACTGAGAGTGAGATACAGTACTGGAGTGGGAGATATTAATACCGGCACCGCTTAATGTGCCTTCACATGGGAAACGGAGATAGACCGATCTCCGTTTCTGATGTGGAAATATCAGCAACGGAGATATTCTTTCCTCCGTTGCCTATATATGAGCAACGGAGATCTTTTCAGCCTCTGTTACCATTGTGTCGGGCCCATCGACGCGCGCACACTCGCGGAAGCGCGCGGAGCTCATTTTTCCGTCGCCTAACTCTTGCCGTTGCCATAGAGGGGTATCCGATGTGTCGTTCTGTACTAGTGTTAATACTTATTAAAAAGCACATGAATCATGCAACTATATGTATCTTTTTGAATCAACTCAAACATCCCTTTCCCAATCTTTTTAATAGCATCCAACTTAATTCAACCCAAATTTCCAGTAGCTCTCTCATATATAAATGATAGTGGTGGTCTCAAGACAAACAAAAATCAAACCGAAATAAAAAGCAAATAAAAGACGCTCCAAGTTTATGCGATAAAGTGCATTGATCGAAAAACAGAAGTTAGACGTGTGCAAACCGAGAGTGTGTTGGTCCAGTGGGGTTGTCTTCACATCCCCAAGCTTATGGTCTTCACCATCCTTGGATAGCTCTTGGTGCATCTCCTCTAATCCCTGTGAAAAAACTTCAAAACACCGTTTCTCCCATTTCTTTTCTGTGGGTGACATTAGTAGGTACAAAGATAGAATGCTTGCTGCAAGAAATTCATGAACATAAATTCATATTAAGTGTCCAGCAAGTGTATAATGTTGTATGCTTCCTCATAAACTCAAGTCAATCAAGAAATTAAACTTAAAAGTTCAAAGAATGCATCAAACAAAATAGGACAGAATCTGTCCAGAAAAACAGCAGCAGCAAAACGTATTTATTTACCCTACTTAGACATGTCCAAAAAATCAGCAAAATTCATGCATACAGAGGATGAAAAGTTGCAACTACAGTTCAAATTTGAGCTTAATCGGAGTTACAGAATAGGAATTAAAAATCATACCGTGCACAGATTCGTGCTGGAATAAAATCTCCGAATATAATGAGCAACTTTTTCAATCCAAAATAGGTAAAACTTGGCACTTTATTGAAAATTCCAGAAACTAAACTAAAAACTAAGTCTCTTGTTACAGCAAGAGGACACAAAGAAAATCAAAAGTAAAAACAACCGGGTTGCCTCCCGTAAAGCGCTTTCTTTATAGCCATATAGCTAGGCTTACTTACTTGGTATCAAGATGGTTGGAGTGAGGTGGCTTGGCATCCCCAAGCTTGAATTCTTGTACTTACATGATATATGTAGAGTGAGCCTAGGGGTAACATCCCCAAGCTTGAGTGTTTGTCCCTCTTGATCATTGTTCATCACCCTCAACTCTTCCACTTGAAAATTCTCTTTACACAAAACTCATCATAAAACTTGATTAGAGGGGTTAGTGTCTCCATAAATTAAATCCACATAGGTACAGCAAAGACATATCATGAGTTGATTCTAAACATTAGCTACTGTTACTATGGTTGTGTATTGCTCTTTGATCAATAGAACCACACAAAACACAAGTAATGAGAGTAATGCAAAATAAAGACAGAATCTGTCAAAAACTGGACAGCCCGTAAAGAGTGAATTTTCAGAGGCACTTACGTTGCTCAAATCAGAAAACTTTGAACTAATGAAATGTGTAATAATAACTGAATATTGCTGTCGTAAAATATCAGGTCAAAATTCTCTTCTGTGATTTCTAACATTTTTCGCAGTGAAGCTTAGGAATCTGTTTTCTGGACAGCAAATCACTATTGTTTGATCCTACCTCTCAAAAGAGGTTATTCTTGCCATAAAGATGAAAAATAAGATACAAAGGTGTTGTTACAGTAGTAAACAAGCACCTTGACTCAAAAACCAAAACTTAAACTGAAGATAAAAGAAATCAAAAAAAAACAAAAAGAACTAAGAAAGAATCAAGAGAAACAAATAAAGAAGAAAGAAAATATTTTTGTTGTTTTTGATTTAGCAAAAGGGCAAAAGAAGAAGCAAATATATACAACATAAACACTCTTTTTATTTGGTTTTAGCTTTGGGAAAAGTTTTAATGATAGAGACTTTGCAATGGTTCCATTGGCATGAACAACACATGTTCAAGGTCGACCCCAACTTCTCCATTACTCATCCTTCTCATTTACTTTCCCAAATTTTATATAAAGTGAAAATCTTAAACTAGCAATTAGAAAACAGTAGGTAAAGTTATTTTGCATGTTCTCAAGATATAAAGGTGTGCTCAAACCGAATAGGAAATAAAAGCATAAAGAGCACAACACAAAACATTAAACCATTAACTTTTAAGTCTAACTCCTTTTCTATGCATTGGCATTTTATATATGAATAAATAGCAGCAATTTTGTGGTAACCAATGCATGTAATGATCAGTAGGTTGCATTTTAAATAACATAGAAACATAAATATAAGTCTTTCTTCCTCTCTCATAATAGTTACAAGTAGTGGAACCAAATTTGATAAAACAACTATTAGATTGGTGCAACTTTGCAAACTTAGGAACATATAAAGGATTATTAAAACTATCATGTAAGATATTAGCATGTTTTCCTCTCTCAAAATAATTGCAAGAAACATCATAAACATGATGGTTGTGGGTGGAATGGTTATTAGTGCAAGATAATTTCAGCCCACATAAGTACTTTTCAACATATAAAAGCTTCTCCTCCATGGTGTGAATAGGAGAATTCAAAAATAAAGTAGGACTCTCATAAGTGAGTGTTGTCACAAGCAGCAAGTATATCATTTTTATCCTCACATAAAGTAATAACAGCTAAACATGGAGGATTATCAATAAGCATAGGTCCATCATCTAGAGTACTATCATAAAACATGTCTAAACCATACTCCTCATCATCATCAAAATTATTATCAATAATGTTATCATTAGGCATAGGTTGATATTCCTCCTCATTATCAGAATCATAAGAACAAAGTTTATCATCAACAAAAAATTAGTGTTACCCTCATCCATAGGTGGTGAAGGTGGAAGTTCCCTCTCTTCATTCTCTAGTTGTTCATCATTTTCATCATCTTCTTGGGGTTGCACGGGCATCCCCAAGCTTAGGCTTTTGTCATCTTCTTCCTGCAAAATATTAGAGCTTTCTTGGGCAGCTCTCTTCCTTGTGTCAACAACATAGATATTTTCATTAAATTCAACTATGCAGAGATCAAGGATAGTGGCAATCAAAACTTTAAATTGAGAAGCTATAGGGCAGGTTTCATGTTCATCAATGAAGGTGTATAATTCATAGGCTGCCATAAAAATAACAAATTGCTCTACTTCTTCCATCCCTAAGTGAGCATAATTCCATTGCCGGAGGGGGATATCATCACCGAAGGGCTCTACACTGCCATGCCCGCCTCCGGACTGATGCGTGAGTAGTTCTCCACTGAACTACGGGTCCATAGCAGTAGCTAGATGGTTGTCTCTTCTCCGTGTGCTACCATGTTTAGATCTTGTGAGCTGCTTAACACGGTCAAGATCATCTTTATGTAATGCTACATGTTGTGTTTGCTGGGATCCAATGAATTATGAAGTTATGATCAAGTTTGTTCATCTATTTATCTATATGTTTTATTTATGATCTTGCATGCTCTCCGATGCTAGTGGTTGCTTTGGCCAAGTAGTTGCTATTGTCTCCAAGAGTGAGTATTTATGCTAGATAGTGGGTTCATGTCTCCGGTTGCCTGGGCTCGAGTTCACATAAACGACTAAGGTTCTGGATGTGTTGTTGCCACTAGGGAAAAAACAACGGTGCTATGTCTACGTGTCATTTGCATTGTTTACATTACACACTTTGCTTATTGCAATTATCTATTGCTTGCAACTTAATACTTTCAGGAGACACGGATGTTATCCTAGGGGTGGATTATTTGTTATAGATGCAGCTAGCAAGCGGTATATGTATTTTGTTGTAATGCCCAATTAAATATTACAGTGAACTTTATCTTGTCATAATAGCATTTTCATGCCCTCATTATTTGTCAATTACCTAGCTGTAATTTGTTTGCCCAACATGTATGTTTATCTGTTTTATGGAGAGACACCACTAGTGAACTGTGGACCCCGGTCCATTCTTTTACACTGATAAAAACACCGTTTCCACTGCTTTCCATCATCATTTGCTCGCTGTCCATTTTTGCATTTATATTTATTTTCCACACCATACATTTAATCCTTTGTATTCGGAAAGCCAGGGAGATTGACAACCTTCCTGTTTCGTTGGGACAAAGTTGTTTGATTGTGTTGTGTGCAGGTCCACGTCAACCTTCTAAGCAACGGGGTTGGTTGACAACGTGTTGAAGCTCTTCCAACTCCTACTGGTTTGATAACCTTGGTTTTGTTCTCAAGGGAAAATTGCTGCTAAACTACATCATACCTTCCTCTTGGGGTTTCCCAACGAACGTGTGTTCCATGTCATCATGCCGTTGTAAATAAATACCCTTCAATTTGTATCTTGTCGATAGTTTTGAAGACCCAAGTCGGAGGTTTAAGGATAAGAGATGGAAAATGAGAATAGCACTCAAGACCGTCTGAACCAGATTGAGCATGCCCGCTTGTGTTAACATATGTGTTTTCTAGTTGGCTTCTAATTCTGTCAATCAAAATTTGGAAATCTTCCTTTCTTGCCTTCCTAACATGTAGAGGCCATCCGAGATATGTAATAGGCAAAGAAACAACCTTGCAGCTGAGAGCAGTACTCGTCTCTTGTAAAGTATTATCATCACAGAAAAGAGCCGAGGCTGAACATGCCCATGTTGCACTTTAGCCCTAAGGCTTGCCCAAAAATTTCGATAATGTGTCCGGCTCCCACGTTTGATCATGCAGGATCTCCCAAGTTCTCATCGCATGGGGCACTGCCAAAACCGGCAAAGCAATGACTCGCTCCGGTTGCACGCAATATACCGAAACCCACCTTCAATCCTTCTTCGCAAAAGTTCTCAGCTAGCCCATTTAAAATCAATCTCCAATTATTGTGCACTTTGACTTTCCTTGGCACCTCTCCTGCCCATAACGGAAGCCAACCGCGGTGCTCATCACATGTCATCGAGGAACTTGCACGGCCTGAGCGTAGGAAATTGAGTTGCGTTTTGAGGTGATACGCTGACTTCACAGTGAAAATTCCGTTTTTTGTTGTAGTTCCAAGCAATGTAGTCTTCCATCCCAGCTCTTCCAACATGAATCTTCAGGCTATCAATGGCGTCCGCCTAAAAAAACACAACCCTTAGCTTTACTTCGTCCCAACCTTTACCATCTGGTAACTGTAGCTCGCATACCCGATTCACCTCGGCATTAGGCAAATGACCCAACGATCGTTGAGGCGAGTTATCATGCCAAACTGATAGCTTGGTACCATCGCCTACTCTCCAGATCAGGCCCTCTTTCAGAACCGGTCTTCCATGCAAAATACTTTTCCAAGTGAGGGAAGCACTCGTAGGACAACTTGCATTTTCAAAAACCTTGTCTTGAAGTATACCGCTTTGAGAACCCAAGCGCATAAAGAATCCAGATTTGTTAAAATTTCCATGCTTGTTTCCGAGCACATCCTGTCCTAGCTCACCCAATGGAACTTCCTCTGACCATTAACTGCTCCCCACCAAAACTGGAGTCAATGAATGTTGACTTGCTGCACATCGTTTTAGAGAGTTGAAAGAACACCATGGCATAAGTAGGTACAACTTACAGGATTTACATAACCATTATTTTCTTTCGCTTCTTTGATAACCATTGCCCCTTCCAACCATTCACCTTTCCCTAAGACCGCTCCGGTAAAGGCACCATCCTTGGATCTGCCAACCAGTGTTGGTAAACCCAAGTATTTTTTATAGCGACTCACATGTAATGCCATTATTGGCCAGAACACTCCTCGTAGGTTTGTAGAATTTCTTTCAACACCGTCAGATTTGTACTAATGGCTTGTAGAGAAACAACGCCACCGTCAGCAAAAAAGGAGGTGAGTATTGTTCGGGCCAGCTGCCCAAACCCAACCCCAACCATCAGTCTCTCGAGTGGAGCATGTCGCAGCAAAGCAGAAAAACTCTCTAACACAAAAAAGAAACAAGTAGGGCGAAAGAGGGTCTCCCTAGCGCATGCATCTTGAGGGTAAGAATGCATCTAACACACGACCATTCAATTTGACCGAGAACTGCACCGAGCTAATGCATGGCATGATCTTCATTGTGTGGAATGTACCTCTTTGCCAAGTCCTCTGACGCCGAGCATTTACCATGCTTCAAACCCTCGTCAACTTTCTGGGTTACAAACGAACTTGTTGCATTGGCATGGGTAGTTGATGCAGATAGGATGAAAAACACGGTTGTGGGCTTCTATCTAACACGACAATGGTGACAAAAGAACAACACATCGCGTTATGGCTACGGCAATCATAGCTCAAGCAAGGACTGTCACACAAAAATTGAAATTGGCGTCCCACAAATGAGGTTTATGCTAGGTTTGGACTTCCATTTTGGGCATGAGAGACTCAGTGATGTACATTTGCAGGGCAATATCAAGAAAAGAAAATGTTGATTTCTCCATTGTGTTTTAGTTAACACTTTTGCTAACTCTTGGTGTGTTATCCAATCTCAACCGATTTCAATCCATGGTTGCACTTTATTCGGCGCTTGTTTCTGCACATCCATGTATAAGAAATGTAAGTTTAATCCATTTATGGGACTTCTACATTATGGTTGTGTATCCAACTTATAATAACACTTTGCTATTTAACTATCGAGTGTTTTTATTTTCGTCAAAAGTTAATTTTTTCCGTCACATGTATGGTAGATCGATTAGGGCCACTTGTTTTTTTTATTAATTCTGGACATGGCACAAATCACGACTTATTTACACTAGTATTTACATACAAAATAGTAAATTACCAGCCCACTAATAGTGTATATAAATTAAATATGTACACATCCTTACTCGTATATGCATGCATATTTTTTCGTGATTGATGGGGGTGGGGGGGGGGGGGGGGATAGATTCCCCACCGCTTATTATATTCCAACCCGAAAGTTTCCGACATGGCCATGTTCTATTACAACATATAAGAGAAATACTGAGCAATTTACAAAGGGAGAGAGAACAAGTGGATCAACAATAACTAGGACAAGAAGAAGAGGGTACAAGTGACTACGAACTGTTAAAATACCTGATCTGTAACATGTGTACGTTTTTATGTAATATGTTGGCTTGATAAGCCTTAAGGCTGTTGGTTGTCGGCCGTGACACGACCTTGGGGGGTCAATGTTCCATCTCCTCACCGATGGAACTGAACAAGGCGAGTCTTCGATGGTTGTTGTGGGTGTGAGTTATATAACGTGTGCCAGTGTGGGGTTGTCGTGCGTGTGTGTATGTTGTAGGCATTTATCGGCACCGTGTCAGTCGTCTAAGCCCGTCTTTTCCATGAATATGGTACCTCTCTTAGAGTGTATTATAGAAAGGGTGGATGGGCCATCGGTCCAGTGGTAGAAGCGCAGTGGCGATTTATTTCGTGGATTTCACACACAGCCTCACACCCTTCTCCTTAATTAAAAAACCGCAGAGGCTCCTCCCCTCGCTGGTCTCTTTTTTTTAGAAAGGAAAAAAATATAAGTTTTTTTATTTCAAAATTTCAGGTGCAAACCACCAACCAAAATAGTAGCAAAAAAAAATCACCAAACAAACACAAGATAGGAATGTGGAATCTCATTTCGGCAAATTCCATTTCTAACCCAATCTGAATAGAATTGGATCCAATTTATTCCATTCAAATGAAATGGTTGGTGGCAAACTTGCGGAAAAAATATTGAGCCAACGACCGGACGCGGGTCTCGAAAATTCAAATTCGCAGAACTCGGGGCAAAAGGGAGGGAAACGCGAAATTCCGCCCCCCCCCGAAAATTCGGACGCTTCCTGAATCTTCTCGTCCTCTCCTCGCTTCCCCCTCCCCCCGCCGGATCTCGCCACCGCCGTTCGGCGCTGATCTCTCCCCTGCGCCCACATCGTCTCCGAAACTTTGCTCCTCCCAATCCTGCGTCGGATCCATGCCGGTGGAGGGGATGGAAAAGGTGGTCGCGACGGTCAGCGGCTACCACGGGGACGAGCGGCACAGGCTCGTTAAGCTCATCTCGGAGACCGGTGCCAGCTACGTCGGCGCCATGAGCAGATCAATCACCCACCTGGTAATTTTGCCCGCAGCGTGCTCGTTCGTGATTTCCATTCCGCCCCGTCGATTTGCGTTGTCCAGGTCTGACGGATGCTTCTTGGGTTAGGTTTGTTGGAGGCTTGAGGGGAAGAAGTATGACATCGCGAAAAGGCTTCGGACACGCATCGTGAGCCACCGGTGGTTCCAGGACTGCCTCAAGGAGGGGAGGCGCCTCCCCGAGGGCCCCTACACGCTAGAAATGTGCCAATTTCTTCAGCTGTTTTTGCGATGCGATTATAATTTAGCTAATAAGTGCTTCTGTTGTGTAAATACATGGATTAGATAAGGAATTTTACAAGGAAATATGAAAATTGGGGCTAGGAGCTAGATTCAGAGCTTGTTTCTAATTTCCACGTGCAAGTTTGCAGCAGCAGTTTTGCTGTCACGAAATGGTACACATTGTTGTGGACATTTCTATCCTATTGGCTGTATCTAAGTTCACATTAGCTTGATCTAACCATGCCCATTAGTCATCTCTAGCAGTGTCTTTGGCATAGATACTTATAATTCTAATGTGTTCCTCATTTGACGCATTGTAAACTAGACAAAGTAGCATAATATTATTTCTTAATATCAAATTGTTTACTATGCCATTCTCAGAAAAAGCCTGTTGTGCTTGATTTCCAGTGGTGAAGAAGCTGGATTAGTCCCAGAGCTGTCTGCTCTGCCAGGCATGCGGTCCAAGAGAAAGGCATTCAGGGAGGATACATGTTTGAAAGAGTTACCTACTAATTTCTGCAGTACTTCGTCTGCCAGGGAGGTGCACAATGTTGATGATTCAGATTCTGATTTTGAGCTTCAGGGATGGTCAGATTCATCCCTATTAAAAGAAGTAAGACCATTATTTTTAATTGATTTGGTTTGTGAGTTCAATCCCTTCATTTCTCTAGTTATTCTTCAGGTTTTACATTTCACCCGTTGAATCCTCTTTCATTCATTTCAAATAAATATACATCACTGTTAGTATCCATTTTCTGTAAGTATTGCTGAAACTTCGCCTGCTTACTATGTAAAAGATTCACTGTGTGATGACACTTCATGTGACATGCATATTCAATATAGCAAGACACTGTCCTTGCTTTCTGTAACTGCATAAACAACAGAATAAATTAGTAATTAAGTGATTGCGGTTGACGCTTGCTTCTATATCGTTTTTGTTGAAATGTATATGTGTATTGCCTAGCCATTTCCATCAGTTCGGACTTTTGGTTGTGTTGGCTAGTGCATAAAACTTGACCTGGTATGAGAGCCGGAGATCTCGAGTTGGAGTCCTGGCATTCGTAATTTATCAAAACATTGCTGTTGCCCCCTCCCCAAGTCACACGTGAGAGGGAGTGTTGAAGTTTTAATGTGGATTACCTAGCCATTTCCATCAGTTTAGAGTTTTGGTTGCGTTGGCATGAAACTTACAGTTTTCATCTAACCAGGATTGCTTTAGATTCACGTTCAGCAAAAAAAAAATTGCTTTAGATTTGGGTGTAGTTCATTTACTACTAGTTGAATGCCCGTGCGATGCTACGGGTATCAAATAAATTTATAGATAATAGATCATTTTGGGCTATTTCACATGTCCATGCTAGTTCAAAGCACACCAATGACAGTCTAATGGTGTCTCTCTTGCAAGTATTGTCTCTTTTCAGCCTATCCCCGCAAAAATACAACGTGTCTCTCCTTCTTACCTTCTCCACTATCCTATTCCGGCGGTGCATTAGTGCATCACCCAATATAGATGGCTAGGGGGACATGCAAAAACGTCAATGTAGTTATGCTCTCATATGCAGTACGAAAATATATTGTGTCAAATTGTTCGGATGAGAAGAAGAGCATGCACTGCTCACCATGCTCACTATAGTATGGCAGATGTTGCTGAAGGTATTGTATTATAATTTAGTAATTAAGTCTTCCGCAATACTTGAGAGTTTGTTCACTTCCACTTCAACAGGATATTACAATAACAAAAGGTGCAAAGATATATGGATATGATTGTATTGTATTTGAATAAATAGATCACATAAACCAAGCGCACAACCACGTCGCACCAACTGCTGGCTTTTCCTGCTTTCAGTACACACTACACACAATAGACTTTTAATATTGTACTCTGATAATTACAAATATTAGGATGTAGTAAATAGAGATGAACCGTTTCAAGGATGCATATCTTCCCTCTTGGGTGCTCTCACATTTAACAGGTTTTCACTATTCTGCAAAGAATAAGCAGGGTCCGCCTTTGAGTTTGTATAGGAAGGATGACCATTGTTTTATCTAAAAAAGGATGGATATTGCCTATCTCCTCTGAGTACGTACACCTCATGCTACAGCTAGATGATAGAAAAAAAAGAGTCAAATCAGGCATAGAGACAGAAAAACCGTCTCTTTAGCAGTCCAGCTCAAAGAAATCAACAACCACATCGTCATTCCGGCTTTTCGTTCCTCTTCGAGTTCATCGTAGAACGCCAGTTACATCTCAATGTCATCCTATAGAAGTAGGAACAAATAAAGAATTAAGAAGCATGCATGATTAATCCTACTTTTCTTCTTAGAAGAAGTGTTCAAAAATTAGAAGATGGGATTGAAATGATCTAATGAGTGATGATGCACCTGTTCCTGGTGTATGGTGAGATGAAAAATGCAGAAATGCATAGCCAAGGTTAGGAGCAAAGGTGCAGCCTTGTCCTTGCAATAAAAAAATAGTCAGTTAGCTAAAATAAAACATGTCAGGAAAAAATTGAGTCAGAGATTTCTTTGTAACTCTGCAATCACTTAGCCACCAGGAATTAACAGCTCCTTGCAGACAAACAACTCTTTCAACATGGATCATCTCTCTGCATTATTTGTGCTGCAGTTCCCACGATCTATACATGCTAAATCTTAGTTCATCCGCAAACACTTGAAGTGACAAAAAAACAAGCTAACACACCAGATGAGCAAGTGAGTAACTCGATCTACCGTGTAGTACTCATTACAGGAGAACTTGAGTTCCTTAGTGTCAGATAATAGATGGATAATTCCATTCTGCAATTTAACATAGCAAACCATCAGGGGAGACATGCCGCTGCAGAAAGGCAATCCGAGGTGTAGGCTCTAGCTTCGGTGAGCATGTCCTAATAGTAAGATATACTGCAAGCTCCCGAGACATATGTAGACATGACTGCTGCCACACCCACATGAATCGTTGCTACAGGTATTTTAAGAAAAAATACCAGTTACATTAAACTCTTAACATGAAAGGTATTCTACCAGTGGATTTATTCAGTCGGAGTGGTCTTAGTATGAAGTGTATTGTGGCATGTACTCAAGCATACAACAAATTTACCAGCTGGATAAGGCCTCGAGGTGGTTTATCTTTTGCATTGCTACTGCATAACCCACTTGTAATTATTCACAAGGTGGTTTATTAGGTGGAACAGTTTTGTTAAACTTCAGATTAACAGAAGGAAAATCACAGTTCAATAATAACACTTGGAGATGATTTACATGATATACCACGAATGTTTATTACCTCATGAACCGGCGTCGAGGAGTTGAAACCAGATTTTGAGAAGCAAGAAATAGACACACCCCAACCAGATATAGGCCCAAGTAGAGCTAGGTATTAGCAACTCCTGTACAGTAAGGCCAAGCATGTGTTAATATTCCTTCGCAATGGCCACAAACAGGAAAAATGTATCATGACCACTTGCTGAGTAAAACTATCCAAAAAATTGCAGAGAACAATTTTGTTTGCAGAAATAACTCCATTCTATTATAATTAGAATCTAGAATTATGTATCTCAATCGGAAATAGAGGGAGAATCCTACAAGAGTTCAACGAAACTGTAGCTTCCAAAATAATTAGTAGGCTGCTTAATTTAGATGTACACTTGAAAGCTTCTTTCTACTTTTTTAGCAAAATGTTTCTTTAAAATAATTACCAGCAAGGAAGGAAAATAAACTATTTCTGACCACATAACCACAAACAGTGAAATCCCTCGCATACTCTCCATGTACGATACATGCGTCTCTCCCACCAGTGATACAAATAAAATTGCCAAGGGTACTCTCCTAGAGCATACTTCCAAACCAAATTGGATAATATCGACACAAACTGTTGAAATAAGCCAAACCAACATAGTTGAAAAGAGAAAATTATGGAAACGAACCTTAAGTCACAGGATGGACATATACCTATTGCAGATCTAGACTAACACGTCCTGAACACAAACCTAAACTTCTCGCTGTAGTTAAGTGTTCCATTTGGTTTACTCCTATAACAGGTGAAGAAACCAAAATGTCCAAACTTCTCCCTGTAGTTAAGTGTTCCGTTTGGCTTACTTGATTTCCTTTTTTCACAGAGAGCTCATCTGTCTCTTGATAGCATATACAATCAAGATTAACACAAGCTAGCTTTAGTGCCATGGTGCATCACCTTTAATAAACTGTAATAGGTATGAGCAGGAGATGTGGTCGCTACACTCTTAGCATATACTTGTGTGAGATAAGAGATATAATTAAACTGCTTGGTCTCATCAATAAACCACAGAAAGATATACTCTATGAGGTAATAAATATTAGTTAATGGATGAACAACTGCATGTTTATATGAAAGAATGAATGACAAGTTTGAGCCACCATATTACAAGGGAACTGATATGCTCCACATGTGCTTTGCTGGAGAATGCTCCTAATGTGTTACGCTAGAATTGGAAAAAAGTATCATATTACCATGTAAAAGAATACATGTAGATTACACCATTGCAATTAGTTTGTCCAGCAATCAGATAAAAACTCTAATAATTGTGCACCTCATATATCAACAGATTTTAATAGAGTTAAGTGCCTACGGAGGTCGGCATCGGAGGAGACAGGGGAGGGGGCGGAGGGGATGGTGGGGGGAGGGGGGGAGGGGGGGGGGGGGGGGGATGGCGGGGAGGAGGGGAGGTGGTGATGATGCTGGGTGGGAGCACTGATCTCGCAAAGGAGTCATGAGAGGCGAAGGTGGAGGCACGGCGCCGCCGGCGTGCTTGCCGAGCCCGGCATGGGAGGAGATGGGGGAGGGGGCGGAGGGGATGGCGATGAGGAGGGGCGAGTGGTGGTGGTGCTCGGCGTTGGAACTGCAAGGAGGCGGCAGAGGCGCCGGCGAAGGGATGGTGTCGGCGGCGTGCCTGCCGAGGTCGTCAACGGAGGAGATGGGGAAAGGGGCGCAGGATGCGGCGAGGTGGGCGATTGTGGTGGGCGGTGGAGTTGAGGGAGGCATGAGAGCCACCGGGGGCGGACGGCACCGGCGGTGGCCACCCCACCATATCGACTCCGAGCCTCGGACGCTGCCCGGCTGCTGGTTCTCACGGCGGCTTTTCCCCATTTTCACGTGGTTGGATGAGGTGGGGAGAGGTAGGAAGACAAGGGGCTTATCTGCAAATGGTGGGTGTCTTTTCGTAAAAGTGCCATAGATTGCTTCCTGTTCGTTAGATCTAAATCGAACGCTCGTGGATGAAATATGGCAGGCACACCATCATCACCAACTGTGGTTTTTATATGAGTAGAGATATTTTTGAAAGTACAATGCAGTTATTCATTGCATTCTGGTTTCCCTTTGTTGCCCCAAATGGTTAACCGACTTAGAAAAATGGGATATTTGTCAATACTGACCTTTTCGGCTTTTCCCTGTCATGTGAATAATACTCTAAATTTCCTGATGGAGATTGGTTGCCCTGTTCAGAATTTTGTCGTCGCCGAGAAATCTAAGAAGATTCATTCAGGAGATGTTAAAGGAGGAAAGAAGCGTTTAAAGCGTCAGCAGAAGTCATCTGATAAAGATTGCCGACACCAGCGAGACAATGTTTCAAGTTTCATGGTACTTTGCAAAATCATACTCTAGTAGAACGGTTGTGAAATAAATTTGTTTGTCTAGTTTAGCCTGATCAACCTTTTGTTTCATTTTGTGATGTCCTAAAGTTAGGTCTTCATTCTGTTTATAAACCTATAAGTATTACACAGCGAAGTCCTGAATCCCGAGTCTTCTCTACGTAAGGACCTGTTAACACTCACTGGAAAGGGCACCTATGTAAAGCGTTATTGCTATTGATATTCAAAGACCTCGGAATTATATGAGTTATATTTACATTCCCAAGATGAGAAAATCCTGGTGCAGTCTTTGATGAATAGATAGTATAGTAGTAGATTAGTGGTTGACTTCGTGTACCAACTTCTTTTGTTGTGCCTTGTGCTTATTGTTTCATTCTCAGTTCTAAACTTACGCATATATCTTATGAACATACAGATAAACGAAGGGCTTCATGTGTCAAGTTATACTTCGTCTCGGAGCACATCGAAGCAGAAGGAAAACCATTCGGGTCTCCTGCATAATGAGGTTGCTAGCCGGATGGGTGAAAGAAATAATCCTGTGGTAAAGGAATCACGAAGCAAGCATGTGCGCTATCTTATGGAAATATCTGATGATGATAGTCTGACAGACAGCTTTGACGAACCACAAACGCTAGATACTCTGACTACAAAAGCTCGGAGAGAAATAAGGAGCACGGATGCTTCATCATCATTTCGGCAATCTACCTTGGAAAGTATATACGGTCATTATGAAACTAATGTGCATGATTACGAATCAGCTAAGAGTGAAGAGCAAGAAAATATTGCATTGGGTGACAGACCAAGAAGTTTGCAACCTGATGATTTGTCTGTACATGAACCATCTTTCTGTACTCAAGAGCAAATTAACCTTGACACCACAGCTGATGACGAGAAGGGAGATGACGAGAAGCCTACCATGGAAGAATCTTCCAGCCTGCAAAGACAAGCAGAACTTTCATGTGTCATTTGCTGGACCGATTTTTCTCCCACAAGGGGCATCTTACCATGTGGACATCGGTTCTGTTATTCATGCATTCAAGGATGGGCGGATTGTCTGGTATGTCGCTTCAACATAAATTGTTTAGTTGAATTCATATGTCTGCTTATCTTGTGCTTTTTTGCACATCAATAGTTTTGAGACATATTTGTTGCTCTACTGTACAACCCAGTAAGTCTGTGCTTAGTGCTTGTACGGCACTGTGGATTTAGGACAGCAGTATAGCACTTCATCCTGATTGAAATAAATGTTAGCAGTTTAAATAAGATCAGAAATTGAGCACTCGGTTACCATTCCCAATAAGTAGTGTTATTCAGATACCCAATTGGTTTGTGTGTTTGAGTGGAAATCTGGAGTTGTGGACATTAACTCTCAGCACTTGTTGAGCAAAACCAGTTAATCAATGTAGCCGAAGTACCTATGCTCCTAGTTAGCCTATTTTGTTTGTCCCTTCACAAATTTTTAATCCGAAATTATTTGTAGTAAAAACTGTTGCTCACACACTTGCTCTTCTGTTTCAGTCTTCTAGGGGAAAGGCCTCAACATGCCCTCTCTGCAAAGCCATTTTCTCCTGGATCAGCAAGGTGGACGAGGCTGGTACGTCAGACCAGAAGATATACTCGCAGACCGTTCCTTGTGGAGCTTCAACCGATATCTTCATGTTCGCTGATGAAGGCTACGACGCTCCTGGATCATCGGTGAGCTCCTGTTCCACTATGCATCCCTACTGCTTGACCTACTTCCAGTTTTTCAATGCTCACCTGCCCAAGCCCAACGTGCAGTCTACCCAAGGAGCCTGCTACCAGTGCCACAGCCGCGAGCCCGAAGAGCTTCTACAGAGCTGCGCCGTCTGCCGATCACAGTGGGTACACAGGTACTGCCTTGATCCTCCGGTGACAACATGGACGTGCATACATTGCCGAGATCTACGGAGGATATACCAGCGCTATCGCTAGTCCGAGTTCTGGAAATAAGCGTTGTCTTGAACGCTTGATTCTTGGTATCAGTGTGCTGCTGGAGATTCTTGGGGGCAGCCACAGTCGGAGGAGCATGCTGACCGAGCTGATAATTAATCTGCTTCCGGCCTTATCATCTGGTGACACTGATAAGTGAGAACTGTGAATAAAATGGCACATGCAGTGTGCCCAAAGCTCCTTGTATGCTTGAAATGTTACCTGTTACACTTAAATGTGTGATGGAGACGATATACAGGATAGAGACTGGGTCCGTCATATCATCGTATGCACGCCATTAGTGCGTGGAAAGGCTATCTAAACCAGTAGTATTTGTTCGTTATTAATGTATGAAAACCAGTGTTTTGATGGTCGCCTTGCTGACAAGCATTGACCAGATTTTCAGTTTTTCACACGCTATATCGTGTCTGGACCAATGTGGTTGCCCTTCGTCGATAAGTTTTTTACACGCGGTCTTTACACTTTACTATGTAGAATAACTGAATAAGCATCACCGGACTATAAAAATTATCTGTCTCATGGTTTAACATGCTAATTTGAGAAGTGATTATAATGATGCAACAATTTTCTTGAAGAATTACAATGATGACTTGTCAATATCCGTTTTTCCAAGCATAATATACGATGAAAAATTACTCGTACACAGCTTGCTCGGCTTACACGTCTCACATGTTAGAAAACCTTAGTGAAAAACAACACGTGGTACTCATATTATTTTTACACCCACACATAAAATCAGATAGATAAGCTCTATCACACAAAAAACTTTTAAGCTCTATCAGATAGATAAGCTCTTGCACAAGCACTATGCATCTAAACTTACTGCTGCTGTTCTTTGGAGCATTTGGAATAATAGAATAACATAGTGTTTAACCGTTGGACCTGGATCAATTTGAAACAGGTGTGACGACTGACACTATCTTATTTGAAGCTCTGGATGGTCCCTTTAAAAGAAAAAGCAGGAGGAAAACTCGAGCAATTCGCAAGTCTTCTGCTCGCAAGACTAAAAGCTCCTTTAGCACTCGACCCCGGCTGAGATGTGTGGACTTCAGCTGGATCAGCACTTGGTCTACGACCGCCACTTCGGCGTACAGTGGCAGGGCAACGGCGGAATATCTGAAGGAGCATCCGGAGGAAAGCGACGCCATTCATGTGGTCATATGAAGATGATGCTGCTCTCAGGCTTCCTGCTGCGCTACCAGCTACAGGAGTCACCAAAAGAAGAGAGCGCCATAGTCGAGGAAATTACACACGATGGAGTCACCCAAAGGGGCCACGAGCAATCGATAGCGACAACACAGGAAAACGAAAACTTGGCTCGCAAGGACCGGACACGTGACACGTCAGACAGCGCCCGCCCGATGATCCAGTCGTGCAAGGATCCGTTCCTCCCAGACGATTGGGCCGCCCGCATCCGACGGTCCACATCTGCCCCCGCAACCGCCGCGCGCCATCTGGGCCGTGCGCAACCACAATATGGCCGGTGGTTTCCTTCCCCCTCTTCTCCTAGCCTCACGCTTCCTCCTCCTGGACTGGATCCCAACTCTACTTGTTCCGATCCTTTTCTTCCTCCCCACCCACCCAAGATCCGGATCCGGAGGCCGGATTTCTCTGCAGATTCTTGCACGGACTACTTAACACATCTACTGGAGTAGTTCTAGACTTCTGTGATTGTTTCTGTACCTCCTTCTCCTTGTTTATAATCCATCGTACCCGTGCTCCTCTTCTTGGGCAGTTGCCGCAGAGTTTTCCTTTCTTCAGAAACAAGAAATTTGGGGAGTTTCTTGTCGGTTGTGTTCTAGGTTCTCTGATGATGGCTACTTGATTGGCTTACCAATTTGGTGTTTCTGCGGACCTCTGGGAGAAGTGCTTGGGTTTCTTGTGAGCAACTCTAATTCTTCGTTGCTTTCCCCTTCCCTACCTTTTACAGAAAAAAATAAGCAACCTGTTCCGTGACCAATTTTTGTCCTCGTTGATCTAGCCTCGTTCTTGCTACTAATTTTAGCGGAAAATTATCTTATTGGATCCCCAAAACAGAATTCTTTGCATTCTTTCCCGCAATGGCGATGTCTCTGAGCCGCTTCTCCAACTGGATATGGCCGGGGAGTAGAACCCGGACAGCTCGCGAATTACCGGAGGGAAGCACGATCGCGACTACCGGGCTGTTCCCGGACTCCCCCTCCGGGTTCCGAGAGCCGGACGCCGTCAGGCTTCCGAACTCCGCCGGGGGCACGCGGCCGTGGAAGGGCAGGACCCGACGGCCCGGCGGTGGGGAGGCCAGGATCGACAGGGAGCACGACATGGTTATCGTGCCGTCTGACGGCGGCGGTTATCTGTCGGACTCGGACTCCGACGACTCCGACTGGTCCATCGGCTGGCTGGAGCTGCAGGCGCCCGATATGCAGAGCGATGGGGACTCTGAAGGCAGCTTCGCCGTTCTTGTGCCGTGCTATCGCCGCGGCCGCGTCCAGCAGCCTGGGCGATCCGACGGCCATTACCCTGCTCACGGTGGTCTTGCCGACGGCAATCTTAGAGGTGAGTTGACTGCCCCATAGTACTATATATGCTTCTCTTTTGCATAT
This sequence comes from Poa pratensis, assembly GCA_947311845.1. Taxonomy (NCBI): domain Eukaryota; kingdom Viridiplantae; phylum Streptophyta; class Magnoliopsida; order Poales; family Poaceae; genus Poa; species Poa pratensis. Next base: position 42,167,054 of record CAMZMU010000094.1, on the reverse strand, counting down.
TACAAAATAGACAGGCATTAAACTGCATAATTGAACTGTTACCAAATACTGATCTAGTTCAGCTTGAGCCTGTTAGGTGATACTACTTTATTTGGTTTGGTGCTTGGCACCAATTTTAGTTTCTGTACGGTTATGGAAGTATATAACCTGTTCAACTACTATCTGCTTAGATTGAAACATTGGGTCCAACACCTGCGTTTCTAAGGAAGGAAAAGAATCCCTGGGGCTGTAAAGTTGTAACCATCAACCATGGATGTTTGCAGGAACATCGTTGACTAGATAATTGCGATAGCTGTCTCTTGTGCCATGGACACAAACTCTGGTTTGATGAGATCGTGTAGTCGTTATCCTACAGTAGGGCCTACTTGTGCTCTCTTACATGTGAATGATGGTTGCACTTGCCTGAAAGTAACTCATCTCAGTGTATCATGCTTGTGGTATCTCTCTATTTCTGCAGCTCACACCAAACATTTGCCATATTGGTGTTTGGATGCTGTTGATTTTGTACTGTAGCTTTGAAATCTCCTATTTGTTCATGCATAAATCTTCAATGTTGTCTACTACTCCGTATAGTTAAAGACGGAATGTCGCCGTAGAGAACTCTCTGCTCTCGGAGATGTTGCAGTTCATGGTTTCTTTATTGCTCTGGATAGCTTCTACCTTAGTTCTATAGGTATGGGCGTGGTCCTACCATAGGTCTTAGTTATGGCTTATTATTGCCGTATCATTTAGGGAAGGTCATGCACCTATCGTGGGAGCTAAAGATGAACATCACATGCTTGTGTAATAAATGTTTCTGATATGTGCTCTCAATTCATTCTTCATTCAGTTATGTGTCCATATAATGGATAGTTAAAATGCCTTTAATATTCTATAAGATAGCAAAGTTCTTTTGCAAAGATGCTACATAGTCAGCACTCAATATTACATCCTGGGCTTATCGGTCAAGTATGTATAGCTTAGTCACACTTGATTCTTCTACAGATAATATCCCCCGATACTGCTTTTTAAATCCGTTTGACCATTATATTTTTCTCGCAATCTTTACACTAGCTGATAGATGTGGTGGCATTTCGTGCAATGATCAATATGGGTAACTGTAACTGCCTGCTCGAAATGAATTGTGAATAAGATTTCCTGCCTGCTTCCTCCTTTGCACTGCAGTTATTCTGTAACTAATTTTGTTCATGTAAAGGAAGTTGTTCTCAGCAAGTGAGATTGCCTTTCCAAATATAGTAATGCCTTTTAATCCTCTATTTTTTTGTTCAATATTTTGTATGATGTCAGACACAATTACTGTTTATGTCATTGCTGAGCTTCTTTCTTGTTTTTGCTTGGCAGGTGGCAGGAATTTTGTAGAGGAATGGCTTTCTTCCCATCAGAATTGATATGTTTGTTCTTTGCTGGCTTCGATGTATATAGTATTGGTCCTGCAGTCTATCGTATTCACCATTTGTGTATATATCGATGAAGGAAGAGATAAACCCAAAAGAACAAAAAAAAAAAGAGTGGACAAGAACAAGAGGGGTGGTGGAATTGTTAACAGCAGCAATGCATGGGTGTTTCCTTCCTGAGGTTTCAAGGCTATGGTGCTATTGCTGAAAAAGGAAGAGCCATGAACGACAAGAGATGCGTGTTGCTGAGAACCTACTGACATGTGCTTTCTGATAACAACTGTTTCTACAGATTTCTAGAGTACTCTCAATTCGACTTGCTTTTGAAGTTTGGAACTACGTGTACATAAATAAGGTCATCATGGCATTTGTATCGTGATTCTTCTGTATATAATCATGAACATCGAAAATGGGGATCTTTTGAGTCTCCGCATTTCTTCTGTATACCTTCCCTGTTTGTGAAGGCTGAAATCTATCACTGCCAAGTGCTTTCACTATTATTCGGCTGATGTCTGATTGGCTATTGCCGATTAAACATTTCACTCTTTACACTACATTTCAGGTGTTGCTTCATATTCATGCCAACTACTCTGCTAAGTTTGGATGACTTTGTGTTTACTAAACATGGACCCTGAATTGTTTGCTTGAGGGTGCCTAAGTAGGTGTTATTTATCCTTGGCATCTCACGGTCACACGGAAGCATCTCAAGCTAATATGCTTGAAGATATATGTTTCTGTAGATCCTTAGGCTCTCCTGCTCTATTCCATAGATTCCACAATCAGGTCCAGTATTGATACAGCGCTTTGCGTACAGGCAAACTGAAGGTACAGACCGTCTCTGGAAAAGAACACTTCAGTTTGCCGCCCTAGCGTCTTCAGGGTTGTTCGTTGCCATTCATTCTTTTTCGAAAATGAGATAAAATCCTCTGGCATTCGTCATCTTCAGTTTCTTTCCGGTACACCTTCAGGGCTTCCTTCAAGTTCCTGATCGAGGTGAGAATCGCCACACCAGTTTCATATTGATCACCCACGGGACAACAGAAGATGCACTGTAATTCCCGCCGTCTCTATGATCCCCAGAGGACAACACTACAACAGAAGACCATAAAGGCCTCTTACTGCAAAGCTGGTACTTTTTTTTAACCGAGAAAGCTGGTACTTTGTGTAGTTACTCCAAATTACTTATCTGGATATTACGAAAACAAAAGCAATGTCCGGCCATTTTATATCCTAGCCGTTACACATTTAAACATGAAATGCTGTATATGGACTCCGCTTTATGAAGTCAAACACGTTCCTCAAATCCTCTGCCTTGTTAGTATTTCTCTTCTTCAAATCATTTCTGCTCACTATCTTATTACTAATTGGTAAGAGCCAAAGGAAAAACCGGTTCCTTCTGGAAAGGAAGTGTCATGAGCAACATGAGGTGTTTGTTGCTGAGAAGCTATTTGGCATGTGCTTAAAAAGTACTCTTAATTCCAGTTTCTTGTAAACTTTGAAACTACGTGTAGATAAATAATGCCATCGTTGCATCTACGTGATCGTGATTCTTCTTTATACTACCTCCGATCCATATTAGTGGACACAACTTTGTCTAGATACACATGTATCTAGTCTAAATACTTAACTAGATACATATGAATTTAGACAAAGCTATGCCCACTAATATGGATCGGAGGGAGTATATAAATCATGAATATTGAAAATGGGCTCTGTTGAGTTTCTGAATTTCTCTTTTTTATACAAACCATTGCCTATTTGTGATAGCCAATCTGTCAACGTGAAATATTTTCTGCCATTATTCCAGATTAAACATGTCAGACTCGCTCTCCATTTTTATCCAAGCTTGTTTCTGCGCTCAGTTTGGATGGGCTAACTGAAAAATGATCGTGATACAGCAGCTGAAAAAGGAAGATACTGCTCTAGCATCTTGAGGGCGGGCTTTTGGTTGTGATCCCATCTTTCACACACACAGAGTTCATGCTCTCTCCCAATCTCCACGCACGCCGCCCTCGTCGCCCAACTGCCCAACTCGCTTTACACACACACGGACCTCGCCACACTGAATTCAGGCCATTCCTGGTTTTTTTTTTTGAACAGAAAGGATTTATATTAATTAAGCACATTTTACAGAGAGGAGCATGAAGGGATTCATGCTAGCAACAGAAAGGATGTCCCTAACTGGACATTGACCTGCATTTGAACATAAACACCTGAATACTAAAGATCTGTTCTGAATCCTAATTGCTAAACGAGCTTGATGATGCGCTTTGACATTGGAGTTCCTGGGCAGATGATTGATCCCGTTTGCCTGGAAAGAGTTGCTAGATTGAATAGCTGCAGTGAGGGGCCTAATCATCCAGTGGCCTGAAGCAGCCACAATGTTAGTTGCAGCTGATGCAGATGCCAAAACAGAGTTGTCCGTGTAGAAGTGAGGTTCTTGAAGATGAAGTAAATGAGCAATCTTGGTGGCGAGAAGAAGTCCGAAAGTTTCAGCCTGAAGTGGTGACAACGCCGAGGGAGACAGGCCATTCCTGGTATAAAATGGTCAAAAACGAAGGAACCTGCTACTCCCAGCAAACACTGAAGAGCAGCTACAGCCTACAGTCCCCAGCGGAGGAACAAAAGCAGGGACACAGAGACATGGAGATGCCGGCGATCACCGACGATCTCCTGGCGGAGATCTTCCTCCGCCTGCCCACCCCAGACGACGTCGCCAGCGCCCGCGCCGCCTCCGTCTCCTTCCGCCGCGTCACCTCGGACCGCTCCTTCATCCTGCGCTACCGCAAGCTCCACGGGCAGCTCCTCCTCGGCCTCGTCGATGAAGATGGCTTCCACCCCGTCCTCCCGCCTCACCCCTCCGCGCCAGCCGCCCACGCCCACGCCCTCGCCACCTCCGCCGCCGCCGACTTCTCCTTCTCCTTCCTCCCCTCCCCCGGCAGGTGGGCCATCAAAGACTCCCACAACGGCCGCTTCCTCCTCGACCGCGCCCCCGAGGGCGAGGAGACCCCAGCATCCGACATAGTCAACGAGCTTGCGGTTTGCGACCCCTTGCACCGCCGGTTCCTCCTGCTTCCCCCGGTTCCTGACGCTCTCCTAGCTAGGCCTGTAAGTGGTCACGGCGGCCCACGGCGCCGCCAGCCCAACCCCAGTTATTTCGCTAAGTGGATGCCCACGGATAGGAACAAAATCGTGGCGGGCAGTCACGGCGCGCTAGCTACCGCCGCCGCCGCGCCGCATCGAGCCACCTCCACGGCGCCATGCCCGAAGGAACTGCCCCATCCCTCCGCTCCTCTTCTCCAGCCGCCTTCATCCCGTCCTCGAACATCAGGTGTCCGGCGAGCTCCGTGGTGGGCAGCGCGTCCGGCGAGTTCCATGGGGAACCGTCAGCCATGCCCGTGGGAAGAAGCAGGGCGGCAGAAAGATTCAGCCCAAAGAGAGATGGCCCGGCTGCAGCGGCCGTCGCCGCTGCCGGAGATGTAGATGGCGAGGGCAAGAAGCGGCCACGCCGCGGCCGATGCAGTCTCCCAGATGGAGGTGGTGAGTAGACTGAGCTTCGCCAGGATGCGGGAAAGCACGGGGAACGCGGGGACCGGGGAATGACGCGTACCCGATCTCGTTTGCCTCCTGAATGGCGCGGCGCATGACGAATGCAACACCGACGGCAGAGGAGGAAGAGCAGATGCAGGACACCTACTGATGCGGAGACAACTGGTTCTTTTCTCGTCTGAATTTTTGTGTCCGGCTCGTCTGAATCGAGATTAACAGGCAAGTAGCGGCGCCCCGTTTAGTTGGAGCGAGATTAGTGAGCAAGTAGCGACGCCCCCATTTAACTAGACGGGGATAAGCGGCACGCTAGCGGCTGTCCACGATCGTGCCCACTTACAGGCCGACTCCTAGCCCATAGGGTGGTGCACCTTTTCTCTCTATCGGGGCCCTTCCTGGCTCCCCCTAGCGAGGAGGCGGCGGCGGAAGAAACGTCATTCAGATTGATCTGTCTGGTACGTTGTGAAACCAAGCCGGTCGCCTTCGTCTTCTCGCCCTGCTCCGGGCAATGGCGAGAGGCTGGATCCCGGAGTTGGAGCGACGTGTTGGCAGTCAAGGATCCGCCGAGATTCGGACCTTGCTTGCGCCTCATCACGCGCCACTACGCTTATGGCTGCTTCTACTGCGAGGTAGTGTTGGGAGAAAGGCCGCTCGTGCTTGATACCCTGACCATGGGAGTTCTCCATGGACCTCCCACCCGCAGGCCTAGACTGGATTAATAGAGGGATGGCCATCGTAGAGGCAGGGGAAGGCAGGACTGGGATGTTTAACCTCCATTACGACTCGTGTGAGTTCTACTATGCCGTTAAGCAAAACAACCAGTGGCAGATGGAAAAGGTATCAGTATTGGATTCTGAGTACATGTACTCCATCGCAGGCGCGACGGAGAGGTACTTGCTCCTGCTAAGAGCATCTCTAGCAAAACCCGCAAAAGGCGCAAACCCGCATAATAACCGCCCGATGCGGATTGAAAACCGCAAAAAAGCGGAGAACAGAATCCGCAAATTTGCCCAACCCGCAAAAGATTTTGCAGAGCCCCGTGAATCCGCGCCTCGGAACGGCTTTTTCGCGGATTTCGGCGCCGAACTGAGGGGGCCCTGCATCCGCGCGAGGCGTTGGCGGGCTGAACATTCAGCACCCGCCGACGACCTTCAGCCGCGGAACTCGCCGGAATCTGGCGAACTTCCGCCGTACACACCGAGATCGCCGGAACCGCTGGGCAGGAGTAGAGGCAGCGGCGAGGATGGGCACCGGAATCGCGAGGAGCAGCGGCGGCGGCGGAATCGCCGGAATCGTGGAGAGGTGGCGGCGACGGAATCGCCGGAATCGTGGAGAGCAGCGGCGGCCGCGAGGGCGGCGGGAAGCTGCGGTGCCGGCGGCCGCGAGGGCCGCGGGGAGCAGCGGTGCCGGCGGCCGAGCTGCTGTCGGGCGAGCTCGAGCTCGAGCTGTTCGTTTCCGCCGCTGGCACCCGGCTTCATGGATCGATCGATTAATTTGTGTTAGCTAGTACGCAGCTCATGGATCGATCGATTAATCTGTGTTAGCTAGTACGCAGCTCATGGATTAGCTAGTACGCAGCTCGTGGATCCATCGATCCGCATGCAGCTAGCTAGCTGAGCGCCTCCTCCGCGTTTGATCGATCGATCCGCATGAGGGAGCTAGCTAGCCGGGCCTCGTCGCTGGGTGTCGGAGGGCCTCCGTCGCTAGGTGCTAGCTGCTGGATTGATTGGTTCGATCGATTTGAGCGGGGTCAACGTGGCCACCGAGCGAGAGGAAGAAGACGACGTGGGGAAAAAAAGAAAAGATGCGAATATTCGGTTTTGCGGTTCTGCTTTGCGGTTTCTGCTCCGCCGCGCCGCGTTTCGAGTTAAAAAACGCAAGTTGCGCGACCTGCAAAACTATTTTGCGGGTTCGCGTTTTGCGGGTACTGCTAGAGATGCTCTAAGGTACTTTGGAAGACCGTCCGCTCTTGAGTTCAACGCCAAAGGTGCCAGACTACGAATGTTTCTCATTGGATGGCAGGACGTTGCAGCTTCAGAGGATGTGCAGCTTGAAGCAATGGCACCTGGGCAACTTATGTTGGAAACTAGATTCGAATGGCGCGGCTCGCCGCGCGGCGCTTGTTGTTTCTTTGAATTTTTTGCCCGTGGTTGCCACCATTTATACAGATCATTTAAATGATATTTATATTCATACGAATTTGATCGCAAGTATATAGATTTGAAAGTGTATTTTCCAGATTGTGTGAAATCAGTAATCAAAAAGGAAACAACACATAAACAATGAGAGTATATCAATATCAGTCTTAATGTGTTTGAGTTTACCACAAAGATCACACAGTAATTTACATAGGGCTGGATAAAAGCATCAAAGGGCATAAGGGATCCTGGTAGGTCCATAGGCATGAAAGTGCAATGCTATATGAACCACAACATAGCATATCCATATCAGGGAAATATATACTAATTGTAACTCTGGCACGATAATATAAAGGGGCTATATAGCTATGGTAGTGGCATAATGTCTGGATGGTTGAAAATTTGAGGTATATCTCAGCATTTCCTAAAGGAGTGTGAAGACGGTGTAGATTAAGTTGACCAATAGGCTGCTATTTTTGTTGGTAACAACAGTGGGCTGGCTGTAGAAAGAGTTGCAAAGAAAGTCCATCGGGTTAGCATAGACATTTTAGGACAGCAGAATTTATATAATCGATTCAACATGAAAGCTAATAGTAGCTCATGAGTATATTGTTCTTCAATACTGTTGTAGAAATATACATCCATGAACATGGTTTTCGGCAACAATTGTTTTGAGCACCTGCATAAGTGAATCAAATCAAATTGTGTTATAATGAATCAGAGCACTCAGTATCAGAACTGAATTATTTGATCAGATTTTCCTAGCTACATGGAAACCAATATGATAAGATATTATTTGTCATTTAAGCAGGTTATACATATGATCGTCTAACTAACATGTCGATGATAGGATCGTTTGCAAGGGGCATCAATAACAGACATATTAGACATGCCACCGTGATTAAATAGTGGATTCAAGGTTAAACAACCAAGGGTGTGAAGTGAGCAATCCTAGTGATGATACATGGATCCGGTCTGCTGGATATATACCTGCATAGGCTATAGGTTCAGCCTGCCATCCAATGGAAAAGGAAAATAAGGTTAAAATCGAAACAGACCAGTAGCAATAGTACACTTTTTTCACCTTAACAAATTGTAATCAAGATTTATCAAACTGCAAGCAAGGATCAAAATAAACATGATCCACGAAACATGATTCTACTTAAGAGCAGCTTGCCGCGCACCACCTGTTGATTCTAAAAATACTTTGCCTCAATACATAATAATAAGAACATGCTTAATATCAACGAAGTAAATATGAACCTGTTAGCCTATGGTGCAATACATATTGATGCAATTAGCAGATTGTCGTTACTGTAATTGGTGAGCAACCTATGCATTGAAGTTTACCTAAGAATGAGTTGATTAGTAATTAACCGTGCAGGCATTTATCAATTGAAAACATAATGCATGCTCTTTATTTTGTAAGACTTGCCTGCATGCTGAACTTGACTTGATAATCATACATGAGGTATATGGACACATATCTGTACTAAAAAATAATTCTAGTGTTCTACAAAAGGGAGTACTAAAGCGTGAACACAATATACAAAGTGCTTTCAAAAAATCTGTCATGCATAATGAGATGGAGAACTCAAATCCAAACTCCTCAACTTACCACAAAAGCTACCATGCTAAACAACTACAGCTGAATACATATGTCATACTACAGGACAAACAAAAAACATGGACACAATCTTTTCAGCATAATAAAATAAAACGAAAGGAACTCATAATACTTGCAATGAAAACTTTATCCAACATATGACAAATAAAGATATACTTTTGAGTCCACAAGCATCATAAACTATGTATTTCGCGGGCATAAGGATATGATACTACAAAATGGAATTTTTGACCTCTAATACGTAATAACAATATGCTTATATTTAAGCTAGGAAATGAAAATAAGCAAGTGATGGTTTACTTACTCTCATGATAAGCAAAATGGTAGAGCCAACAATTTAAGAAAACACTGGAATGATATACGACCAGAAGCATTGTGCAAGAAGACAAAGGACACATTTAGTTTCCTGTAGGACCACAACCAAAAAAATTTGGTAATCATAGTCGGGACAAACCAAATTGCAAGAAACAAAAGGAAAAATGAATTGTACACTTCAAGATCAAGTGGGGCTAGCTACCAAATTTACCAATTCTAGAGCTTAAATCTTGTATAAATTCAGTTAACATGATAATACAATTTGCTTTGATGGAAATATGATTTTCTGTAAGCATAAACAACAAACACAGTAATGTCAACTCAGCGGAGACAACAGACCATATAAGAATCATGAGTGAATAACATCATGATGGTGCTTATAAAGATAAGATAGAGCATATACATTTTCGTTTTGTGGTTTTGCCTTGGTGTCCCTTCGCACTTGGACAGAGCAGCCATGATTTGCTAAATAAAGTGTCCTTAGTATAACTCATAAATTAACATGGATCAACAATCCACCTTATGAATCTAGAAAAATTGTGGGTGTACATCCTATGCCATGGAAACAATTAGCGGAACTCAAGTTAGTAAAGTAGGGGCCCTAAATATACGGAATATATGTATTCATCAAAGTGTCATTTACATGCACAAGTTGATATTTCTCTAGCTACCATCAAACCTACAGTTTCATATCAACTATACACTGCTCATAAATCCTGCAGTTTCTATTTTGGTTTGCATGAACGATCATAGAAGCATGTCATAATATTATGCACATAGATCAATTCCTAACTCAGAGAAGAAAATAACCAAGTGCATCTCTTTTGAGTTATCATATAGTTAAATAGTACAAATAAGCGAATAAGTTAATAGGAAGCTTAACAAATAACATCTCCGCAGGTACTATCAATCCCAAACCAAACCGACCTGCTGCTTAGTGTTATTATCAGCAAAGCATGATTAACAAACAACAAATAGAAGAAAATATTATCAACAAAGCATGATTTAAACAGACCAAACTATGCAAGAACACCATGTCTTAGTGTTAGTAGCGGATGCAGCTATTTTACTCCAAAGGATGTAAAAATTAAAGATGTCCCGGACAGTCACTTCACTGCTGCAACATGTGAAGGAAAAAGTACAGACTGGGGTACCTGGTCGTTGCTTGGGGAGGCAGTAGAAAGCTTGGAGGAGGCAGTAGCAAGCTTATGGGAGGCAAGCCACATCTGAATACCTGATCGTAGCGCTGTAAAACCATAGGCATAGTCAGCACGTACTGAATCATTGTAAAACATAAATGAATAGAGTACAACTATATAAAAGCGTCTTTGAAAGTAGGAGAAAGAGGATGCTAGTAAGATGAAATCCACAATACAACACATGAAATACCACGTTAAAAATTTCCACAATACAACACTCACCTTTGAAAGCCATTAAATAACACGTCTGAAGTTATCTTAATCTATATATATTGTTGTGTACACCTGGAGTAATAAACATACAGTAGGAGAATCCCTGGCTGGGGAACCATCTCATATTTGTACAGAAATAACAGAACAAAATAAATATGTAGTAGGAAAATCTGTGACACAGGAAGTAGTACCTCAGGGCCGACGATAATAAAATCGAGCTTGTGCAAATTTCTCCGTGTGTGCGGATGGGCCAATCATCTCAGAAGAGAACACTCAACGTAAGGCAAGGATTTCACACCTGTAATGCAAAGAGCAAATCAGTAACCAGAAGAAGAAGACAGAGCAACAGCTGATAAAGCCGATGGCGAGATGAGATTGAATCTGTTTGATTCAGAATTGTGATTCATACATAATTTTATAGAAAAGCGTATCTCGACACACATGCAGTAAAGAATTAATTGACTGAAAAAACTCTTTGTTGTGCATGAATTAATTGTAGCTTGTAAATATGCTAGTTCCTCCCTCCCTTCCCAGTCAAAATACCTGCATTAGTGAAAGAAAATTAGCCTTCAGTATTGCTGAAAGGAGCGTGTATACAGAGTACACCAATTTAACACCGGTTCAAGTGTAAATACTCGATCTGATACAAGATAAACTATTTGCAGCATGGAATTATTTTATCCTCTGTTCTATGGAGGGAAAAAAGAATAAGGAAATTATTGACCATGGCAGTTCAAGTAGTCACATACAGTAAAGAATTAATTGAGTGACAAAACTCTTATATAAATGTTGTAGTTATCCTAACGACTGAAGTGTGATGACATGGGTCTCTTGCTTATAAACAATAAATGAGAGAGGAGACCTGAACACTGGAATAATTTAGCAAAAATATATTCTCCAACTATTGAAAACCAATGTAAAAAAGAACCAAGCATCAGACATCCATAAAGCGACATGTCCTTCAGTAATGGAGCTGCAGCACTCCTTTCCACATTTTCAACAGAGGCAGCCACAAGTTCAGGAATGGGTTCAATCCCCACCGCACGCCCTTCTGGTCCAACCATCATTGCAAAACAAGCTGTCATGTAGCCACTGCCTATGATATGAATACATGAAGATGACAGTAGTTAGACAAAATCCTGTGCAGTTGGGTATTGACAAGTTGTTCGTACAAATACAAGTGTATTGTCTGAAGCAACTAAAACAGAGTGACTGTCTCAGACCGAGAGAAACACACCTGATCCAACGTCTAGAGACTGCATGTCTAGCTGCAAATGATCCTTCAGCAACTCCACAAGGCTCCACACAACAGCTGCAAGTATTGTACAAAAAAAAGAGAAGCCAAAGCAATCAGACTTTCCCGCTGCTAAAATAACTGAAATCTTTCCACATATTCTTTCACCCAAGCTTGCATCTGTGACAGCCAAATCCCAATTCATTCAATGCAAGAATATGCTGCTGGAAATCAGAAGAAGCTCACCTAGTTCATGTTTCCTTCGATCTGGCCATGGAACACCAGAAGTGGAGGAAACTCCTGGGCGGCAGGCCGATGGCGCCGTGTACGTGCTGCTCGTCGGCGAACCAGCAGTCCTCGACGGGCCGGAGCACGAAGGCGACCACCACCTTCAATACATGAATTGCAAAATTATGAATAGGTAAAATGAGTACTCAACGTTTTATCATTGACTGGAGCAAAGCTTCAGAAAAGAGGAATTAATTGAATTGCATAAATTATTAATCTGCACAAACAGAGATGAAAAGATCTAGCGATTAAATTTGGCAAACCACTGCAGCCCAATCCTTGGGGCACCGTATAAACCTTCCATGGGAAGAGAGAAGTACTCAGTGCAACTTGTATGCGAAGAACAAATACAATTGGTTTCATGACTTTAATCTGAACCGAAATAAACAAAACAACAAGCAGTGGGAGAATCCAATATACTTTAGCAAATATCATGTCTCAAAATTCACAGTTAAATGTGTTTATTTATTCGCAACCTACTTCAAGTAGCGCCATTTTTATGTTTCTATTTCATCTTACAATGTGCAGTTTAGAACTGAAGATGAAGAAAAGGTTCAAGCAGTGACCTGTGGGCTATTCCAATTAATCTGGTCAGCCTTCTCATAATTCAGTATTGCCTGCATAAATGGGGGAGTTCGATAAATTGCATGCAATCAAATTTCCTCTATAAACTTAAAAGGTCGGGAGGTGGGGAGGACGCCTCCGCGACCGATGAGGGAGGAGGAGAGTGAGCGCTATGACTCGATCATGTAGCCAATAGGTAGCAAATAGAGAAAGCAGAACCTTTCAAGGGAAAGAGGCATCAATACTCGATCATGTGCAGCCTAAGCCAGAGAACTTCTTAATGACATAGACCATCACCAAAAATGAAACCACTGGCCTCCTTGTCTTTCAACCATGCATCATTAATAAATTGCATAGAGCGTCAAATAGAAGTAATGATTATGTAAAAAATGATAAGCTGACGAATTTAAAGAGCTGCCATTCAATGAGGGTAACCTGTGCAAGTGAGAATAATAATAGAAAGTCTAGCCTACACGGTATATATACAAAGTTCTTGCCACCACGAAGATATACCATATAGCAGAAGCGTATACAAATTGAGTTTTCATTCTGCCTCGGTGTCTCTCCCAACTCAAACAGATTAACAAAAGGATTGCAACGCAAAAAGTAATAATAGTAACTTTATCAACGAAACCAAAGTAGACTCATGAGCCTAAGATAAGACTCCGGTAAGTTAACTTCTGAGAATTAACAAAGTAAATTGGGAGGCACAATAACACAAATACCAGGCAGTGTGAAAACAATGTAGCGGTACTTACATAAGGCCATAGGTAAGTTGTAACTATGACTGCTCTTCACCTCACACCATTACAGCTGCTTCACACCGAGCGCCACCTACTTCCCACGCCGGCGAGGAAGGAGGAGAAGAAAATAAGACCGACCTGCACATGTGTTACAAATCTAAGCTAACAAACATGCGCTGAAAGATGCTCAAATTGCAAGGAAATGAATTAAAAACACTGATCATTGTAAAAAAATATTATTCAATTCAAGCTTTGCCTCAATCCCAAAAAATTAAGCTGAAAACAGAGAACATTTATAGTTCTGGAGAATAAAAAAGAACACAAAAATGCAAGGTTAAAATAAGAAAGAAATATAACATGACAAATAGTGCTCCTACCGAGAGTATAATACCCTTTCAAAGAACATCTTGCTGAACATATGAACAAAGCAATATCCTAAATGAAGACAGTCGTTCACAAACTGCAAAAGTAGAATATGAAACGGAAAGTATGATGACAATGGCCAGGAAAAATATTATGTTGAATCATTGGAGTAATAAGAATTATCTCGTGGTTCATTTTCAAGACCTGATTGGATGTTTCACAAAACAAACATACACAACCAAATGTAGTCCTAGGTTTGATCGGTTATTGCAAATATGTAAATATCACCATGTCGACGAAATGGAAAAATATGCAACAAACATCCATCTCCAACAAAAGCAAATCTTACTCCGAGGAGATTTTCCAAAACCCTATATTATTAGTGAAATATGTAAAGCACTAACGAAATGGCAAATGCCAGTAATGCAGCCAACAATTAAGCTGCACGTAAGTGAATACATTAAAGGCTCAAGTACAACATGAACGGAAGAGAGAATCTCATAAGATTAGCCCGTGCATTGTATTTTTTTCTTCTAACCTTTTTTCTCATCTAACTTTGAAGCAATAGACAATATTTCCAGGCTTCAGATAGCAGCAAATTTTTAGAAGAACATGACCGACCAGGTAGCTGTGAAATAAAAAGAGTCCAGTAAGAGAAGGTGAACAAAAATAAATTAGCCTCTCCGTGGCAGCCAGTACCTGAACCAGCCGTGTCCCTAAACTTCTCTCCCAAACATAGATCCATTGAATCGCACTACAGAAATGGGAAGAACATCATCAGCACGTCAGATCTGACCAAGAAATCAAATGTGCATGAGAAGGAGGGTCGTTCTTGCACAAACCTGAACTGGCATCGCGAGCCATCGCCGATCTTAGATCCCTTGATCCAAACACGAAGAAGAAGACGGGTTGGGGTGCTCTGGATTTCTAGAGCTCGGGGCGGAGTTCTTCTGCAAGAACCGCTTCTCACCACATCACTTTGTATCCCCAGATCTGTGCCTCTTTTCGTCAAGACTGCAAGAAAAACAGGATGCAAAAGTTTGAAGTAATCATATCCTGCCGACCCAATATGCAAATCAACCATAGAAATTAAGAAATTGAAAGAGAGGAGAAGAAATGGAAATAATCTCACATGCGCGGCCGTCCTCTCGCGTTTCTCCCCCAACTGCATCTACCCCGCTGTTGTTCTTTGATTCTCCATCTTCTTTTGTGCTCCGGCTCCTTCCGCTGCTCCTCATCTCCCTCTTCCTTGGTGCATCTCTGTTCCTCCTCTCTCTATTGAGAAAAATAATGGAAAATATAAGAGAGAGGGTGATGTAGTGCGCCCTACACATGACACGCCAAGTGGTCCAATGACAAGATCTCGGGTCAAAACCCTACATGACAAGGTGAACACGTTCCTATCCTTTCATGCTCTTGATGACTCCATGGATGGATTGCTACCTCAAGCTAGCATGCTTTGTATACTCAGGAATGAAGCCTACGATGGTGCCCAAGAGCTGGTCGAAGATGATGAAGAAGATGGACAAGAAATGGACAAGGAAGAGGAAGTGTGCAGAAAACCAGACTGCCGGACCATCCGGCGCCACCCACCAGATGATCCGGCGCACTGGTCGACCGCCGGATGCATCCGGCGCCAGTCTAGCGCCTCTCTGTTTCCAAACCCCGCGTCCGCCGACCATCCGGCGCCAAGCCACCAGACGATCCGGCGACCACGACTCCAGCGAGCAAATCTTCAAGCGCCAGACCATCCGGCGCCCACGCCAGACCATCCGGCGACCACGTGGCCTGACGAGCTTCAGGCGCAGGACCATCCGGCGTTTCAAATGCCAGATGATCCGGCGACCATGCTGCCTGCGTGCACGACGGGTCGTTGGACCTTGTAACCTCCACCTACCCCCCCCCCCCCCCACTTCGTGTCTAGACTATAAATACCTCCCTCCTCCCCTAGGGTTAGGGTTAGACTATGTTTTGAGATTAGAGTAGAGCTGTGCTCCCCACCTCAAGACGGTCTCCTTTCTCCCCTTGCGGGGATGGTTCCCCCCCTTGTGGAGAAGATCCCTCTAGTGGATTCAAGACCTCTACTTGTAGTTTGACTACTTGCCAATCTTTCATCTTCAGGTGACTTTATTGGAGCGGTTCGGTTGACCGTTGGAGAAACAACCATCCAAAATCCCTTCTTGTATCTACTTGCCGATCTCTCACCTTCGTGTGGATTCTATTGGGCCGGTTGGACCGACCGTAAGGGAAACGGTTCTTGTATCGTGTTTGTGTTCTTGTATTTCTTGGTGTTCTTCGTGTTTCTCGTGTTCTTGCGTGCGTTCGTCCACATCCTCCGTCAATCCGTGAAGATCGGGCCACCCTAGAAGTCCCTTACCTCATCATATGGTATCAGAGCAAAGGTTGCCACGGATTTGACTTTGTTTCCACCGCCAAATCCCCCAAATTTTTCTTGTTCTTGAGAAATTCGAAAAACCTACCAAAAATAGTCTCACGAGCTTTTGGATCGATTCGGTGAATCTTGTGCATTTTTGCAGGTTTTGATCCGTGGATTACTTGCTTTACTTGTTGATCTACCTTCCCTTGCGTTCCCATGGCCAAATTCCATTGATTTCTCCTCCGATTCGGTGATTTTCGGTGCGTTTTTCCGCCCAAATCGCGCAGTTTTAGATCTGAAATCTGCCTTTCGGGTCACCGGACCATCCGGCGATTTTTTTGCCGGACGATCTGGCGCGCCGAATGGTGCCGGAAGCATCTGGCGGTAGTCTGGCATCTCTCGGTATCTTTTGGGCGAAAACGTCGACCATCCGGCAGAAAAAACGCCGGATGATCCGGCCCTCCCGCAGACAGAAATTTCAGCACACTATTTTGGCCATAACTTTCACTTCCGGACTCCGTTTTGAGTGATCTTTAGCTCGTTTCGAAGCTACGAACACGCTCTACATCACCATTGCGGAAGATCCATCATCTATTGAAGCCAAATTCCGTGAGCAAGGATGGAACCTCCACATCAAAGGGTGAAGATCATCGACGAAAGGTATAAACATCGCGAATCTTTTCCCCCTTGCCATTCCTTTGATAGCCATCATACCCTTGTGTTTATCTTGTCCTATTGAGGCTAGCTCTTGATGATTGCTTGGGCTTTGCACATTTGCACCGTGTAGTTTCCGAGCAAAAGTTGTGCGCTAGTTGTCATATACCATATATCTTGTGTTGGCATCAAAGAAGTGGGTGTGCAAAATAGAAAAGAGTCAAAAGAGAAAAGACTCCAAAGAGAAAAGAAGCAAAAAGTGCCAAATCAAAAGAAAGAAAAGAAGAAACACCACTTGCCATCTCTTATAGGAAGCGCGCAAGCTCGATGAACATCTTGTAGGTGGTACATTTTGTGCAAATCTTGTAGCCCACCAATAAATTGCAATCGAGCTAGTAGCTCTCCTTGTACTTGTGCAACACGAGCTTATAGTCTTCGCTAGGATCATATGATTCTTTAGCTCACTTCTTGGTTGCATGAGTCCCATTTATCTCTCCGTGCGTGTGTTCCCTTTCTTTGGAGATTGACTTGTTTTTGCTTTGTGATCATCGTGGTTCTCTACTTGCTTTGACAATATCTTGGTTTCCGGTTGGTTCAATTTGCTTTCCACCTACCATACCTCCCTATACACTTTTAAGCCGTGTGTGTTTTGGAGTTTGCTTTGGATACTTGAACACAAGCACTTTACTTTGTGATCGTTCCCTTGGTTGTCCACGACGTCCAATATTATCTACAAAGTGAGAGGTTGTGCTTTAGTTTCCTTCCACTCCACATATATACACTTGTCTTGTGAGTTAACATGTCTAGGGAGAGTGAATGCCACTATGGAGGCCAAGATGAGAATGAGTACATGATGAGCCACAACAACTATGATGCCTCAAACTTTGAGGACATGGGGGACTACTACGACTACGCCGACAACGACCCCCATGACATGATGGATCATCACCAAGACTTCCGCTACAACTACTCCGACTACGACTCCGACTATTCGAGCGTCCACGACAAGGAGCGGTACCATGACGTCGAACAACCTTCATCATATGGTATCGACTCCAAGTACATACGAATCTACCACGACTCCGACTACACAAGCTCCAACGACAATGAGGCGCAAGTGTCTTCACATGCCTCATCACATGGTACCAACTTCAACTACAACAACATGGTGGAGCGCCACTACTACGACTACCACTCCGATGACATGGTGGAGAACGTCTACGACTACTACTCTTGTAGCATGTGCGACGACTTCGACAACATGCAAGAGGAGAGGACCCCCATCACCACCATGTTCAAGAGCGGCACCACCAAGCGTCATGACACAACCTACTATGGTTCAAGCTCAAGACGGAGCACCGACAAGGCCACCATGCATTCATCCTACGAATCTCCATCTACTTCAAGAAGGCGCCATAAGAAGGACTTCACAAAGAGCGCCAAGCTTAGACAATCTACATCGACAACAAGGCGGTGCCCCAAGAAGTGCATTGACAAGGCCAAGTTCCAAAATCTCAAGGACGCCATTGACAAGCTTGCCAAGAGCCTACATCCTTCATCACGCTCTACAAGGCGCCACAAGACCGTTGCCAAGGTCGACCGCAACTTGTCCAAGCCCCAAGATGACCTCACCACACTCGCCAAGATTCGGAACATATCACCATGTTCGAGTGGGAGCTCCAAGACAAGGTCACCAAAGCAACAAGCACGCCGACGCCAACATGAGGAGAAGCATCCAAATGACTTTCGGCGACACCCCTCCACTCAAGAGCGTCAGCGTCGACATGAGAAGAAGACGGCGACAAAGGCGCATCCTATGGTGTCCCCTCGTGCTACCGCTTCAAGTGCGCCAACAAGAGCTCCAAATTTCATCTTCGGCGATTCTTGTGTTGACGAGATCATGGCCGACTTCGACAACTTCATCGAGAAAAGCCTACGTCGACGCCGGAAGAAACATGGTCACAAACGTGAGGCCACAACTCCATTGGCACCTTTCTCAAGCACTTCTCTTGATATGACTTCTACACCAAGTGCCACCACCACATTGGCCCCCATATGGCAAGATGAAGACCTCCTATGCGACAATTGCCAAGGCCAAGACCATTATCCACGAGAATGTCCCAATCTCTTGTGCCCACTATGCAATAGAAGAGGTCACTTGTTGTGGGAATGCAAAGTTTGTGAACAAGACGGTGACCAAGGAGATGAGAAGACGGTCGAGCATGGGATTTTCCCTTCGACCAAGGAGGCGAGCATGGAGAATGCTATCACCTTTGACCATGGGTCAAGTGATGATGATGCCGAGCATGGGATGTTCCCTTCGGCAAAGGAGTCGAGTGATGATGCCTACACTATGGCATTGACCTTTGGAGGCGAGATGGTTGCGGAGGTTGAGCATGGGAGTTTCCCTTCAACCTTGGAGGCGTTTGGAGTTGAGATAATTGAGCCTACCCTCATGTGTTTGACTTATGAGATGGTACCAAACCCATGTGAGCATGAGAGCCACTTAGCCCACTTGAGTGAGAGTGAGAGTGAGTTGAGTGCCTCCACCATATGTGAGTTTGAGTGCTTTCACTTTGAGGGAATGAGTGATACACCACTTGAGTTGAGAGAGGTAGTTGATAGGTCTTGTGAGGCCATTTCGAATTCTAACAACTTAACCTCTACCTCTAGTGTGTTTTCTCATTGTGTGCTAGGTTCCATGAATGATGAGACGTCACTCCTCGACATGACGGTGCCTCAAATGGAGAAGATGTACATGGAGGATGATGATGATGCCACCCCATGTCTACTTCACGATGGACAAGTTGTCTACATGGAAGCCCCTACTGCTTCAAAACCTACTTCACATGAGCGAGAATACCAAGGTATGGGTGTTGATGTGACCATGATCCCACTAGTGGACATGATGAACTATGATTGCTTGCATGCTATGGATGATTTTCTTGCCCCATCATATGATTCGTTCTTATTCCCTTGTGATACCTTGTTTGAAACCAATGTTGATCATGTGGAATTACCTATTTGTGATGATTTCGTCATGAGCATGCCTTGTTATGAATGTTTCCATTTTTCTCCCATTGTAGCTTGCAACATGTTGAACAATTTCTCTTTCACATGTGTTGCTTGCAATAATGTTAAAATGCTTGCGAATGAGATTGCCCCCATAGCTTTCTCACATTTTGGAGATGTTTCGTTTTCTCTCGTGGACCTTGTTCCATCCTTCACTTTGCATAGTGACTATCCACATATGTCATATTTTCCAATTGATTTTGATGTGGTTGGTGATGTGCAAATGAAGAGACACTTCATGATGGATGATGTGTTCATATACCGCGCACATAACTTCTTCATATGGTGTCTTGTGTGTGCCGGTAAACGCATGATAATGTCAACCTCAATTGAGCATGAGTTGACAATACGAGCTCTTGAGAGCATACATTTGAGTTGTGGATTGAATCCAACTCGAAATTCTTTCCCATGTTTTGCATCGAACAAGTTGACCAATTTCTCTTGCTTTTGGTTTGTTTGCAAACATGTTTGTGATATTGGTTTCCCCTATGGCAAGAATGTTTCCTTGATCTTTCATATGAATGATTTGTGTGTTGCAACAAAAATGATGAACTATTGTTCTTTGAGATGGCTTGTTTGCAAGAATGTCTTGTCATGAGTTTATTGGTTTCTGCCAATTTGGTGTTGCAACAAATATGTTGAAAACTTGCTCTTTCATGTGCTTTATTTGCCACCATGATGATATTTTGGACATTCTTCATTGTGTGTTTTTGCCAAACTCTTCGCTTATTGCATCAAGGATGATGACAACTTGTTCTTTCCAGTGCCTTGTGTGCAATAATGGTCATATGATTCCAAATGAGATACCTAGATGGCTTCCTCATATTTTTATGGAGTTTTTGTGTTACCACATTTTGAAGATGTTCCATTGGATTGCTTGCACTTTGACCTTGCACTTGCAGTACATTTTCATATTCTTGTGTTGTGCTAACGGTGCTATGACAAAGAATGGACATGTCATTGTTGATATGCTCCTCCTTCTTGCACACACATGGTTTGCTTGGTCTTTGGTTTTTCTAGGCATGGTGAATTCTAATTCTTCGACAACACATCTACCTCCTTTGCATGGTAATGAAGAGCAAGAGTCGAGGACGACTCTTTTTAAAGGGAGGGGAGATGATGTAGTGCGCCCTACACATGACACGCCAAGTGGTCCAATGACAAGATCTCGGGTCAAAACCCTACATGACAAGGTGAACACGTTCCTATCCTTTCATGCTCTTGATGACTCCATGGATGGATTGCTACCTCAAGCTAGCATGCTTTGTATACTCAGGAATGAAGCCTACGATGGTGCCCAAGAGCTGGTCGAAGATGATGAAGAAGATGGACAAGAAATGGACAAGGAAGAGGAAGTGTGCAGAAAACCAGACCGCCGGACCATCCGGCGCCACCCACCAGATGATCCGGCGGACCGGTCGACCGCCGGATGCATCCGGCGCCAGTCTGGCGACTCTCTGTTTCCAAACCCCGTGTCCGCCGGACCATCCGGCGACAAGCCACCAGACGATCCGGTGACCACGACTCCAGCGAACAAATCTTCAGGCGCCAGACCATCTGGCGCCCACGCCAGACCATCCGGCGACCACGCGGCCTGACGAGCTTCAGGCGTCGGACCATCCGGCGTTCCAAATGCCAGATGATCCGGCGACCATGCTGCCTGCGTGCACGACGGGTCCTTGGACCTTGTAACCTCCACCTACCCCCCACTTCGTGTCTAGACTATAAATACCTCCCTCCTCCCCTAGGGTTAGGGTTAGACTATGTTTTGAGATTAGAGTAGAGCTATGCTCCCCACCTCAAGACGGTCTCCTTCCTCCCCTTGCGGGGATGTTTCCTCCCCTTGTGGAGAAGATCCCTCTAGTGGATTCAAGACCTCTACTTGTAGTTTGACTACTTGCCAATCTTTCATCTGCGGGTGACTTTATTGGAGCGGTTCAGTTGACCGTTGGAGAAACAACCTGATGACCCACAAGTATAGGGGATCGCAACAGTCTTCGAGGGAAGTAAAACCCAATTTATTGATTCGACACAAGGGGAGCCAAAGAATACTTGAGAGCCTTAACAGCGGAGTTGTCAATTCAGCTGCACCTGTGAATAGTCTTGCTCGACACAGATTATCAGTAGCAACAGTTTTATAGCAGTAGTAGCGGTGAAATAATAGCAGCAGTAAATAGAGACAGCAGTAGTGATTGCAGTAAACAGTAGGATTAAAACACTGTAGGCATAGGGATGGATGAACGGGCGCTGCATGGATAAGATAGCTCATATAATAATCAAGACATGGGCATTGCAGATAATAATGATAAAGCATCCAAGTACTAAGTAAACGTAGGCATGTGTTCCGTATATAGTCGTACGTGCTCGCAATGAGAAACTTGTACAACATCTTCTGTCCTACCAGCCGGTGGCAGCCGGGCCTTAAGGGAATCTACTGGTAATTAAGGTACTCCTTTTAATAGAGTACCGGAGCAAAGCATTAACATGCAGTGAACACATGTGATCCTCACATCGCAGCCATTCCCCTCGGCTGTCCCAATTATTGTCACTTTGGGACCGCGGGTTCCGGGCAACAATATGTGTATACAACTTGCAGGTATGATCAATAAACAGTGCATATCATTATGAAACAATAACACGTTCAGATCTGAAATCATGGCACTCGGGCCCTAGTGACAAGCATTAAGCTCAACAAGTTGCAACAACATCAATAAGTACTAACAACGGATACTGGCACCATGCCCTAATGATCTTATAGCTTATTACATGAACAATCTCATCCAATCCCTACCATCCCCCTCAGCCTACAGCAGGGAATTACTCACACATGGATGGGGGAAACATGGATGGTCGATGGAGAAGCATCGGTGATGATGATGGCGATGATCTCCTCCAATTCCCCGTCCCGGCGGAGTGCCAGAACGGAGTTTCTGGTCCCCGAAATAGGTTTCGCGATGGTGGCGGCGTACGGTGATGTTTCTGGATGAAGTGGACGACCCCCCGACGTTTTTAGGTCAGAAGGGTTATGTAGTCGAAAGGGGGACTCGGGGAGGTGCCCGAGGCGCCCTCCTCATAGGCTGGCGCGGCAGGCCCCTTGGCCGCGCCACCATGTGGTTTGGGCCACTCGTGGCCCATCTCCGCCTCCCCTTCTGGCTCCGTGAGTCTTCTGGTAAAATAGGAGGTTTGCGATCTTTTCTGGTGTTTTTCCCGAAAGTTGACTTTCTGCACAAAAACAAGACACCAGGGCAATTCTGCTGAAAACAGCGTTAGTCCGCATTAGTTGTATTCAAAACACACAAGTTAGAGGTAAAACAATAGCAAAAGTGTTCGGGAAAGTAGATACGTTTTGGACGTATCAACTCCCCCCAAGCTTAGCTTATTGCTTGTCCTCAAGCAATTCAGTTAACAACTGAGTGCGATAAAAGACTTTCACGAACACATTTGCTTCATATGATGCATATATTCTCACTATATGTACAAATGCTTAAGCAATTCAAGATGAGGCAAATGCAAATAATGTCACTCAATAGGCATGTAAACTATGAAGAGATACCAACATACTAATAGCAACAAACATGAAGCATATTAATTCACAAGATTGTAATGTTCATAATAGGATATGATAAGATGGTATCTAGCTTGCCCGCTTTTGTACAGCAAAACATAAATGCCCAGGCACCTCTGAAGTTCATGGGAAGACTAGAATCAAAGATATCAAAGATAAAAGCATCAAAGTTATATCATAGTTAACCACATTCTGGGACAAGCGCATTACACTAAGAATGACAACTATGCTCTCGAGAAAGTGCTCAAAGAAAGGATGGTGACTCAACATGAAAGTAAAAGATTGGCCCTTCGCAGTTTCAGAGGATTCTACAACATTTTTATGTTTCTTCTTCTTCTTTTTCTTAGAAGGAGAAACTGGATTTTCAGCTAGTTGAGTGTAACATTCCAATTTTCACAAAAATTTATAACTTTTCATTTGCATCATGCATCATGTCATTGCATCATTGTTTGCATTGTGTTTGAATTCAAATTATGAAATTTAGAGATTTTATCTCCAAAAACCTAAATTGCAAAGTATCTGCAGATGCCTTCTCAAATTATTTCAAATTTTCAAATAAAGATTTTAAAAATTATGTCCCCAATACATGCTAAACATGTGGGCATGTTTTTACAAATTTATTGAAAGTGGGTTGAGAGAAATTGAGTTTGAAATACAAAAGTTATTTGAAGTTGTTTAAAAACCGAAAAGAAAAAAACAGATTCTGGAAAAAAAAATAAGCGAAACGAGCTATTTGGGCCGAGCCCATCTTCTTTCTCCCGCGCAGCGCAGCACGCAGCAGGCCACCCCGGCCCAGCCCATCTCTCTCTCCCTCTCGCTGACGTGCGGGACCCACCTGTCATCCCCGTCCTCAACGTGACGAGCACGGACTCGTCCCCGACGCGAACCCTAACCGAATCGTATCCAAATTCGTTGCGATTTTGACGTGATACGCACGCGTGATCGCCCCATATAAACCCCTCGACCCCCTCGTGTTTTCGCCCCAAAAAAATCGACGCGAGAGCCACCAGGCTGCCCACACGAGACCCCGCCGCGCCGCCATTGCCGACGACAAGATCTTCAAATCCCGGTGAGAGCACGGCCGCATTGCCTCCCTATCCACCTCCTCGAGCTTCCCCACGTTATTGCGCTTCCTACTGAACCTTTTCTCGATCGCTTCATGCAGAGGAGACGTCTCGAGCTTCATCGACACCGACGCCGTCCGCGGAAGCAACTCCAGGAGGAAGAAGGAGGACCCTCGCGACTACGCCGTCACCACCATCTGCTTCGCCTCGTCGCCCTGAACCCCGCGGTACGCCCCACGAACCGTAGATCGATTTAGAACTTATTCCGGCGATCACCGGCGATGGCGCCGCCGTAGGTATTAAGGTTCCGGCATGTTTTCCGGCGGAAAACGTCGTCGTTTTGGTACTTTAGATCTAGGTCGTCGGATCGTGGTTCAACGGTGGAGATTAGAAGATCTGCGCGAAGCGGTACCAGCCAATCAGAGGAGGCCACATCTTCGTATCGTCCGCGACGCCGCGCCGCACCCGTCCGCGTCTGCCCGCAACCCGTCCGCGCCCACATCGCCCGCAAGACCAGTCAACGGAGGCTCCGCACCAACCAGAAGACGCCACGTCGACGGAGGACTTCAGCGCGAAGATCTTTTCAGTTTTCTTTACGTTTTAGCCCCTGCGCATCACAGATTAGTCCCTGGATTTTAGATTCATTATTAATTTTTATTCCTTTAGCCAAAATTTATGAAATTTATATTTTTGGAAAGCTAATAATGTGTAGAAACTTTCTGTATGCTTAATTTGAGGTTTGGACGAAATTAATTTAGATAAATTTTAAAAATGGTTTAATTGATATTTTGGCTATAACTTAATTATAAAAATTGATAATTGAGCAAAATATTTTGCTATATTTTTGTTTGTATAAGTAATGGCCGTAGTATTGCTCTAGTATTTTTGTATAAGTGTTTTCCTATGTTTTTGCATGTATTTTGTTTTTATTGCTTTTAGGTGTTATTTTAATAAGTAAATTATATTAAAATTGCTCTTCACATTAGTTTTTCGAATAGAAAATTTAGCTAAGTAATTGTGACCATGTTATATGCAAAATAACTTAGAAATACTTCACCCCACCGAAATATTTCTTCCTTAGAAAATTTTGGGTAATAAAATGTTGAGAACACTTAGAATTTTTCCTTAGAAATTTTCAACACATTAAAAATGCTAAACTTGTCCTTAGAAATTTTAGTATCTAGAAAACTTAGTTATTTCCTTAGAAATTATTCTAAGTACTTGCTATAACAAATGTTGGTCCTTAGAAAAATTTATCAACCATTGCTATCATACTTTTTCCTTAGAAAATTTTAGCACTTCTTATTTTGTTTACTTTCCTTAGAAATTATTTTGGACTGATGTGTTAGTTTTAGTCCTTAGTTAAATTTCGACCCAAGTGTTAGGACCTTGGTCCTTAGTCATTTTTGGACCTTCTTGATTGTCTTGTTTTAACTTAGAATTATTTCATGGCATGGCATGCATGCATCCTAGTCCTTAGAAATATTTTGCACATCATGCATGACATATTTTCCTTAGAAGTTTTATGAAAATTGTTTGTTCATTATGTATTGTTTGATGTGTTAGAAACTCCGGAGGGAAACGAGGACTGTTGCAGCTGCTGTTGTTCTGCTTGTTGCCAAGGCAAGTGGCACACCCCCATGAAGTTTTCCTAAGTATTTTATATGCATTACTTAGTGTATTTCTTATATGCATGTGTTGGATAGTATTATAGCTATATGCTAAACCCACCATACCTTTACTCTAGTTGTGTCTAGAATCCCTTTTGATAACTTAGTAGATTATTGGATGCTATGCAAATGTGTTTTCTTAAAGCTAAATTCTACTAAGTAATTTATCACCTGGGTGGACTTGGTTATGAAAAGATGATGGAAAGGTTGAGTGTCATCTCTTAGGGGTGACCTCTAAGGGATGGTCACTTGTGGTTGCCACCCAGGGTATTAAGGGGCCAATGTTTTCTCTAAGTGAAGTTGCTTACCGTGCAACCATTAGTCATATGGGCTCTGACTTGATGGATTAAGTTGCGTGGACTCGTCCCGTCTTGACAGGTGGTGGTAGATGGTTAGAATGGGAACGGGTCAAGCGGCATGGGATGGGAAATGCTTCTGAAAAGTCTCGTCTCAACTCTCTCCTTTTCCTTAGCACAAATTGAGTGCTTGAGGATAGTTTGGGTTTGTTGGGTCTAATGGTGAAAGTGCACAACCTCTGCAGAGTTAAAAACTAAGTACTTAGCCGTGTCCCCGGTTACGGACAATTTGAGCAGCTGATCAAGGATTCAACGGAGGCTTCATCATTCAAATTTCGAAATTAAAACTTGGTGGTGAACAAGGGTAGTTAAGACAATGGTTTTCAAGCCATCTTGTCTCAAAATTTGAAGGAAAAGTTTTACAAAGTGTTAGGCAAAATTGGCTTTTATGCAAATCAGCCTTCAAACTCCACCAGCCAAATATGCATATAGGTTATAGAGTTATTCCTATATGAGTCCACATAGTGTCACTTGCCAGGATCATTTTTAATGATTCTGACCCACTCTGTTGCAAATATTACTTTGTTGCAGACTTTTCTGACGATGAGTAAGGTCACGTTTGGGTTTCGAGTCTGCAACCAACATGTTTTCGCCTGTGGCGCATCATGAAGAATGGAGGCTCATTGAAGATTTATTCCGCTGCTTTATTTGTTTTGAGCTAGCTATAAGCTATGCAAAGATGTATCGAACTATTTATTTTTCCAAGTCTGGATCATTCGTGTAATAATTGATACAATGTTGTGATATTCATCTTAAACTGTGTGTGCAAATGAAACGATCCAGGGGTTTGCACTATACACAGGTACCTTGCCATTTTCTAAGTGCAGGTACATTACAGATGGTATCAGAGCATAGTGTTGCCTGTAGGATCGAAACCCTAGGTTTGGTTAGAAATAAGTTGGCCAAAAACTTAATTTATTTACTAAGTATAAAATGCTTCTATGATATATTCTTGCTTTTTCTTCTAAGTACTCGTAATTCTTTACTTATGCATTTATCTCATACTTGTTTCTTCCTAAACTAAAGGATGACGAAGAGGTTCGAGTACATTGACGAGGAGGACTACCCGGTGACCCGCTTCGGCAGCATCATGTTCGACATCCTCAAGCACCTGAAGCTACCTACACCCATGATCAAGGGATGCATCTTGAAGAAGTTCAAAAGAGAAGGCCTTTGGGGAATCAGGGTGTTTCAACAAGGACGTGAAGGCGAAGCACCCATTGAGTACAGAGTAATGGGAGTCTCCATGGAGAGAGGAATCGACATCATCATGCAACACGTGATAGCTTGCCTTTGTGGACGCTACTCCAATGAATTGGAGGGGCACTACTCCTTCCCTTTTGGAAGGCGTGACGATGAAGGATCACCCTTCTGCTATGGCACCGAGAACATGGGCAAAGATGAGTTCGTGAGCGACTATTTCCAAGGCTTAGAACTCTTAGTCCATGATCTTTACTTTGATACCAGTGAGGAACTCCACAAGAATGATGAGCTTTGCGCCCAAGTCCAAGTGAATGATGAGAAGATAAAAGAGCAAGAAGAGAAGACCAAGGAGCTAGAAGAGAAGTTCAAGGCCCAAGAGAAGAAATTCATAAGTCAAGAGAAGAGAGTCAAGCAAAGAAACAAGCAAATAAGGGACTTGAAGGAAGAACTTTCCACCAATGATGTGGAGCTTGAAGCTGATTGTGACTTGATCAAGCGACTTCGTGCTGAGAAGAAGGAACTCCAAGAGAGAAACGCAGAATTGGAGAAGGAAGTGAAGGATCTCAGAAGCGTGCTCATTCAGGAAGGCTTTGAAATCCAAGAATTTGAAGAAGAAGTAGATGAAGGCACCATGATTGAGGACTAGGATAGTTAGTGAGACTACCATTTTACCTTACGCACCATTTTACCTTACGCCTTTTAAATTTTCGAATTTTAGTTTGGAACTACCAACTTGTGGTAGGACAATACCTAGTACCCTTTGATGTTTAGTGCGAATTGAGAAATTTGGAGTTGAAGTTTTGCTTGATGTGTTGTTTGATTGCTTTCTATGTGATGCTTGTATGGGTAGAATTATTTCTCATAGACCTGTCTATCTTTTACTCACCTATGCTAAAACCACAGATGCCTCCCCGTCGTGACAACACAACAACAACAACAACAACAACAACAACAACAACAACAACAACGAAGCTATGATGCAACAGATGATGGCAGCCCAGACTCAGCTGATGACCATGATGGCACAATTCATGGCAAATCAACATGGACCACCACCACCACCTCCTCCCCAAGTGGACAGACTTGCCAGGTTCCTTAGGCTTAGGCCAAACAAGTTCTCAACTACAACTGACCCAATTGTGGCTGATGACTGGCTGCGTTCTGTGCAAAAGGATCTGGTGACAGCTGAATGTGAAGATGCTGAGAAAATTAGGTTCACCGCACATCTGCTTGAAGGACCTGCAGCCCAATGGTGGGAAACTTATCAGATTACTCACCCATTGGACACTTTGACTTGGGAGGAATTCAAGGAAGGATTTCGTAATGCTCATATTCCACAGGCATTATGAATCTGAAACAGGAAGAGTTCCGCAATCTGCGTCAGGGGAACAGAAGTCTTAAGGAGTACATGGATGACTTTCATGCCTTGTCTCGATATGCTCCTGAGGACGTTGACACAGATGTAAAGAGAAGGCTAAATTTCTCAAGGGACTAAGTGATGAGCTGAAGATACCTTTGACTGTGGCTTATGCTCCAACTTATCAGACACTTCTTGATCAGGCAATCACCCTTGAGGATAGCATGAAGAAAGCTGAAAACAGGAAGAGGAAGATGAATTCAAACAAGCACCACTCTGAACCCTCATTTAAGAAGCACTTTGTTCATGATGGGAACCATGGTCATAAACATGGGAACCACAATGGGGGCAACTTTCACAAACCCCATGCTCACAATCACAATGGAGGATTCAAGGGAAACAATGGAGGATCAAATGGAGGACACAGGGGAAATGGACATGCTGGACATAACCATAACAATGGACAGCATCGCCCAAATTCTGAACCCAAGAAAGATCTCAGCCAGGTGCTCTGCTACAAGTGCAACAACAAGGGACATTATGCTAATGAATGCCCTGAGAAGAGAGTGGACACTCCTAGCAAGCCCAATCCTTTCAACAAGGGACATGTGAACCACATCAATGTTGAAGAAGTCTATGATGAACCTGATGCTGTGATTGGTACGTTCCTAATCAACTCCTGTCCAGCATTAGTTTTATTTGATACTGGAGCATCGCATTCATTCATTCAAGAGAATTTGTAAACAAGCATGGGCTAGTTGAGGAAACCATAGGCAAACCAATTAGAGTAAGCTCTCCTGGGGAGAGAATGTTAGTAAACTCTGGTGTAGACAACTTAACCTTGAGATTGGAAAGCACCAGTTTCCCGCAAACCTAATCATCCTAGAAACCCAAGGTCTAGATGTCATTCTGGGAATGGATTGGATGACTCATTTTGAGGGATCATAGACTGTGCAAACAGAGCAATCACCCTCACCACCCAGAAAAGAAGAAGATCAGATTCAAGTCAAAGTTTGAAATGAAGAAGTTTAGGTTAATTCTCTTAAGGGGGTTAGCCTCGGTGATGTGCTCATAGTAAGGGAATACCCAGATGTGTTTCCTGAAGAACTACCGGGAATGCCACCCGATAGAGATGTTGAGTTTCTCATTGAGCTTAAACCAGGCACAGGACCAATAGCCAAAAGACCATACCCAATGGCGACAGAGGAACTGAAAGAACTCAAGAAACAGTTGGAGGAACAGTTGCAGAAAGGTTTTATCCGTCCAAGTTCTTCACCTTGGGGAGCACCAATCTTGTTTGTTGAGAAGAAAGACAGTACTCAGAGGCTAGTCACGGACTATAGAGCTTTAAATGAAGTAACCATTAAGAACAAATACCCACTCCCTAGAATCAACGACCTCTTTGATCAATTGAAAGGAGCCTGTGTGTTCTCAAAGATTGATCTCAGATCTGGATACTTTCAGATGAAGGTTAGAGAGTTGGACATACCTAAGACTGCTTTCACCACCGATACGGTTTGTATGAGTACACAGTTATGCCTTTTGGCTTAACCAATGCGCCGGCATACTTCATGAATATGATGAATAAAGTGTTCATGGATTTCTTAGACAAGTTTGTCGTGTGTTCATCGATGACATCTTGATCTACTCCAAAAGCCACAAGGAACATGAGGAACATCTACGTCAAGTTTTACAAAGACTTAGAGAGCACAAATTGTATGGCAAGTTCAGCAAATGTGAGTTTTGGCTGGAACAAGTAGGATTTCTAGGACACATTGTGTCTAAGGATGGAATAGCAGTAGACCCTGAAAAGGTTTCGGCAGTAACCAACTGGGAGTCGCCCAAGAATGTGGGAGAATCCGTAGTTTTCTGGGACTAGCAGGATACTATAGGAGATTCATTGAAAATTTCTCCAAAATTGCTAAGGCCTTAACAGAATTGCTACAAAAGGGCAAGAAGTTTGTGTGGACCGAAGAATGTGAAACTAGTTTTCAAGAACTGAAGAAACGTTTAGTATCAGCACCTGTTCTATGTTTACCAGATCTGGAGAAAGATTTCCAAGTGTACTGCGATGCTTCACATCGAGGACTTGGAGGTGTGTTGATGCAAGAAGGCAAAGTGGTGTCATATGCCTCAAGGCAGCTCAAGAAGCATGAAGTCAACTACCCCACACATGACTTAGAATTAGCAGCAGTAGTACATGCCCTGAAGATATGGAGGCCCTATCTCTATGGAAAGCGTTGTGAAGTATTCACGGACCATAAAAGTCTTAAATACTTCTTCACACAGAAGGAAATGAACATGCGACAAAGGAGATGGCTGGAATTGATTAAGGACTATGACCTGAGTTTGCAATACCACCCAGGAAAAGCCAATGTAGTAGCTGATGCCTTAAGCCGTAAAACTTATGTTAACGGACTCACGGCAGGGGAATTGCCAGAAGAACTATGCAAGGGATTCAAGGATCTTAGGTTGGAGATAGTACCTGAAGGTTTTGTAGCATCTCTAGAAGTGCAACCTCTTTTGATGGACAAAATCAAGGAGGCTCAAAAAGGAGACAAAGTGATGGAAGAAATCAAGAAAAATTTAGGTGAAGGCAAGGCCAAAGGTTTTCGACTAGATGAAGAAGGCATAGTATGGTTCATGAAACGAATTTGTGTTCCAGAAGATGTAGATCTCAGAAAGTTGATACTTCAGGAAGCCCATGATTCACCTTACTCCATACACCCGGGTAACACCAAGATGTATATGGATGTGAAGGAGAGGTTTTGGTGGAACAATTTGAAAAGAGATATTGCTGAATATATTGCCAAGTGTGATGTGTGTAGCCGTGTAAAGCTGAGCATCAGAAGCCAGCAGGGTTACTTCAACCTTTGCCAGTACCCGACTGGAAATGGGATCAGATTGGGATGGACTTCATCACAGGTCTACCCAGAACCAAGTCTGGTTATGATTCTATTTGGGTTATTGTTGATCGTTTGACCAAGGTAGCTCATTTCGTGCCTGTGAAGACAACTTACACAAGTGCCAAGCTAGCAGATATTTACATGAAGAGAATAGTATGTTTGCATGGAGTTCCAAAGAAGATTGTGTCAGATAGAGGCACTCAATTCACTTCACATTTCTGGAAGCAGTTACATGAAGTCCTTGGAACTAGGCTAGAGTTTAGCACAGCTTTCACCCCCAGACTGATGGACAGACTGAAAGGGTAAATCAAATCCTGGAGGACATGCTGAGAGCATGTGCATTAGACTATAAGTCTAGTTGGGATGATAATCTCCCATATGCTGAGTTCTCTTATAATAATAGTTATCAAGCCAGCATAGAGATGTCACCATTTGAAGCACTGTATGGAAGGAAATGCACACCCCACTTTTGTGGAGTGGAGTAGGAGAAAGAAGTCTGTTTGGTCCTGATATAATCGAAGAAGCTGAAGAAAAGGTTAGGCTGATTAAGGACAGATTGAAGGCAGCTCAATCTAGGCAGAAAAGTTATGCTGATTCCAAACGGAGAGAAGTCACTTATGATATTGGAGATAGAGCCTATCTTAGAGTCTCACCCCTTCGTGGAGTGAAGAGGTTTGGAATCAAAGGAAAACTGTCACCAAGGTTTATTGGACCTTATAAAGTTTTGTCACGTAAAGGAGAAGTGGCTTATGAATTGGAACTACCGGAAGCACTTTCCGCAGTTCACAATGTTTTCCATGTTAGTCAGCTGAAGAAGTGTCACCCTGAAATGGCAGAAACTCCGCTGAGAGATACAGTGCCACTAGAAGAAGTTCAGCTGGAAAGTGATCTCACCTATGAGGAAAAACCCATAAAAATTTTGGAGACAGCAGAGAGAATTACCAGAACCAAGACTATCAAATTTTGCAAAGTACAATGGAATCACCATTCAGAGGAAGAAGCAACTTGGGAAAGAGAAGATGACCTTAGAGAAGAACATCCTCACCTATTTGCTAGCCAAACCGAATCTCGAGGGCGAGATTCATCTTAAGGGGGTTAGGTTTGTAACATCCCAATTTTCACAAAAATTTAAAACTTTTCATTTGCATCATGCATCATGTCATTGCATCATTGTTTGCATTGTGTTTGAATTCAAATTATGAAATTTAGAGAATTTATCTCCAAAAACCTAAATTGCAAAGTATCTGCAGATGCCTTCTCAAATTATTTCAAATTTTCAAATAAAGATTTTGAAAATTATATCCCCAATACATGCTAAACATGTGGGCATGTTTTTACAAATTTATTGAAAGTGGTTTGAGTGAATTGAGTTTGAAATACAAAAGTTATTTGAAGTTGTTTAAAAACAGAAAAGAAAAACAGATTCTGGAAAAAAAAATGAGCGAAACGAGCTATTTGGGCCGAGCCCATCTTCTTTCTCCCGCGCAGCGCAGCACGCAGCAGGCCACCCCGGCCCAGCCCATCTCTCTCTCCCTCTCGCTGACGTGCGGGACCCACCTGTCATCCCCGTCCTCAACGTGACGAGCACGGACTCGTCCCCGACGCGAACCCTAACCGAATCGTATCCAAATTCGTTGCGATTTTGACGTGATACGCACGCGTGATCGCCCCATATAAACCCCTCGACCCCCTCGTGTTTTCGCCCCAAAAAAATCGACGCGAGAGCCACCAGGCTGCCCACACGAGACCCCGCCGCGCCGCCATTGCCGACGACAAGATCTTCAAATCCCGGTGAGAGCACGGCCGCATTGCCTCCCTATCCACCTCCTCGAGCTTCCCCACGTTATTGCGCTTCCTACTGAACCTTTTCTCGATCGCTTCATGCAGAGGAGACGTCTCGAGCTTCATCGACACCGACGCCGTCCGCGGAAGCAACTCCAGGAGGAAGAAGGAGGACCCTCGCGACTATGCCGTCACCACCATCTGCTTCGCCTCGTCGCCCTGAACCCCGCGGTACGCCCCACGAACCGTAGATCGATTTAGAACTTATTCCGGCGATCACCGGCGATGGCGCCGCCGTAGGTATTAGGGTTCCGGCATGTTTTCCGGCGGAAAACGTCGTCGTTTTGGTACTTTAGATCTAGGTCGTCGGATCGTGTTCAACGGTGGAGATTAGAAGATCTGCGCGAAGCGGTACCAGCCAATCAGAGGAGGCCACGTCTTCGTATCGTCCGCGACGCCGCGCCGCACCCGTCCGCGTCTGCCCGCAACCCGTCCGCGCCCACATCGCCCGCAAGACCAGTCAACGGAGGCTCCGCACCAACCAGAAGACGCCACGTCGACGGAGGACTTCAGCGCGAAGATCTTTTCAGTTTTCTTTACGTTTTAGCCCCTGCGCATCACAGATTAGTCCCTGGATTTTAGATTCATTATTAATTTTTATTCCTTTAGCCAAAATATGAAATTTATATTTTTGGAAAGCTAATAATGTGTAGAAACTTTCTGTATGCTTAATTTGAGGTTTGGACGAAATTAATTTAGATAAATTTTAAAAATGGTTTAATTTATATTTGGCTATAACTTAATTATAAAAATTGATAATTGAGCAAAATATTTTGCTATATTTTTGTTTGTATAAGTAATGGCCGTAGTATTGCTCTAGTATTTTTGTATAAGTGTTTTCCTATGTTTTTGCATGTATTTTGTTTTTATTGCTTTTAGGTGTTATTTTAATAAGTAAATTATATTAAAATTGCTCTTCACATTAGTTTTTCGAATAGAAAATTTAGCTAAGTAATTGTGACTATGTTATATGCAAAATAACTTAGAAATACTTCACCCCACCGAAATATTCCTTCCTTAGAAAATTTTGGGTAATAAAATGTTGAGAACACTTAGAATTTTTCCTTAGAATTTTTCAACACATTAAAAATGCTAAACTTGTCCTTAGAAATTTTAGTACCTAGAAAACTTAGTTATTTCCTTAGAAATTATTCTAAGTACTTGCTATAACAAATGTTGGTCCTTAGAAAAATTTATCAACCATTGCTATCATACTTTTTCCTTAGAAAATTTTAGCACTTCTTATTTTGTTTACTTTCCTTAGAAATTATTTTGGACTTGATGTGTTAGTTTTAGTCCTTAGTTAAATTTCGACCCAAGTGTTAGGACCTTGGTCCTTAGTCATTTTTGGACCTTTTGATTGTCTTGTTTTAACTTAGAATTATTTCATGGCATGGCATGCATGCATCCCTAGTCCTTAGAAATATTTTGCACATCATGCATGACATATTTTCCTTAGAAGTTTTATGAAAATTGTTTGTTCATTATGTATTGTTTGATGTGTTAGAAACTCCGGAGAGAAACGAGGACTGTTGCAGCTGCTGTTGTTCTGCTTGTTGCCAAGGCAAGTGGCACACCCCCATGAAGTTTTCCTAAGTATTTTATATGCATTACTTAGTGTATTTCTTATATGCATGTGTTGGATAGTATTATAGCTATATGCTAAACCCACCATACCTTTACTCTAGTTGTGTCTAAATCCCTTTTGATAACTTAGTAGATTATTGGATGCTATGCAAATGTGTTTTCTTTAAAGCTAAATTCTACTAAGTAATTTATCACCTGGGTGGACTTGGTTATGAAAAGATGATGGAAAGGTTGAGTGTCATCTCTTAGGGGAGACCTCTAAGGGATGGTCACTTGTGGTTGCCACCCAGGGTATTAAGGGGCCAATGTTTCTCTAAGTGAAGATTGCTTACCGTGCAACCATTAGTCATATGGGCTCTGACTTGATGGATTAAGTTGCGTGGACTCGTCCCGTCTTGACAGGTGGTGGTAGATGGTTAGAATGGGAACGGGTCAAGGCGGCATGGGATGAGGAAATGCTTCTGAAAAGTCTCGTCTCAACTCTCTCCTTTTCCTTAGCACAAATTGAGTGCTTGAGGATAGTTTGGGTTTGTTGGGTCTAATGGTGAAAGTGCACAACCTCTGCAGAGTTTAAAAACTAAGTACTTAGCCGTGTCCCCGGTTACGGACAATTTGAGCAGCTGATCAAGGATTCAACGGAGGCTTCATCATTCAAATTTCGAAATTAAAACTTGGTGGTGAACAAGGGTAGTTAAGACAATGGTTTTCAAGCCATCTTGTCTCAAAAGTTTGAAGGAAAAAGTTTTACAAAGTGTTAGGCAAAATTGGCTTTTATGCAAATCAGCCTTCAAACTCCACCAGCCAAATATGCATATAGGTTATAGAGTTATTCCTATATGAGTCCACATAGTGTCACTTGCCAGGATCATTTTTAATGATTCTGACCCACTCTGTTGCAAATATTACTTTGTTGCAGACTTTTCTGACGATGAGTAAGGTCACGTTTGGGTTTCGAGTCTACAACCAACATGTTTTCGCCTGTGGCGCATCATGAAGAATGGAGGCTCATTGAAGATTTATTCCGCTGCTTTATTTGTTTTGAGCTAGCTATAAGCTATGCAAAGATGTATCGAACTATTTATTTCTCCAAGTCTGGATCATTCGTGTAATATTGATACAATGTTGTGATATTCATCTTAAACTGTGTGTGCAAATGAAACGATCCAGGGGTTTGCACTATACACAGGTACCTTGCCATTTTCTAAGTGCAGGTACATTACATTGAGAATCTTGTTCAATTCTTTTAGGATGTCCCTCAGGATATAAAGGATCCTGAGTATGAGCTCCACTTCTAGTGCTAACATAGACAGGTTTTAATTTTTCCTTAGAAGCATTGGCTAACATGTCTTGTTGCACTTTAGTGAGTTGATCAATTTGAGTTTGAACCATATGGAAATGTTTAATAAGCATCTTAACATCATTGGAGGTTCTCTCCACAATATCGTGCAACTTACTAATAGCTAGAGAATTTTCATGCAAATGATTCTCTACTCTCATATTAAAATTATCTTGCTTAATAAAATAATTATCAAATTCATCTAAGCATTGATCAGGTGGTTTAGAGTAGGGAATATCTCCTTCATCGAACCTGTGGAGAGAGTGAACCTCAATTATGGATGGATGAGGAATTGGCTTACACAAATCTTCAATAGGTGGAAGGTTCTTCACATCTTCAGATTTAATACCCTTCTCAATGAGAGTCTTCTTGGCCTCCCTCATTGTTTCATCATTCAATTCAATCATACCTCCCCTCTTCTTTGATATTGGTGTCGGTGTAGGTGTGGGGGTCGGCGCAGGTAAAGTCCAATCATCATAATTCTGGCTGATTTTAGCCAATAATTCTTCAGCTTCTTCAGGGGTTCTTTTCCTGAAAACACAACTAGCACAGCTATCCAGATATGCTCTAGATTCAATAGTTAGTCCACTGTAAAATATATCAAGTAGATCATGCTTTTCCAAATCATGTCCAGGCCGAGCTCTGATAAGAGAGCAAAACCTTGTCCATGCCTCTGGAAGTTTCTCTTCATCTTCCTGGTCAAAGTTATAAATTCTTTGCAAAGCATCATGTTTAGCACTAGCAGGGAAATATTTCTGAAAGAAAACATCAAGCAAACCAGTAGGACTAGTAATAGAACCAGGAGACAAGTTGTTATACCAAGCTTTAGCATCATCTTTTAATGAGAAAGGAAAAATCTTAGCAACAAAGTAGCTACGCTTCTTAATATCATCAGAAAATAAGCCACTCAAAGTAGAGAGCTCATTCATGTGCTCTACAGCACTTTCACTCTTAGTGCCACAAAAAGGAGTTTTCTCAACAATAGATATATGAGATAAATCAAGAGAAAAATCATAATCCTTATCTTTAATGTTTATAGGAGAAGTGGCAAACTTAGGATCAGGTGACAACTTGTATTTAACAGCATGTTGTGCAAGAAAATTTCTCATATTACTTGCACCAGTAGTAGCATTACATTTATCAATAAAATCATCATCAAGTTCCACATAAGTTTCATCAGGATCATCATCACAAGTATAATCCCTTAACTCAGGTGAATAAACAGGAGTAGTAGGACTTTCATTAGGTGTTCTAGTATTTTCAAGTTGTTTAGACTTAGCAATAGCAGCATCTAAAAGTGGACCTAATGAAATACTCTCATTAATCACAGTAGAAGCATCATCAACATTATCGGAGGCAATTTCAGATTCAGCAGTAGTACCAACACGTGAAGATTGTGGTGGTGTAACAAGTTGACTCAATACAGATGGTGAGTCAAGAGCAGCAGAGGTACTAAGTGTTGTACCTTTTCTTGTAGTGGAGGGCAATACATGGACCCTCTCATCACGAGCTTTACCCATGATGAATAAATTTCAGCGAGCAGTGTAGATCACAAGTGAACTCCCAAATAAAGCTATGCTCCCCGGCAACGGCGCCAGAAAATAGTCTT
The DNA here is from genome assembly GCA_947311845.1 of Poa pratensis. Taxonomy (NCBI): domain Eukaryota; kingdom Viridiplantae; phylum Streptophyta; class Magnoliopsida; order Poales; family Poaceae; genus Poa; species Poa pratensis. The sequence goes on along the minus strand of CAMZMU010000094.1, from coordinate 42,128,832 downwards.
GATGACCCACAAGTATAGGGGATCGCAACAGTCTTCGAGGGAAGTAAAACCCAATTTATTGATTCGACACAAGGGGAGCCAAAGAATACTTGAGAGCCTTAACAGCGGAGTTGTCAATTCAGCTGCACCTGTGAATAGTCTTGCTCGACACAGATTATCAGTAGCAACAGTTTTATAGCAGTAGTAGCGGTGAAATAATAGCAGCAGTAAATAGAGACAGCAGTAGTGATTGCAGTAAACAGTAGGATTAAAACACTGTAGGCATAGGGATGGATGAACGGGCGCTGCATGGATAAGATAGCTCATATAATAATCAAGACATGGGCATTGCAGATAATAATGATAAAGCATCCAAGTACTAAGTAAACGTAGGCATGTGTTCCGTATATAGTCGTACGTGCTCGCAATGAGAAACTTGTACAACATCTTCTGTCCTACCAGCCGGTGGCAGCCGGGCCTCAAGGGAATCTACTGGTAATTAAGGTACTCCTTTTAATAGAGTACCGGAGCAAAGCATTAACACGCAGTGAACACATGTGATCCTCACATCGCAGCCATTCCCCTCGGCTGTCCCAATTATTGTCACTTTGGGACCGCGGGTTCCGGACAACAATATGTGTATACAACTTGCAGGTATGATCAATAAACAGTGCATATCATTATGAAACAATAACACGTTCAGATCTGAAATCATGGCACTCGGGCCCTAGTGACAAGCATTAAGCTCAACAAGTTGCAACAACATCAATAAGTACTAACAACGGATACTGGGCACCATGCCCTAATGATCTTATAGCTTATTACATGAACAATCTCATCCAATCCCTACCATCCCCCTCAGCCTACAGCAGGGAATTACTCACACATGGATGGGGGAAACATGGATGGTCGATGGAGAAGCGTCGGTGATGATGATGGCGATGATCTCCTCCAATTCCCCGTCCCGGCGGAGTGCCAGAACGGAGTTTCTGGTCCCCGAAATAGGTTTCGCGATGGTGGCGGCGTACGGTGATGTTTCTGGATGAAGTGGACGACCCCCCGACGTTTTTAGGTCAGAAGGGTTAAGTAGTCGAAAGGGGGACTCGGGGAGGTGCCCGAGGCGCCCTCCTCATAGGCTGGCGCGGCAGGCCCCTTGGCCGCGCCACCATGTGGTTTGGGCCACTCGTGGCCCATCTCCGCCTCCCCTTCTGGCTCCGTGAGTCTTCTGGTAAAATAGGAGGTTTGCGATCTTTTCTGGTGTTTTTCCCGAAAGTTGACTTTCTGCACAAAAACAAGACACCAGGGCAATTCTGCTGAAAACAGCGTTAGTCCGCATTAGTTGTATTCAAAACACACAAGTTAGAGGTAAAACAATAGCAAAAGTGTTCGGGAAAGTAGATACGTTTTGGACGTATCACAACCATCCAAGATCCCTTCTTGTATCTACTTGCCGATCTCCCACCTTCGTGTGGATTCTATTGGGCCGGTTGGACCGACCGGTAAGGGAAACAGTTCTAGTATCGTGTTTGTGTTCTTGTATTTCTTGGTGTTCTTCGTGTTCCTCGTGTTCTTGCGTGCATTCGTCCACATCCTCCGTCAATCCGTGAAGATCGGGCCACCCTAGAAGTCCCTTACCTCATCAGAGGGGAGGAGGGAAATCAAAAGAAAGATCGAGAGAGGTGGGTACCTTGAATGGGAGGTGAAGAGATGAGGCCAGAGGAGCCCGAGCCCAGCCGGGCGCTGATACGTCTCAAACGTATCTATAATTTCTGATGTTGCATGTTGATATTATACCAATTGTTACATGTTTTACATACACTTCATAGCATTTTTATGCATTTTCTGGGACTAACCTATTAACAAGATGCCACAGTGCCAGTTCCTGTTTTCTGCTGTTTTTGTATTTCAGAAAAGCTGTTCTGGAAATATTCTCGGAATTGGACGAAACCTGGACAGGACCTCCTATTTTTCCAACACGTACACGAAGTCCCAAGGAGAGACGGAGGCGACCGAGGAGGGCGCCACACCCTAGGGCGGCGCGGCCCCCTCCAACCGCGTCGTGGGGTGGTGTGGCCACCTCGTGCACCGCCTCGCGACGCCCTTTGGACTATATATTGCCTCCGCGGTGAAACCCTAAAAGAATCGACGATTTCTCCAGAAGAGTTCCGTAGCTCCGCCGCCACCAAAAACCAAGTTTCGGGGGTCAGAAGTTCCTGTTCCGGCACCCTGCCGGACGGGGATTGACCCCCGGAGCCATCTCCATCGACTACGCCGCCTCCACTTCGACTCCATGATGGTTTGTGAGTAGTTCCCCTGTGGACTACGGGTTCTAACTGTAGCTAGTTGGTACTCTCTCCCATGTAATTCAATACAATGATCTCATGAGCTGCCTTACATGATTGAGATCCATCTGATGTAATCGGTGTTGTGTTTGTTGGGATCCGATGAATTGTTACATTATGATCAGTCTATCTATTAAAGTTTGTGAAGTTATTGTTGCTGCAATCTTGTTGTATTTAATGCTTGTCACTAGTGCAGGAGTGGCATGATCTTAGATTTAAGCTCTATAATTATTGCTTAGATTGTATCTACAAGTTGTTTGCACATGTCCTTGCCCGGAACCCGAGGCCCCAGAGTGACAGCAATTGGGATAACTGGAGGGGATGGTTTTGACATGAGAATCACATGTTTTCACTAAGTGCTAATGCTTTGCTCCGGTGCTCTATTAAAAGGAGTACCTTAATTACCAGTAGTTTCCCTTGAGGCCCCGCTGCAAACGGGCTGGTAGGACAAAAGATGTTGTGCAAGTTTCTCATTGCGAGCACGTATGACTATATATGGAAAACATGCCTACATGATTAATAGACTGGATGTTCTGTCTTAATGCTATAATAATTTTATCAATTGCCCAACTGTAATTTGTTCACCCAACACTTGTTATTGGAGAGTTACCACTAGTGTAGATAGCTGGGAACCCCGGTCCATCTGTAATCATGATTGCTTTACCGTCAACTCCACGCATGCAACTATTTTCTGGTGCCATTGCTTCTGTGTTACTGTTACTATTGCTCTCATATTACTGCTGCTTTCACATCACCCCTGTTACTAGTGCTTTTCTAGGTGCAGCTGAATTGCCAACTCCGCTGTTAAGGCTTATAAGTATTCTTTGTCTCCCCTTGTGTCGAATCAATAAATTTGGGTTTTACTTCCCTCGAAGACTGTTGCGATCCCCTATACTTATGGGTCATCAAGACTATTTTCTGGCGCCGTTGCCGGGGAGCATAGCTCTACTCATAAGTTCACCTGGGGAGTACACTCTACATGTCTCCCTGTTTTTATTTTATTTTGTTTTGTCTAGTTTACTTTTGTCTAGTTTTATTGTGCTTAGTTTACTTTTGTTTAGTTTATTTCTGTTTAGTTTTATTTTTCTTATATACCCGAAAATCCATAAAAATTTAAAAACCGAAAATCTAAAAAAATCTGTTGCTATGGAAGAACATGCTAGAACCTCTATGTTTATGAAAGCTAAAGAATCATATAAAAAGTATAGAGAATCAAGAGAGGGTAAAATCATAAGAGGCATGTTAAAATAGTTAAATCAAATTGCTGAAATTTTGCTTGAACGCCATGATATAAATTGCTGCTCTGAACAGGATACTGAACATCTTAAATTTCAATGTGGCTTCAGTAAAGAAGTTTTAATTATGAACTATCATTGGAATAACTATATTCATCTTGGATTTGAAGAAGTAGAACAATTTGTTTTACTTATGGGAGCTTCTGAAATAGATTCATTCATGGCTAAAAATTATGAAACTTGTGTTGCTTGTAATTAACTTAAAGAAACGGCCTCTTTTATCCTTGATTATTGCCTAGAAAATTTCAGCAATCATTGTTATATCATTGATTATAAAGGGAGACTCATTCATGCACAAGAATGTACTCACAATTTGCAGGAACCTGTGGAAGAAGAAACTGCTGAATCTGAAAGCTCATTGGATGAAAAAGAGGAGGAGAGTGATGAACAAAAGAAGGAAGAATGGATTAGCTACCCATGCCTACCTTCTATTGAGAGTAACTCTTTACCTCTTACATTATTTGATCACCGTCCATCCCTATCAAAGGAGGATGAATGTTATGTTCCTGTGGATTCTCTTGAAATATTCCCTATGAGTAAAACTTGTGGAAATGAGTATGCTACTGTTATTTATGATAATCCATGCTATTTTGATAAATCTTATTATAATCCTTTATTTGTGCGTAATTTCAAAATGCATGGTAATGAGAAAGTTTGTTTATAAAATGTTTATGATAAAGCTCTAGATGATGGTCATATATTGCTTGATAATATTATGTATTCTACTAATGAAAATTGGATTGGAGAGGTCTTGACTTTATCTAGGTGGAGTCCCATACCTCTTGAGAATGATCAATCATCTTGTTATAAAACGGTTAAAAGTGGGTTTGAAAGTTTTAATCCCATTATTTTTGAGCTTGATAAAATTATGTGTTTGTAGATCATGAAAAGCATGCTTTATGCGATAATTATATTGTTGAGTTTGTTCATGATGCTACTGAAAATTATTATGAGAGAGGAAAATATGGTTGTAGAAATTTTCATGGTACTAAAACACCTCTCTATATGCTGAAAGTTTTGAAGTTACTCTTGTTTTATCTTCCTATGCTTGTCACTTTGTTCTTTATGAATTTATTTGGGTACAAGATTCCTATGCATAGGATGTGGGTTAGATTTAAATGTGTTTCGAATTTGCTTCTTGATGCTCCTTTTGCTTCATTTTTTAAATTCTCTTGTGAGCATCATTAAAACTATCAAGCCTAGCTAAAAGGCATTAAAGAAAAACGCTTATGGGTGACAACCCATTGTTTTATTTCTGCAATTTTTCTTTATTTGAGTCAAGATTTTGTTTACTTCTGTAACAATCCCTTTGTATCCTTTATTTTATCGCATTGTTGTGCCAAGAAGAGTCTCTAATGATTAGATGATGCTAGATTTGGATTTCTGCGCAGGAACATATTTCTGCTGTTCACCGTTTCACTTTTCTAAAATCACCATAAAATCTTTTAAATCTGCAAATTTTTGTGCGTGATCCTCAGATATGTACGCATCTTTCATTAGTTTCGAGTTTTCTGATTTGAGCAACGGAAGTGCCTCGGAAAAATTCATCTTTACTGGCTGTTCTGTTTTGACAGATTCTGTCTCTGTTTTTTGCATTGTCTCTTGTGGGTTTTAAGCAAGGCTCTCTAGACGTGGAGGGTTGCAGCTAATGTTTTATTGAGTTCTTATAATGTGTCACAACAGAACCAAAGTGGATTAAAGTTTTTGAGTACTAACCCCTATAATGAAGTTTATGAGAAGTTTGATGTGGCAGAAGTTTTCAAGGGTCAAGAGAGAAGGATGATATAATGTGATCAAGAAGAGTGAAGAGCTTAAGCTTGGGGATGCTCCCATGGATCTCCCCAGCATATGTCAAGAAGACTCAAGCGTCTAAGCTTGGGGATGCCCAAGGCATCCCCTTCTTCATCAGCAACTTATCAGGTCATCTCTAGTGAAACTATATTTTAATTCTTTCACATCATATGTGCTTTACTTGGAGCGTCTGTGTGCCTTTTATTTTCAGTATTTTATTTTTCTTATGGTCAACTTGATTGGACCCTATCATTCTTGATTGGGAGAGAGACACGCTCCGCTTTTTCATATGAATACTCCTATTCTTCACTTATACTTGTTGAGTATTCTTATCTAGCTATTGCTATGCTTTTAGCTCCTGTTTTGCATGTCTCTTATTCAGAGATGTTAGTTCTTTTAAAGAAAGTACTCTCTTACTTCACTTATAATTGTTTGGAGAGTTTATGTTGAAATAAGTTGATTGGTGTTCGGTTGGAACAGAAAATGATGCATGTGGTAGATGATATAATGGAAAAAGTTTACATATTCTTGTAGATCACTGTATTGGATAATTTGATACTTGTCAATTGTTTTGAGTTATCAAGTAGTTGATGTTTAAGCTTTTGTATCATGTAGTTAAAACCTATTAATGAAGAACTACCGTAAAGCTCGTTGAAATTTGGTTTGCATGATTGGTATCTCTAAGGTCTAGATATTTTCTAGTAAAAGGGTTTGGTTAACAAGAAAGACAGTGTAGAGTCTTATAATGTTTGCAATATGTTTTCATATAAGTCTTGCTGTGTCGGTTGATTTTTTTTTAGATAAAGGGAGCTTTATTACTTAAAATGTTTAAGTATTACACCCAGCCTCTGCATAACCAAGATGCACACAATCGAAACCAGTCTGAAGTTCGAAACATAAAAAGGCGAATTACATATCATAATGAGAAATTGTAAGACGCCTATGGTGATGGAGGGACAATACGCAAATTATGCTGCCATCCATGTTGGGATAAAAAGTCCCTCGCGTATCCTCCAGTCTGGTACACACCTCCATAAACAGGTCTCGATGCCCCCACACGTTGCAACGGAGACCACGAACGGAGAGTAGCAGTAGTCCTGTAGATAACCTGCATAAGAGAACAATTTTTATCATTAAAAACCTTGTCATTTCTACATATCCAAAGCGACCATATTACGGCAAGCGCTCCCACCCTTATAAGTTGTTTGAACCTATTATCCACCCCATACAGCCAATTGCCAAAAATATTGGCAATGCTTTTCGGTGGGTATATAGTAGAACCTAACTGGATGATAGACCATATAGAACTAGCAAACTTGCATTCGAAGAATAAGTGTTTGATCGTCTCGTCTTTATGACAGAAGACACACTGTTTACTTCCATGCCAATTGCGTTTTGCAAGGTTATCTTTTGTAAGAATAACTCCTCGACGAAGGTACCACACAAAAACTTTATTTTTTAGTGGAATCTTCATCTTCCAGATTTTCTTATTGTTATCAACCGGCACTTCTGGCTGGATTAGAGCTGTATACATAGACTCCACTGAGAATTTACCGTTATTGTGTAAATTCCACCGAAACTCATCAGACCCTTGTGTCAAATTGACGGTAGCTAGGCGCTGTAGCAACTCATGCCATGCCGCCAGCCTAGGACCAATAAGATCTCTTCTGAACGTCACAGTTGGATTATTATTTACCAACACTTGAGCGAGCGTATCACTCTTGTGACGTCCAAGGACTATATTGTATAAGGCTGGATATTGTTCTCGGAGCGGGGTAGTACCCAACCACCTATCCTCCCAAAACCTTATCTCCGACCCATCCTTAATGGAGAAAGAACCGTATGGGAAGAAGAATTTTTTCGTCGCCATTAGGCCAGCCCAAAAATGCGAATCACCTGGTTTCCAAGAAACCTGTGATAGCTCACTTGAGCCTAAGTATTTCCTCCGAAGAAGAGTTTGCCATACCCCATCTTCGGTAAGTAGCTTAAACAGCCATTTACCGAGAAGGGCTCTATTCTTGACCTTGAGGACATTCATCCCAAGACCGCCATGGTCCTTAGGGCGGCACACTACATCCCATTTTGCCGGTCGATATTTCTATTTTTCATTATCTCCTTGCCAAAAGAATCTAGATCGATAGTAATCCAATCGATACAAGACTCCCTTTGGTAATTGGAAGAAGGATATCATATACAGCACCATATCGGCAAGTACTGAATTTATGAGAACCAACCTACCACCCAGGGATAATAATTTTCCTTTCCAACTACTCAATTTTTTTTGTAGTCTTTCCTCAACATGCTTCCATTGAGCTATCGTTAGCCTCCTAAAGTGAATTGGAATGCCAAGATAACTGATTGGAAACTGGCCGAGCCCACAGCCAAATAACTCAGCATATTGGTCAGCCTCGTCCTGAGCATCGCCAAAACAAAACACTTCACTTTTATGGAAGTTAATTTTTAGACCGGAAAGTTGCTCGAACGCTGATAATATTAATTTCAGGTTTCTTGCCTTTTCCATGTCATGTTCCATAAAAAGAATTGTGTCGTCAGCGTATTGGAGAATAGATAATCCGCCATCCACTAGGTGCGGAACCACTCCAACAATCTGCCCATCCAACTTTGCGCGCTCAATGATTATGGCTAACATATCAGCAACTATGTTAAATAGTATAGGTGATAGAGGATCGCCCTGTCGTAATCCCTTTTTCATCTGGAAGTATCTGCCAACATCGTCATTGAGTTTGATGGTGACACTTCCTCCGGAAACAAAATTATGTATCATTGCACGCCACTCATCTGAAAAACCTTTCATTCTGAGTGTCTGTTGTAGGAAAGACCATTTGACTTTGTCATAAGCCTTTTCGAAGTCAATTTTTAGAATGACTCCGTTTAGTTTTTTCCGATGCAACTCATGGACAGTTTCATGTAGGATCACAACCCCATCGAGGATATTGCGACCTTGCATAAAAGCCGTTTGAGTGGGACTCACAACATGATCATCCACCGAATTAAGCCTAATAGTAGCTGTTTTAGTGAATATTTTGAAGCTAACGTTTAGAAGACAGATAGGTCGATATTGCTGAATCCTTTCTGCTCCATTAACCTTCGGCAACGAAATTATCTCACCAAAATTTAGGCGAAATAGCTCGAGTTGTCCATCATGCAAAGCATGGAACATCCCGAGCAAGTCCGATTGGATTACATCCCAAAAAGTTTGGTAAAACTCAGCAGGAAAACCATCCGGACCCGGTGCTTTGTTGTGTTCCATTTGGAATACCGCCTTCTTCACCTCCTCAACAGAGTAGGGAGCTGTTAGATGGGCGTTTTCCGCATCGGATACTTGCGGAATATCATTTATTTGGGTTTCGTCGAGCGAGAAATTATCTGCCTCCGGTTCCCCAAACAAATTTTTGTAATACTTCGTGATGTAGGTTTTTAGTTGCTCATGGCCTTCAATCGTACCCTCGTCCTGAACAAGAGAATGAATGAGTTTCTTTCTATGTCTGCCATTGGCAAGACTATGAAAGTATCTCGTATTCGAGTCTCCTTCCAAGATAAATTGGGCCTTTGATCGTTGGTACCATTTGAGCTCCTCTTCACGAAGAAGTCCCGCCATCTCGACATTAGATCGATTTTTTAGATCAATCTCTTGTGTTGATAGCGGTCTGACTTCCGCAATAGCCTCTAACTCATCAATAATAGATGACAGGCGAAGCTTCTCGTTTTTTAGTTGACCCACATATGTCTAGCCCAACCTTTCAGGTGTTTACGCAATGCGCTTATTTTATTATTCCACCTTTGGATTGGAGTAGCACCAGGCACCGGTCTTTCCCACACCATCTTAACCATTTCGAAGAAACCTTCTCTATGTAACCAGCCCAATTCAAATTTGAATTGGCGTTTACAAGATGGATTAGGCGTTCCCGTGGTTAACAGTATGGGTGCATGATCTGACAATGCCTCGATACGTTCGAGGACCCGTACTGAGACCATTGGGTATTTTATTTCCCAATCCAAGTCCATCAATACACGGTCCAACTTTTCGTAAGTCGGCTCTGGGAGGCTATTAGCCCAAGTGAATTGCCTCCCAATCATAGATACCTCTCTTAGACTAAGGTTGTCAATGACAGCGTTAAATAGGAGAGGCCATCTGTTGTCAAATCTACCTCTACTCTTCTCATGTGGGAACCTTAGCAAGTGTGTTGACGCCGGGAAAGGGTTCTTCTACACCCTTCCCTTTCCCGGTGTCGACGGCGGTGGACGTGTCTTCCGCCATGGACGTGGACTCCCTGGGGAAGGCTGCACTGCCCGGTGACGACCTGCCGGAGGCGCGAGTGGATGGGGAAAGAGGGCGACGGGAGGGCGACGGGTGCCGCACGCCGGCGCCGCCTAACGCTACCGCCCAATGGCCTCTCGCCGGAGCGACCAACTGGTACGCCGGCCGGGGTCTCGGGCGGATCCGGAGGCTCGCGTTTCTCCTGTATCGTTGAGGAGTGTTCCTCCGACGACGAGTGCCACTCCGAGGTGCCGTTCGAGGCTGCACTCGAGGTGTTGGATGAGGCGACGCCGGAGGACGGCTGGACTACGGTGACGAGGAAAGGTCGCCGATCGGACGAGGAGCTTCAACATGAATTCTGGAATGAAATTGGGTTTCCGACGCCGGCGTCTAGGGTGTGGGAGCGCTCAGCTTCGTCGCCGATGTCACCCATCCCCGACAACTTGCCGCCTGCGCCGGCGTTGGGGATGCCGTCATCTCCAGCCCAGTCGAGCTCGCCGGCCAGGGCGCATCGCGGCAGGGTGGCCTCGATGGCGTCGGCACCAGGCGTGATGCTGAAGAGACCGGTCAAGACTGGCTGGCGTGGCCCGCTTCCGCGCCCACGAATCACGCCACCGGCGGTCTTCGGCATGTTCTTGCCAGACTCGGCTAAGGCGGACGGCGGTGATGGCTGCGGCAAGCCGACGATGGATCTTGATCCGCCTTTGGTGGATCATGGAAGCAGCCCGGGAATTCAAAATTTGGAGGGGCTGACGACTGGGGCCCAGCAGCGGGCGAATCTGGACCGTGCATCGCCGTGGGCTCATCTGGCCCGTCGATTCGCGGGCCTGTGGAAAATGGAGGAGAAGGTCGGGGGTAAGGTTACGGACCCAGCACTGATCGTCGCCGCCTCGGCTCCAAGCAGCTGCCGGACCACCCAGTCGCCGCCTTCGTCGACGACCCCGCGTGCTTCCACGCCTTCGCTGTGCCCGGCCCCCATCCTTGTGCGGTCCTTCGCGGAGGTGCTGCGGTCGTCGGCTGCCATGGCTGGCGCCAGTTCGTCAGGAGGCTCAGGCGGAGCGCCGGGGAGCGGGCAGGGCAACCGTATGCAAGGAACCGGTCTGCTTCCCACGACACGGCCGCCCATGCTGTTCGGCAGGCATGCCGGTCCCGGGACCGGCCAGCTCGTGAGGACGGCCGGGGCGCCGGCGCCGGCTGCGGGGCAGGCTAGCTTGGCTGCGCGTGGAGGGGCTGCGCGGGCCGTACAGCCGGTAATCATTACCCCGACGATGGTGTCCACAGTGCCGTTTGTTGTTGGGGTTGCTGCTGCAAAGAAGAAGAGTAAGAAGAAGAAGAAACCACCAACGCCGGCGACCGCTGAGGCTAGCCAGGGTACTGTTGCCGTGGTCGATGCTATTCCTGTTGTGGCCGCTCCTGTGTCTGCTAATGCGATACCGAGTGTGGCTGTTCAAGGGGCTACTGGGGCTAAGCGGAAGAGAAGCTCAAATTGCAAGGTCGACACTCATGAGACAAGGGAGTGTTCGGTGGATAGATACTGCTACTTCTGTGACAGGGTTGTGCACCCGACGATTCGGTGCCCCATACTACGGGTGCCGAAACCGTATGCTGGGATGGCAGGGATCGGATGTGAGGACACCATGTTCAGCCACTTACCTGACGGTGTCTTTAGGCCCGAGCTAGCCGCGAGCTCTACTCCAGTGGCTGTTGTGACGGTGACCGGGGATCCAGTGTCAGCAGAGATGATTCAGACTATGTTAGCTCGATACTGTCCACTGCAGTCCGCATGGTGCTGGGAGGCCATCTCACACATTCAGTACAAGGAGGATACTTACTTGGTCAATTTTCCTTCTATGGCGGACTTGGAGAGGATGAATGGATCTGAACTAGGGGTTCCAAAACAGCAGTCGGTGATTTCCGTGGACATTTGGAAGCCGGACGAGATCTTACCCATGGCTGAGCTGACACCAACCTGGGTACATGTTTCTGGAGTGCCGAACTCGGCTCGTCATTTTCAACAACAAACGGCACTGTGGACACCGTCGTCGGGGTAATGATTACCGGCTGTACCGCCGGCGCAGCCCCTCCACGCGCAGCCGAGCTAGCCTGCCCCGCAGCCGGCGCCGGTGCCCCGGCCGTCCTCACGGGCTGGCCGGTCCCGGGACCAGCATGCCTGCCGAACAGCATGGGCGGCCGTGTCGTGGGAAGCAGACCGGTTCATTGCATACGGTTGCCCTGCCCGCTCCCCGGCGTTGATATCCTGTGTTTGCTTCAAATAATCTTGCTAGCCTAAACTCTGTACTGAGAGGGAATGTTTCTCGTGCATCCAAAACCTTGAGCCAAAATCCATGTCATTTGTGTCCACCATAACTACCTATATGTGGTATTTCCTTGCCACTCCAAGTAAATTTTTCATGTGCTACCTTTAAACTATTCAAAAATTATTACTCCTATTTTGTGTCAATGTTCATCAAGCTCATGAGGACGGGGTGGATGTCTTTATGTCAACTGTCAAACAGACTTTACCACCGGACTAGCGGCATATACATCCGCTTATCCATTAATTTTGCAAAAAGAGCTGGCAAATGGGGTGCCCAGTCCCAATTAATTATAACTTTAACCGCTTAATTCTCTTCACATTTTGCCCTGATTTATCAGTCAAGCAATGACAAACAGTGAAATATCTGCATGTGTAAACAAAAGAGAACAGGGATGATCTGTCTTGCTGGTAGAAATAACGTCCTTCATGGGAGCCGCTCTTAAAAGTCTGGTTGGCATGGGTCATATTGTACTTTTCCATTTTCTGATTCGTTGACAATTAACAAACACCTCCCAAAACTTATTTTTACTCTCTATATGATTTCAAAAACTTAAAAAGCTCTAGCACATGATTTAATCCCTGCTTCCCTCTACGAAGGGTCTTTCTTTTACTTTTATGTTGAGTCAGTTTTCCTACTTCTTTCTATCTCAGAAGCAAACACTAGTGTCAACTTTGGTGCAACAATTTTTATATGCTTGTATATTGCACTCATTATATTGCTTTGTGTTGACAAATATCCATGAGATATATATGTTGATAGATGAAAGCAATTGCTGAAGCTTAAATCTTCCTTTGTGTTGGTTAAATACCTTTTACTTAGAATCTATTGCTTTATGAGTTAACTCTTATGCAAAACTCTTTGATGCTTGTCTCGAAAGTACTATTCATGAAAAGTTTTTGCTTATATGATTCAGTTGTTTGCTCATTATCTACTTGCTAGCAAACTATAGACCATTGACCTGGATCAATTCATTCATAACATGTGCTTTACAATACTATTTGATCAAGATTATGATTGTAGCATGTCACCTCAGAAATTATTTTGTTTTTATCGTTTTACCTACTCAAGGACGAGTAGAACTAAGCTTGGGGATGCTTGATACGTCTCAAACGTATCTATAATTTCTGATGTTCCATGTTGATATTATACCAATTGTTACATGTTTTACATACACTTCATAGCATTTTTATGCATTTTCTGGGACTAACCTATTAACAAGATGCCACAGTGCCAGTTTTCTGCTGTTTTTGTATTTCAGAAAATCTGTTCTGGAAATATTTTCGGAATTGGACGAAACCTGGACAGGATCTCCTATTTTTCAACACGTACACGAAATCCGAAGGAGAGACGGAGGCGACCGAGGAGGGCGCCACACCCTAGGGCAGCGCGGTCCCCTCTCCAACCGCGCCGTGGGTGGTGTGGCCACCTCGTGCACCGCCTCGCGACGCCCTTTGGACTATATATTGCCTCCGCGGTGAAATCCCTAAAAGAATCGACGATTTCTCCAGAAGAGTTCCGTAGCTCCGCCGCCACCAAAAACCAAGTTTCGGGGGTTAGAAGTTCCTGTTCCGGCACCCTGCCGGACGGGGATTGACCCCCGGAGCCATCTCCATCGACCACGCCGCCTCCACTTCGACTCCATGATGGTTTGTGAGTAGTTCCCCCATGGACTACGGGTTCTAGCTGTAGCTAGTTGGTACTCTCTCTCCCATGTACTTCAATACAATGATCTCATGAGCTGCCTTACATGATTGAGATCCATCTGATGTAATCGGTGTTGTGTTTGTTGGGATCCGATGAATTGTTACATTATGATCAGTCTATCTATTAAAGTTTGTGAAGTTATTGTTGCTGCAATCTTGTTGTGTTTAATGCTTGTCACTAGTGCACGACTGGCATGATCTTAGATTTAAGCTCTATAATTATTGCTTAGATTGTATCTACAAGTTGTTTGCACATGTCCTTGTCCGGAACCCGAGGCCTCAGAGTGACAGCAATTGGGATAACTGGAGGGGATGGTTTTGACATGAGGATCACATGTTTTCACTAAGTGCTAATGCTTTGCTCCGGTGCTCTATTAGAAGGAGTATCTTAATTACCAGTAGTTTCCCTTGAGGCCCCACTGCAAACGGGCTGGTAGGACAAAAGATGTTGAGCAAGTTTCTCATTGCAAGCACGCATGACTATATATGGAAAACATGCCTACATGATTAATAGACTGGATGTTCTGTCTTAATGCTATAATAATTCTGTCAATTGCCCAACTGTAATTTGTTCACCTAACACTTGTTATTGGAGAGTTACCACTAGTGTAGATAGCTGGGAACCCCGGTCCATCTGTAATCATCATTGATTTACCGTCGACTCCACGCATGTAACTATTTTCTGGTGCCATTACTTCTGTGTTACTGTTACTATTGCTCTCATATTACTGCTGCTTTCACATCACCCCTGTTACTAATGCTTTTCCAGTTGCAGCTGAATTGACAACTCCGCTGTTAAGGCTTATAAGTATTCTTTGTCTCCCCTTGTGTCGAATCAATAAATTTGGGTTTTACTTCCCTCGAAGACTGTTGCGGTCCCCTATACTTGTGGGTCATCAGGCGCCTCTTCCTACTGTTGTCCTCTAATCAATCTTCATCTTTGTGTCCTCCTCTTCCAGCGATTCTTCCTGGTGGCGGCACACAACGTTCATCCTGCTGCAAGCATGACAAAGGGGTTAGAGCCCTAGAACAAGGATCGAGCGGAGGATGCAAAAAAAAAGTAAGAAATGGAGAATCACTGCCGGCCACTGGCCACTCCTTGCTGAATCACTGCCCACTCGACCAGCATCGTCTGCGCTGGTCTGCCCACTTGACCACCGCAGCCTACCTCGACCAGCATCGTCTGCGCTCCTTCCGCCGGCCACTGGCCACTCCTTGCTGAATCACTGCCCCCTCCTGCGCGGCGGCGCGAGGTTGGCGAGATGGAGGAGGGGAAAGGGCGCTGGAGGCGGCGGGATTGGACGAGAGCAGAGACGCGAGGGATTGGGGGAGAGAGAGAGGACCGGGGGATTGGCGGCTAGGGTTTTCCACGCGGTGAGCGGCTTATATACCACACGCACAAAATTACTGTTTTGCCCATAGAGTTTGGACGGAATCACGGCGCGGTGGCAGCGCCGCGATGGGTCGTCCCGCAATGCACACGGAAACGATCCACCCCACACGCTGACAGGTGGGTCCCGAACAATACTGACCCCACCAGCAGCGACACGGAGCAGCTCCAGGCGTGTACAAATCGACCCGCCGACTGGGGATGGCTAGAGATCGGACGGTCAAGATCGCATCAAGATTCGCGCTGAAAAGAATGGACGGCCAGGATTTGATCTGGTTTCTATAGGACGGCCAGGAATGTCTGAGCTCTGAGGAGCGGGCTGGCTAGGCCAAGGATGTTATCTTTAGATAACCAAACATTGTCCGGTTCCACTTGAGACCGGTTGGTTGTATTCCATAGAGTCCTAGTCGAGTTCGTGTCTAGGTTTGTAGGTTGAGTCGGTTTGTAATTTCCTTTTGTGTGTCAAGCAACCGCCTTTGGCTGCTATAAATAAAAATCAAAAATCCCGATGAAGCTCACGGGCTGAGGCAAACCAAAATCGTGTTTCTGTGTGCGTTTCCGGCGACTTGGTTACGTACGTGAAATAGCTAGTAGGCTAGCAGGAGAATCGATCAAGCTGCTTGGTTGCTTAGCTGTTGAACGTACTTGTCATCTCGCCGGATCGTCTTCGTCGCCGGCCGTCGGAAGTTACTTGTGGACAGGGGCTAAACCAACATTTGGTATCAGAGCGCCGGGTTCGCCGTCGTCAGGTGGACGCTGTGATTGCGTTGAGAAGCGACGACCAAGAACATGGCTGCGAGTGGAGGAATCACGTTTGGCCAGGTCCCGATGCTGACGAATAGCAATTACTTGATTTGGGCGATCAAGATGAAGGCGTTGATGCGCGGAGCAAAAATCTGGGACGCGGTGGATCCAGGGGATGTCAAGACCGTCGATGAGACGATGGATCAGAAAGCATTGTCGGCTATCTATCAAGGTATCCCAGAAGATATGCTCCCGTTGATCGCTGAGAAGGAGACATCCGCAGAAGCTTGGGAGACGATCAAGACCAATCGTCTTGGGGATGATCGCATAAAGGAGGTGAGGGTGCAAACCCTCAGTCCGAATTTGATAGGCTCCAGATGAAGGACACCGATTCAGTTGACAACTTCGCTCTGAGGATGAAAACCATCACCAATGAGATTCGTTTGCTTGGAGAAAAGTTTGATGAATCAAATGCCGTAAGGAAATTTCTTCGAGCCGTCCCATCAAAGTTACTGGAGATTTCATCTGCCATAGAGCAATTTGGCGATCTCAAGAGAATGACTATGGATGAGGTTACCGGAAGGTTGAAGGCTCATGAGGAACGTCTACGAGGCTCTGCCAAGGAAAAGGATGATACACAACTTCTCTTGACAAGATCGCAGTTTATGGATGATGGAGAACTTCTCTTGACAAGATCACAGTGGATAGCAAAGGAGCGTGGACGAGGTCATGCTAAATCCACGGTACAGTGCTGGAAGTGTCAAGAGTTTGAAAACATTAAAAGATACTGCCCGAATCCGCAGAAGGAACAGAAGGAGAAAGGAATTCTTCAGCTAGCTGCTTGCGATGTTGACGATGACCCAAGGCTGCTGTATTGATGAATTGGTGATTAAAAAGAAGAGTTAAGAGTCGAGTCTTTACTTTTTTGTTGGTTAGTCTAGTCCAGGGAGTCTACGTGTCTCGCCGAGAGGATCAAGTTCAAGTATGAGGGGGCGGTAAACCAGAGAAGGTGAGTCTCTTCAATGAGGCCAAGCCTCTACATGAGGCTGGAGTGGATGGTGTAGTCCACGAGGTAGTCGGCATGTATCGCGCTAGGTGGATGGTATGATCCACGGGTATATCGTGGCTGGGTAGTCCAGGTCATATTTGGATTGGTCCGTAAAATTCGCCAAGTCAAAATTGGCCTGTCAATTTTCGATTTGTCGTGGTGCGAGTCCGTAAGTAGACAAGTTTGGATTAGGGGGAGATTGTTGGAAATAACCAAACATTGTCCGGTTCCACTTGAGACCGGTTGGTTGTATTCCATAGAGGAGTCCTAGTCGAGTTCGTGTCTAGGTTTGTAGGTTGAGTCGGTTTGTAATTTTCTTTTGTGTGTCAAGCAACCGCCTTTGGCTGCTATAAATAAAAATCAAAAAACCCGATGAAGCTCACGGGCTGAGGCAAACCAAAATCGTGTTTCTGTGTGCGTTTCCGGCGACTTGGTTACGTACGTGAAATAGCTAGTAGGGTAGCAGGAGAATCGATCAAGCTGCTTGGTTGCTTAGCTGTTGTATGTACTTGTCCTCTCGCCGGATCGTCTTCGTCGCCGGCCGTCGGAAGTTACTTGTGGACAGGGGCTAAACCAACAACTTACACATGTATAACAATTTTTCGCCGTCAAGGACAGTATGAACTTTGTATTGCTCTGGACCCAAGTTTTCTCCTTCCGCTGTTCATGCTTGTTATACTTCACTATTTGTATTTCCTTGGTACGATAGCTATTATCTTTTCGGTGTTTGCATTTTCAGAATGTTGCTGCACAATGGAGAAAAGTGTTATGCCTCTGTACTGAAACATGCTATTGCTTTTTGAGTTTTTATTATTCACAACCATGCCAGAGCTTATGCATGTTTTGATACTCATTTACATCATAATGAAACTTTGCTCCTCTATGACCAATTTTATTGGCAACCTAACGACAGGCTAGCGCTAACCATTGCATTTTGAGATTGCTTTGCTTTGTTTGCTTTTACTTGAATACAAACTATAATAAGAAGCACCCCGCAAAAAAGATATAATAAGAAGCATACCCGTTGGGGATATGCACGCGGTTAACCTTTTTTTTTATGACCCATAGGCACATCAAAGGGTCTATGTATACCGGTTTCGCGAAAAAAAAAGATCTATGTATACCCTTGATTGAAGGTCGGCCTTGTGTACTGGATTATCGGCAGGGACTCAAACAAATTTGGGAGCTAGGATGCCAAGAAAAGAGTTGTTTCAAGAGTCTTCAATACTTGATTTTGGTTTGATTGCTACAATGCAAGACAAACAATTGGTTTCGACCTACTTGACTGTAGTTGTAGTAACTAATATTCTTGCGAGATATGCTGATCATGTGATGCCTAATCTTCCGAAAAGTGTTATTTGCTCTCGGGCACCAATGCTCCCTCCTATGTAAACAGTTCAAAAATTATATTTGTGAGTTTCCAAAAAAATTAAAAAAATAAGGATGAAACCAATGATATATTTCACGAACATGCAAATTTTCAATTAGAGATGCTTTATATTTTATGCTACACAAAAATAACAAATCTGATAAAACTTAGAGATTTGAAAATATGCATACTCAGATCTACACTTTTATCATTTTTGTGTAGCTCAAAATACAACGTATTTGAAGTTGATATTTTGCACGTTTGTAGGATATATCATTGGTTGTCTCCGGATTTTTTTCCAGATTTTTTTGAAACTTATAATATGATTTTCGAATTTTTGAATAGGAGGTAGCAGTGGAGCTTGGGAGCCAAAATCTTCACTCCTAATCTTTCGCACAAATTTGAAGATGGTCTCTCACGTGACGGCCTAGACCACCACTTCCCCATCCCCACGACAATTTTTTCGCTCATCCGTCAACTTGCCCTTCCACCCGTCCAACGGCCCATTGGACGTTTCCGTAAAAAACTCGCCATTAGGCTTGAGGAACCGGATACTTCACACAAATTGTGGAGAAGTGAAGCGCCTCATGAGTGAGAATAACTAGGAAACGTCACAGGTGAGCTAAAGGGGATAGTCATTTTCCCCCACCTCGCCCCCCTTGAGAGTCGTAGGCGACTTTTCCTCTCGCCCGACCCGATCTCGGATCTCCTCCGCCGCCGGCGTCGCTGGCCGGAGAAGGGATGAGAGAGGTGCTCGCGGCCTTCTGTACATAGTAGTAGTAGGCTTAGGTCTAGCTTTTGCCCTTAGGGTGTGTGCCTATATGGCGTATGAGGGTAGGACGGCGGATCTCGGCGGCCAGATCCGCCGCGCCGTGGTTTCCAACTGCCTCGCTGCGTCTCGATGGTGGCAAGCGAGGTCGCAAGGGAGGTCGAAGGGAACTCGCATCCCTCCGAATAAGGTGCACAGGGGAAGCATGGAGATGGGGCGCCCCGACCAGCCCTGCCTCTTCGCTGTTCTTCTGCTCTTCGCGGCGGTGTTCCTGTGGTGGGAATCGAAAGCGGCGACGATGCGGAGTGCTGGCGGCTTCTTCATAAAGGTCGGGTCCCTGATCTTCTTTGTCTGCTACTTTCTTCTCGGTCTACCTCCTCCGGATCGTGGCGGGATTCTAGAGTTCGACGGCGGACTTGCTCGCACGGTTAAGCAGCGGAGGATTGGGTTTATAGGGAGCAGGAGATGTGCTGATTGCTGTACTGAGCTCTCTCCTTCAAGGCACCATGGTGGTTGCAGAAGGAAGATGGAGGTGCAGTGTCGTTTCGTCTCTGGCGACCTGGGAGTAGAGGTGCTGTTGATTGAAGAACACTATCGGAGCCTTTGGCGTCCGACTCTGGAGACCATCTGGTGGTCAACTATGCTGGCTTTGATGGCTAGCGAATTTCCAACCTCCAAGTGGAGGCCCCTCTACAAGCTCGCGACAGCAATTCCCTTCCCTTCAACTCCAAGTGGTTCTGTCCCCGGAGATGTCGCGGATGGCCGTGGCTCGAGCTTGATGTTCATCGCAAGAAGCAGAGGACCCAATTGCTTTTCTTATCAGTTGTGTAGGGTCTTTCTTGTTATTAGAAGGGACTGCATTGTAATTTTCTTTTTCTTGAAGGTCCTTTCTGCAAATTGTACCTGCTTCATTGGAATATAAAGCATCCAGGCCCTTCGGGGCCGCTCCTCGTTCAAAAAAACTAGGAAACGTCTCCTAATTAGGATAATCGATTATTGAAAAGTGTCTCATGATTCATGAATCACACACACATGGTATAACCCTGCTTCGTAATGGCTTAGACGCTTTACATTTGAATTGGCGTGGAAGTTGGATTGGAGCCCATAACAGAAGCTCCTCAGTGAAGCAAAGTGATTGGCACACAACACATTAGACGGGTTAAGAAATGAATTCACCTGAAAGGGTTTTGGGTTTTGGTTAGAATAGTTGTGGATGCTGCTTTGCATAGAAGTGGAGGCAAAAAAAAGTGTAGCTGCAATTTGTAGAATTGATGATGAAACTTTGCAGAATATTCACCATCCTGGAACTCTTGGAAGCTATGGAGTGTTCTGATTTCCGAAGGATATTTCCATATGTGAGGCATGCTTGGTTTGAGAGTTCAGAGTGCATGGATGTAGTGAGGACATTGAGACACGGCTAGATGGGATGATGATTCTCTAGGATAATATAAATGAACGTGCCGCCAGTGAAGGGGGTGGCGGGGAACTAGCTCCTGCGGCCTCGTCCTGCAGTTTCGGAGGAAAGCTGCAGCCCAGGTCCGCCGCATCCTCGCGTCCGTCGCCGACTGCCTCCCCGGCGAGCTCTCCCCCACACTCCCCCGTCCTATGGCCCTCGTGCTTGCCCGCGGTGGCCTTCGTTCGCGCCGTGGGCGGCTGCGGTGGCGTCGTGCTGCTAGGGCCCACCCGGGCCCAGATGGGCTTGGCGGGCCGCGGAGGTCCTTGTTCGCCGCTGCATCTGGGAGGCCCTGCCGCTCCCTGCTGAGCGCGTGGTCGCCTCGATGCTCTGTGCCCCGGTGGTCCGGCCGTCGATCCCGGCCCCGGGGGCGCCGTCGGCTTTGACGGCGCTCGACCGTGCCCTCCGGTGGTTGCAAGGGGCGCCACCTCTACACTCGGCCATCTTCCTGCAGCGGGGCGCCGTTGGGGAGGGCTAGTGCCGTGGCTTCGCAGATGGCGGCCATGGCGGTGACGTGCTCCCTACGTGGGGGGCCGTCGTGGCTGGGTGTCGAGCCCCCACTGTCTTGCCATCAGTGTCATACTAGTGTGCTCCATGGTTCTGCAGATGGCGGCCATGGATGCGATCTTCTCTCCGATGTGAGGTGAGCCGTGGCAGTGGTGGTGGTAGCTTCTCCTTGTCGGTTGCTAGTCCCTCGCGTCGGATCCTGGTCGAAGTCCTGTGGCGTGTCTGGCGTGGGTGGTATTCGTGGGTGCTCTAGGCTAGCCCACCCTTCGGGTAATCGAACTCAGATGGGGTTGGGGTTGCACTCGGTGGCGCTACGCCCTGCGACTACTGCGGCGACCCCCACGTGCGGTGAGGGTATCTCCGATGCCCTTCATTTTCAGCCGGCGACACACAGGCGTCGTGGCGTCGTCTTGCCGCGCGACCTTTCGGCCATGCCCCCGACACAGGTGGTGTCGGCGCGCAGTGTGGCCTCGGATGCGCGTTGGTGTTCGATTACGTCGATGGTGCAGTGTCGTGGCTGGGTCTCCGCCGTCATGTCCTGTGAATTCTCCTTTGTGATCGCAGTGCTTGGGTCGTGATGAGCTTCTCATCAATCAACTGTCTCCGAGTTTTCTCGGAGTGACCCTCTCTTGTGTGTTGTCGCTGTGTGTTCTTTTCTTTTATTTCTCTTCTCATATATCCCCTGTAAACTCTGATTCATTTGAACCTATTATAGAGGCTACAAAGTCTCGTAGGCAACATTTTTGAGTAATGAAGTTCAGGCTGGCTCTAAGAGCCTGCCGTAGTCATAGTAAAAAAAAATTCATGAGGGTAGGAATTTTCTGTAAAAAAATGTAGGAATTCAAATTTTAGCAAAATTTGCTTGTAATCTGTATGCGTGTTTGTCTGTCTGTGGCGTGCGGGTCCCGCGTCAAGACTTCACTCCCCGCCCGGTCAACTCGCGTCGCCTCGGTGACCGTGACCACTACCCTCAAACCCAACCATCGTATTCATTCGTATTCGTATAGCACTAGCACCAGCGCCGCGACCAGTTGCAGTCTCCGCACCCTGCCATGGCCTCACCTCCGCGCGCCCTCCCCGGGCACTCCCTCGCCGTCCTCCTCCTTTTCCCGCTACTCGCCTCCGCCGGGCTCGTCCTCGAGGACGGCTACACCGTCTCCACTGCCGCCGACCTCAAGCCGCGCCCCCCCTCCTCCACCGGGGTCCAACCCTACGCGCTCCTCCCGCGGCCCCGCGCCGGGGACCTCCTCCTTGTCGACTCCACCGGATCCGCCCTCTACACCCTCGCCCTCCCCGTCTCCGCCGACGGCGAGCCGCGGAGGCTCGCGGGGGGCGCCGACGCGTTCGGCCGCGCGCCCCGCAGCGTCGCCGTCGACGGCGCCGACAACGTCTACGTCGCCGACCGTGCCCACGGCGCCATCCGCAAGGTCGCGCCCTCCGGTGAGTGCAGTCGGCCTGCCCGCTCCTCTGTTCCGTCGTTCGCTAGGGTTTAGGGTTTGGTCGATGTGGACCATTCCTGTGAATATTGGTGACCACGGATTAATAGAGCTCTTTCGCGTTGTGGCCGCATTAATGCCCATGTTGGTACGTTGTGCACTTGTCGATTTCGTGTCGATCACGTTGGGTTTGCTATGCTAATGTTCTGGATTGAATCTCACGGTTTCGCTCCTAGATTGGGTTCGTTTATCATTTACTTTATGTTCGATGAATTGTTGAACAATTTAGTAGCGCATGGTTCAGGATGACTCTGGTAATCTGCAAATTCGCGACCTCATAAGCACACCAAACACTCAGCTTTCCATGGTCCCATAGTTTTGAGGCTTCTCAATTTTGAGTGGTACATGGAAAAGATAAGTTATGTGAGCATTTTTGGCCAACAGTGTCTCGTCTCTGCTGATTTGTGTTTTGTAAACGTATAATTGGCAGGTTATACTACTACAATTGCTGGAGGATACTCAGAAGGGACTGGTCGCAGGGATGGTCCTGCACAGAATGCTACATTTTCCCCAGACTTTGAGCTGGTTTATGTCCCCAAAATTTGTGCACTGTTGGTTGCTGACAGAGGAAATCGATTGATTAGACAGATCAATCTAAAGCCAGAAGATTGTGTGCATGAGACACATAAAGGTTAGTGATGATGGAATTTCAATTTGTTTTAGCATTTACCTTCACCCAAATGAATTACTACCTACTGTTTCAACATTGAGATGCTCTTGTTGTTGTTCTTGCTACCCGAGTATATTAGCAAGTTGTAGCTTTGATGACCAAGTGAGTCCCCACATAGGTCCATGCCTGTAGAGTATATACATACATAATTATGTGTTATAATTTATATAGCATCTTTGTTGGAATGTGTCAAGGTGTCCGACAATTCAGCACTTCTACTAAATATTAACCTCCTTTTTTATTTAAATTGTGTTATGTTCATTGTTTTGGAGATCAGAGCGATGAATACATGATTCTTCTCTTCGAGGACTGTTAGTTCATAACATTTTTTTTTCCGTGTGTTCTGCATATTTTATCAGCAATACCTGCTAACGTGATACTGGTATGACGGTTGCATACTATGTCATTGATTATTATGTATTTCTGTGTAGTTACTGTTTCTGCTAATATCATGTTGTAAAAATTGGGATGGTCTCACATTGTTGGTATTGTTTTCATGAACTTACAGGCTTGGGAACTACAACTGTCTCATTCATTGCAATATTGGGTGCTCTGTTTGGTTCAATTATTGGGTTCTTAGTCCGGCATTTCTACCCCTTCCATGTGAGTTTGATACTGCTTCCTTCATTCCTCCATAAAGTATCGATACAGTAATTAAGACAGTGTAACCTGAAACATGTAGGCAGGAAATCTCCATCAACCGCTTTTTCAGCAGGATACAGAAGCAATTCAAGAGCGCCCAGAGGAAGGCCGCCCTGATCTGCTTCTCCGACATCAGAAGCGCAGTTGCTAACTCCATGCTTTATGCCCTGCTGCTGAAACTAATTAGAGTTAGTCTGGGCTATCTTACTATTTTGTTACCTAATAGTAGGCTAGAGCAAGGAGTTCCCTGTAAGCCTCCTCCTTCTCTTATTGATCTAGACAAGGATAGTACGACTCCTGTCATTGACCTTGACAACAAAGCATTGCCCTCTACTGAGATATTGGGGGAATTCATCGGCTTCGATGGCGACAGCGATACCGATGAGGGCAATGAATCTGCCTTTGATGGTAGTGTCAATACTCAGGAGGGGGATCAAGAGCCATGCCTTAACAGGGCCTTGTGGACGCTTCTTGATAACCCAGAAGGCAGCTGTAAGAAAATCGATACCATGATTGAGGCCAACTTATCGGACTTTTCAGGTCAAGACAAGTATTGCAGCCCAACTGTCAACTATTCTGGTGTAAGCAGGAGGAGGTTCCATGGAGATAGCAAGGTTCTCTGATACTATCGTCGAGCAAGCACGGTGGTCTAGAGGTGAATATCAGAGTTGTGTTAGTATCTACTGGTATTTTACTGTAGTTTTGCGTGCTTAAATAACTGAAAAACAACCGTGTCAGTATTTGTTGTACTAGTGACGGCAGGAGATGTAAAATAACTATGTATGAAAACCGTGCTCTTATCTCTGTCGTAGTAGCATGTAACTAGCTAATCTAATTAGTGTGCTTGGTCATGATGAACTTACGGTTGTTTGACTAATTATCTTTCATTTCACTGTTTTTTTCATTCTTTTGGCCACTTCGGCTCTCCAGATTCTCATTCCACTGCTTGTTAATATCGAGTCGATTGTTTTTTATCGTGAGTAATTTCACCGACACCACTTTGTGAGTTACCCTCACCGTAGATAGATCATAGAGCAAATGAGGCGCCAATGGTTTGTGAGTAATTTCATCACTCTGTGAGTTACCCTGCCAAAGTGGCACTTAGTCATTGGGTGAGGGAGCAATTTATCACAAATTTGGTCAAACCAACAGCTAAAACCATTGCATTTTTATCAGCTTTTATGCATTGTATAGCTGAGCTCGCTCCAAAGCATACAGACGACATAATCAAGATCAGATACATTTTGCTTTGCTTAAAATAAAACAAAGGATTGTGCTTTCATGCACCAAAAACTCCGAAAATCTAACCTAGTACACTACTTCTAGACTCTTGATAACATCCTATATGCCAGATGAGACTTTCCAGACTGCCCAGCTTACAGGACAAAGAACTGAGCCTAGAACCATGTCTAGAGAAAGGGAACAAATCAAATAAGAAAAAGACTACCCAATGTCTAGAGAAAGGGAACAAATCAAATAAGAAAAAGACTACCCAAGTAGGAAGCACATCATACGCACTTAAGATGACGGCTAGACTACTTGATTTGGTGGTAACTCTACCGCTGCAAGACATCATTTACTAACAGGATGCAGAGTTACAGCTCATAATTTAAGTTTCTCCAAGAAAAGTTTAGAAAGCCAACACAATCAAATAGGGGAGGAGATTAGATTCAGACAGTCACTAGTAAGTGAAGCAAGCCAACAGCAGCACAAGCCAAGGGCTTTTCTTTCATGCCGCAAATTCTGATCAAGGGCATTCCTTCCCTACCAAAAAAGCTACCTAAATATTCGCCACCTCAAACTTCAAATGGCAAACTTGACCTTGCAGGTTCCGATGGTGGTGGTGATTCATGTTGGCTAGTCTAGAGTTCTAGGCGACACATTGCAGATTGGGACCTTGGTATGTACATGCTTCACAACTAGCACGTCCAGCTGGTGGCTTACTCCACATAATCCAGCACATCTCGGAACGTCAGACGCCCCTGGCTGACGACCTCCGGTTGACACGAAACGCCACTTACATTCTTAAGTAATCTGATTACTTCAGCAGTATCATCAACATAGTACTTCGCTTTGCTCGGCTTTTGGCCAACTGAGCAAGCAAGGACCTCCGGAGCTGTGGCGAAAACAGAACTGGAGGCCTTGCTATTGACGCTCTCAAACATGTCCTCGTCAGATCGATCATTACCAATGCACATTAGAAAATCTGGAGCCTTCCCATTGTTGATCAATGTGTGAATTAGCTTCTCTACAGCAAGCCCCTTGCTAACTCCCTGTATGAGTAACACAACTTTCAGTTAGCGCGAACCTTTGCAGACAAGAGTGAAAAATATAAGACAAAACATACTAGGGTATCATGAGTGAAAAATAGAAGACAAAAGGTATTAGGGTATCCAAGTTCCATAAACCTGTGGTTTGACTTCTACAATAAAATGACCACACTTCACACCAACTGGTTCATTCGATAGCACCCTCTCAAGATGGTCCACTAATTCCTTTGCTTGGCAGGAGCCGAAATCGTGGTCCGCATCCAGATAGTGCCATACTAGAGCGCTTTCCTTTGCCTCTATGAAGGATCCATCAGTTGTCTCGGTGTATACCTGCATGACAGGTTCAGCAATATGCTTCCATTCCGATCTGGACTTGAATAGTTCGACTCCCATTCAGCTGCTTTGTTCCATCTGAGAAAAAGAAATTGTCAAATGTTGATAAAAGATAACGAATACTATGGAAGTATAGAAATGTGCAATGTCCTATGGAGAAAAAGAACTGTTGAGAGGAGTACCTGACAAAATAACCATGCTCTGCGGCAATACCAAGCTTTTCACATGGATTAAACCACTCATCAAGTGAACTCTGTCCTCTTCCACTGACTATAAATACATCGTTCTTCGAGTCATTACATAAGTTGTTAAGAATAGAAATTAGTTCTGCACTCGGAGCTTTGTTGATTGACGATTGAGGCACGAGTGTGCCATCATAATCAAGAAATATTGCCCTTCTGTTAGCTTTGTTATAAGAAGAAACAAAGTGCTCCAAAGACAGCTTTCTGAAGCCAGGAGAAAGAGCAATAACTCTAAAATTCAGACCAAACCCAATAGCCCAACACCTCCGGCTATAGTGATCTTTGCATGCCCGTTCAAGATCTTGAATAAAGCTCCGTGCCCAGTAAGCAACATGATGAGTACTGACATAGCGATAATGCTTTTCATGTCGCAGTCTTTTCTCAGATTCAGTCAAGTCTGTCGCATGGTGTAAAGCATCAGCCACGTCATCGACACTCCAAGGATTTACCCTGAAAGCACCACTAAGAGATGGGGAGCAACCAACAAACTCTGACACAATTAGTGTGCTTGTGTGATGGGATTTTTTCTCAACACCTCTGAGCTTATCCATCTCATCATTTCCCTGCCGGCAAACAGTGTACTCATATGGTACTAAGTTCATGCCATCCCTCACAGCATTTACAATGCAGCAATCAGATGCAGCATAGAATGCAATCTTTTCAGAAAATGGAATACGATAGTCAATGAGGACAACAGGCTTGTAATCTGCAGAACCATACTTAACATTAATCCTTTCAGCTACAGAGATAGCTTCTGTTATTGCTTCCTCCACATCCTTCCCTGGGCTTCTTGCTGGATTGACAATCTGTACAAGGACCACCCTCCCTCTAAGCTTTGGATTCCTGTCTAGAAGAAGCTCCAACCCAAGCAGCTTTAGACTGATTCCTTTGAAGATGTCCATGTCATCTACGCCTAACATCAGCATCTTGCCCTTGTACCGTTGTTCAATTTCTTGAACCTTGCTAACTGTCGCAGGCAATTTTAAGATGGACTCAAGCCTCCCAACATGGACACCCACTGAGAGGATCTTCAAGCTCACTGTCCGGCCAAAATACTCTATCCCAATGTACCCACGTTTTGATTCATAATGCAGTCCTAACAATCTGCTACAGCAAGAAAGGAAGTGGCGGGCATAGTCAAAAGTCTGAAAACCAATGAGATCGGCATTAAGCAATGACTTCAGTATCTCATCCCTTACAGGCAGTGTCCTATAGATTTCTGAAGAGGGGAATGGACTGTGCAGGAAGAAGCCAAGCTTTATTCGGTGCAACCTCTTCCTTAAAAATGTTGGGAGAAGCATAAGGTGATAATCATGAACCCAGACACAATCATCATCACTATTGATTGCTTCCATAACTTTGTCGGCGAAGATTTTGTTGGCTCGGACATAGGCTTGGAACAGGGAGCGGTCGAAGAGCTCACCTTTGTCAAGGCAAATGGGGAGCATATAATGGAAAAGCGGCCACAATTGCTGTTTACAGAAGCCATGATAGAACTGCTGTTGTAGGTCAGAAGGGAGAAAAGTGGGTATGCATCGATATTCTCTAAGAAGTTTCTGTGCAACATGGTCCTGCTCACTGGGGTCTATTTGAACCTTCAAACTACCCACATATATAACATCAGTCTCATCTGAAAAACCATCTTTAAGCTGCATGAGTAGTGTGTCATCATCTTTTGAGAAAGACCATTGCCCGGCTTCATCTTTCATACAGTTCAGGGGAAGGAAGTTGGCCACAATTATTTTCCTCTCAGCAAAAGATGCTGAACCAACTGAATCATCATCACTTCTTGAATCCCAATCAGGATCAGATATAATGCCAGGGACGTCACCACACGAGGAAGAGACTTAAAAGGTTGCCGGAAATCAACCCCATCTCCAGAGCTCATTTCTAGAAGATTAGAATATGACTTTGAAACCATGATTCCAAGGTATTATGCAGGAACCAAAGTATTGAGAAGCACGTTTAAATCCCTGTTAAAAGAAAACAGATCAGATGAGCAACCTTGATGATACACTTTGCGGAATTTAAGTTAGATATATTTAATCTGGATCCGGTGCAATATAAATAATGTAGCACAAAAGAAACCATTAAAAAAATGACAAAAAAATCTAAGATTGTTATTCGACGTTAGCATGTTTGCGCAATCATTGTGTCAAACAATAGCAGATACTCCCTCTGATCCGAATTAAATGTCGCCTGTTTAGCTAATGAGTTGTACGTAAACAGTTACATTTCCACGACAATTAAAAGGGATCGGAGGGAGTACATACTTTTGTCGTTCACATTTCAAATCATACTTTTGTCAGAAAAATACCCTAGTGCACATAAACTGCAATAGTTTAAGTACGTGACTGAAGTAACTTATGCATCGGCTCATAAATTAGAATTCAGAAGCAACAAGATGTGGAAACATTTCAATTGACACAAAAATACGGTGTCATAATCAAGCCATGAAAAATTGGTTGCACACAATCTTTGTCAAGATGCATATGGCATATTTCAATTGGTTAAGATAAACCTTTAACCAACAATTGCTTCATTAGTATGTAGTTTATGTGGTTTATGTGATGCGATGTCATCAATTTTGTGTCACATAAACTACATAATTATAGAGTGATTGCTAGTCAAAGCCTTGTCTTTACCAATCAAAATACACAATATACATCTGCAGGGAGTACTATATAAAATTATAAATTCCACATCTAGTGCAGGTGCATCGATCAAGTTGGCAATATTGATACCAAAATAGAAGAAACGTTTTCATGTAGCGTACATATAACACTCTGCTCCGGTGCAAAAATGTTTTGCATGCAAGTGTACCACCTCATTATATCCGTAATTGATGGTGCTATTCCACAAACTAAGAGCTTGTGGATCCTATCTCTTAAATCCCAGAGCATCCAAAACAACAGCACATTTACCTTCAATAAACATAGGAAGGACCACCGTATCCAATCCAAAAAACCTAATCAAAAGATGGACCACGCACCCTACCATGAAAACACAAAAATGGAAATTCAAGGACCACACTCCATCAGCATGACACAACTACTACTCATCTCAGCCCTTCCCCTTTCTAATTTCACCAAGGACAGCAGCCTACGACCTCTTGCCACGCTTGCATGTAATACTTGGCATCCCAACCTAGAGGCCCGAGTGTGTCATTATGACAATCAAACCAGTTCACACACAACACGAATTGCATAGCCTACTTGGCCAGAGCTGGCCTACACTACACAAGATACTACCAACAGGGCATGGCAAAGCAGCCATGGAAACATGATCCATCCAACTCACCCTAGCTGCCAATACTAGTGGCATCGTCAAATTAAACGAAACTGTGTGTCCAGAAACAGAACACACTTGCAGGAGAAACAGTGTCATGGCTATCTTATCAAAGGGGTTTTCTTATTAAATTCAGACATACTAAACAAAAAAATCTAGGGAAAAAGATTTACATACCCAGCACACAGTAAACAAGATGCCTGAGTGTGACAGGAAAGAGATTTACATAGCCACCTCCCATAGTATGACAGGAAAGAGATTTACACACGGTTTTTACTAGTGGTATTGTGGCTATTCTCTCTAGCAAGATCAAATCTGTTTACACCAAACAAACTGGACTAAAAAGGAACAGAATGTTCAGAGAATCTAAAGCCACATCCTAAAAATAACTCGAATTAGAAGATGATGCACGATTTTATCTTGGTGAAAGGCAGGAAAAATAGATTTACATGGCCACTTTCCGTAGCAGCAACCAGCAAGAGATGCCACAGCAAGACAAGTATACAGCTGCCTTCAAATGAAACAAAAAAGGAACAGAAATTGCAGAGGATCTAAAACCACATCCTAAAAATATCTCACATTAGAACATGAATTGCTGTGGACTGTGAAGCACATATAAACAATGCAACAGCAGAATACTATGGTTTCTTTCCCTCTTTTCTTTTGAAGCATATG
This sequence comes from Poa pratensis, assembly GCA_947311845.1. Taxonomy (NCBI): domain Eukaryota; kingdom Viridiplantae; phylum Streptophyta; class Magnoliopsida; order Poales; family Poaceae; genus Poa; species Poa pratensis. The sequence continues at coordinate 42,098,229 of CAMZMU010000094.1, read as the reverse complement.
GTTTCTTTCCCCTGTTCATACTGCTCGACACACCCTTCTTTCGTAAGGCCAACTAAAAATAACACGGTTGGGCCGCATTGTCTGTGCTCGAATGCAGTAACTACAGATCAAAGTACTCGAGCAAAAAAACTGAAATACAGGCAGGATAAGTCCTAGTAAGATAGATTGTAAAAGCAGCATCAATTCTTTTTTAATAAAGTTTTTTTCTACATTAAAACATCCTTCGAAATGCAAACCATAAACAGATCAGTTTCCTCCAAAGCAAATACGCAGGAGACTGAAACCACAATCAACAGTCCCGACGAAATACTCCGCTTCACCAAAACAAAGATCGCCACTAAGAAAAAGAAAAAGACCAAGAAATGGGGGCGAAATAACTCCCAAGATCGAACCGTTCCAAACCTAGACCGTCCCCAAAGTACAACATTTCAAGCGAACCAAGAAACGAAGAGGATAGAGCGAGGCGTTCCTCACCTAGATCAACGCGCACGGCCGCTTGGAGGTGCGGCCTAAACTGCTACCCCCCGCCTCCCCCCTCTGCCCTGCCTCCTACGGAATTCCTGGCTTCTGCTCTTGCTTCCTTCTTCCCTTCCAAGTATCACCACACCCAACTCCAAACCACACCGCTGGGAGAGAAAAGAGGAAGAGGGAGAGAGAGGGGACAGGGTCGAGAACGCAAGAAATGTGGAGACGGGGACGATGGAGAAAAATGAGGAATAGCTCTGAATTAGTACTTGAAGCTCGAAGGTTTTGCAGGTAACCCCCCAGCTTAGGATGGATGAGAGAGGGAGGCAAAGACTACCCCTAGAGGCTCTCATATTTACGCTTGTACCATCATAGAAAAGATTTGCTTCATCTGTGTATTATAATACTCTAGTACAAGTACAACCCTCTTGGCTTGGCCTTCCACTGGGATTTCTCTTTTTTTTAACAAATCTGGTGACACGAGCTTGTTGTCTCATGGTTTCGGATTTTTTTTTTCCCATGTGAGTCGTCTGTTGATTTTAGGCAAGGATTACATGTTTTAATTTGGGATGCGATCATGGTCTCCCATAAATATGCACTCGAGAACTTGCCTGTGGCAAGATGGTTAGGTGGGTGGTTGTACCCCCAGCCCACCAGAGTTCAATCCCCAGGTTTGACGCTGGTGTTTCTCATTTAAGGCGGAATATTCTTCAGTGGGAGGCGACGTTCCCGTCGACAGCGAGGCGCCCGTGGTGACTTCGTCAATCTCAAGACTCGATCCGCCGACTCAGTCTCTCGGAGGTGCTCATAGGGGTGAGTGTGTGCGCGTGTATATGAGCGTCTGCGTTGTACTGTGTTTCGCAAAAAAAAAAATGCACTCAATGTGGGGATAAGAACAAATTGAATAGGATTGGAAAATATGGAATTTGTGCAGTACATCATAGTCTTGTGTAATGTCCTACTATTAATACATGAAAAAAAAACTAGGGATCAACACATATGGCTCCTCCACTCACGAAGAAAAGGTGGTAGTTCGACTAACCTCGAGACCAACCGGCGATGGTGGGGGACTAGCCGTCTGTCCGGTCATGAAAATAACGTCCCCTTACTCCCACTCGACTTAGAAAAAGACCTTGCGGCAAGAGATCATAGAAGGAAGAAGAGTCATGTGGAACGAGCGACAAACTAGCAAGAAATGAATGACAAAGTAGGAACAAGAATGGAGGATAGAGGACCGGGCAGAGTTAAGGGGGAAGGCGATGGTAGAGAAGGGGAGAAATCAGACCGGGAAAAGAATGGGTTTGTCGGGGTGGCTATTAACTCGTGGTAGATTACACAACAACAATTGTACTATGCTTGATGTATTTATCGAAAACCTACAAGAATTTGTTTGTTGGTTTGGTGTACATGCCGTATAATCTACTAACATGTGACCACATACCATAAACATATTTCACGTGTAGAGTGTAGAAACGTGGGTAGGGTAGTGGCCTTTAGTGTGGCGTGTTTGTGTCGTGCGAAAACAACGGAAATTGGACATACTAGAGTTACTGATGGAGCTATATTTAAAGCATGCATGTAGATTCTACTACGCATGTAAATTGAAGATATTTTCCAATAAAAAAATCGTGGCAACATGTATGGCATCCTTTCATGCACGCTATCCACATCACCCCATTAATTTCATCTCATACACGATTCTAACTAATTAATTAGCATGCAACGTTAATCTTGTACATTCATGAACCTTAGCAAACTTTAATTAGTCAAATACACAAAATTTCAATCTATCAATTGGATCATCATATTCATATAACTTCATGTTTCATTCATCCTTATACTCGTTTATTCATAAATAAATTTACTGTGGATATTGCCATGGCAACAGGCGGGGTATCCTAGTTATATCACATTTAAAAGGAAAGAAAATGATTGTAAACCCACGGATCAACGAGAGTCCTAGAGCTGTATTTATTTTCACGGGGTTTATTGCATAAAAGCGATTGCAACCATTAAGAAACTGATCTCAAATACTCTTTTTAGGTTTATATTATTTCAGATATTTCCATATGATCTTTAGGTGGCTGGTGGCGGGTTTGTAACCTTGAGGATGTAGGAATCAAACCCCAAATTTCGTGTTTATTGTCTCTCGTCAAGGGTGTGGTGCTTATGTTGACTTAATCGATCTTGACAGCCCTCAACTCTAGGCTTTTCCATCTGCCATTTGACAAACAATAACTGATTTAATGATAATTTATGAAAAATAATTACTTCAGTCAATATGAAAACATGCCTTTCTTTGTACTCACTCTGTTCGCAACTACCCTGCGTTCCGAGTTTAGTCAAAGTAAAATTTTAAAATTTTGATCAAATATATAGTTAAAATCATGAACACCTACCATATAAATTAATATTATTAGAATCTTCATAAAATATATTTTCATATTATATGAGAGTATGGAGCTGATATTTTTTTGTATATACTTGGTCAAAACTTTTAGTAGTTTAATTTTGTAAAAACTGAGTACAATGGTAAATAAAAACATAGCGAGTATGTGTACTTCACATCACATGGACATGCTTGCATCTGTATACCGTTCTACAAAATCTCACACAAGGGTTCCACATTGTACCGAAACATAGGGCCAAATGGGGTGTTTAGCTCATTAGCTAGTTAACCATTTTCTTAGTGGATAAGTAAGGACCGACCGTAGTGTGATAGAGACGGGGTCAATATCGATTAACCACTTTGCTAAACAACGATTACTGACATATAGGGCTCCCCATTGACATGGACATGCTTGCATCGATATACCATTCTACAGAATCCCACACAAGGGCTCCACATTGTACTGGAAAAATAGGGGCAAATAGGGCTACTGGCTACTTAAGGCATGCTTGGCTTATTAGCTAGTTAACACATTTTGTTAGTGGATAAGCAAGGACCGAGAGTAGTGTGATAGACACGGGGTCAAGATCGACAAACCACTTTGCTAAACAACGATTACAGGCGGATAGGGGCATTTTTTATCTTATCTTTCATTGGTAGAGATGGTTATCTAGTTGGACACAACGATTAGAAGAAGTAGAGAAAATCCCATACCAGACTAGGACAGCTTTTGACCAATGTGCACTACCTCAAATCTTAGTTCAACGACAAAAAGATAGGCGCCGGTTGTTCAGGGGCATGCCTCCAAATTTCTGATACTGCTACATGTAGCATTTGAGGAATTACATGTAGCATTAAAGGATGTCATGGATATTGTCATGTTCTTCCGTGTATTATGATACTGTCATTGACTATTTAGGTATGTGCTTTCAGTTTCATGCATATAAAGGCACATGCCTTTACCCTCCTTTCGGCCAACACTTTGTAACTAATCGGCATTGGTGGGTAAGATTAGGATGAGGATTAACTAGACAAGAAAGAAGAAGATAGATAATTAAATAAACCCCACATGCATGTGTAAAGTCTTTCAGCAGCTAGCTTTGACAATGTGGATGGAAGTGGTATACAAGCATATCCCCACCCTATCCATCTCAACTAGAGTAGTTTAACTAATCCTAACCAACCATCCAAAATTAATCAAACTTACTAGTTATCATCATCAGAAGGCCAGAGAAGAAGAAGAGCGCTTCTTGTTATAAAACAAGACCCACTACTTTTCCTAGTGGCCTCCATCGTAAATAGATGGCAACTCCGGGGGCGGGCGGATGAGCGGTGAGTAGATAGCGTTAGTTAAAGCCGGGGCCCCGTGGTAAAGCGCTCCAGCTCAGCCGATGCCCCTGCACATGAACGCTGTTTACCTGTGATCACTGACGTGTGGGGCCACCAGCGATGGGCCCGCGTGTCGGTGAATAGGGCTGGACGCTGCTGCATCGGGTTTGACCAACTACAGCTGGAACACGCCTTTGCCCGACTGTCCGGTTTGTCGCTTCTTTTCGAGAAGGTGGTGTGCTGTGCTGTGCTGTACTGTGGGTTTTTTTAAATTCAAAAACCTCCGTCAGTTCATGTTTTTTTTTTAACAGGATCCGATTACAAAGGACAGGAAGCTCAGAACATATTACAAACAGGTCCAAAAGAGAAAGAAAATTACACACAGACCCAGCAATATGCAGAGAACACCCCAAGTTGCCGGAATGAATCACAATCGGATCCAACCACCGCGCTCCCCAAGCTCCTAGCCATCGCCGGAGTCGCCGTACCACCTGCCGCCGGGGAGAGAGGACCTCCACGCCTTGTAGATGACCGCTGAGCCGTCCGCCGCTGCGCGACGGAAACCGAAGACCTTGAACGAGCACGGCCGCAGCACCCTCTCCACCGCTCCACCCCACATCCCGCCGACACAGCGACGCCTAGGACCACCACCAGCAAAGCCCAACAACTTCTTCCAGACGGCCACTCCCCTCGCCGCCACGGCCGGCCGGAGCGAAACCGTCGAATAAGACCTCCACAACCGCCACCAAAAGCAGATCGCCAACCCCCAGCAACTTCTTCCCTCACCACCTCGGTCGGCCGAAGAAGCAAGGAAGGAGGAGGCCATCCGACGCAACACCTTCACAGCCTCCCCGGCGAAGAAACCGGAATGGGGAAAGGAGGGGAAGGACAACGCCCAACACGCCGACACCGCCGCCACCGCCTTCGACGCCGCCAGCAGGGCACACTCACCTACCCTACTATCTACAAGCCGGAAACACAGGACCGAGGCTCCCCCACTCTCCGCCGCCGAGACGGCAGACGGAGAGGGAGGGAGCCACCGGCCTGGCCGGCGATGGAGAGGAGAACCCGAGTCGCCTTTCTTATCGCCTGCAGGCACTGTAGCAAGGAGATAAGGAAGGAGAGCTACTGTGACACTTATTTTAGTTCAGGGGTAATTTTGCTCCCTCAGAAAATATGAAATGATGATGGTTACGTGAAAGCTGCTGTTAAAATTTGTAATTAGCGTGGGGCCGTTTGTGGCTAATTGAAAATTAATTAGGTTGATTAGTTTAATGAATCGGTGGTGGTGTGGGCGCGACGACTGGGACTGAGAGCGACTGGCGACTGCGCGCCGCTGCCGACCACGCGACGTCCGAGCTGGCATCACGAACCGGATAAGGCCAGCTCGAGTCTTTTGCACTTCAGCCCTTCTCAATGATTTCGGTCTTCGAGCTTGTTTCTCATTCCTCTCGCATCATCTTTTCCACACCCATTTCTGCCCCTCTCTCTCACACACATTGCTATACATGCACTGTTCCGTAGATAACGTTCCCCATTGTGTACGCGGTACGCAGCGCACCCCATGGAATGCATAATGCATGGTCGCTCTCTTGTACTGTTCTGTGCTAGTCTCTCTCACCAGTGCTCATCGTAACTACCTAATCCTTTCCTTACGTTTACAATGCGTTTTTTTACCGCAGCTGTGCGAGGGGCGTGGCTACTTTACGCGCGCGCTCGCGCGAATTCCGACAGGCGCACGTGGCGTTCCGACCAGCGCACGTGGCCGTCCCGGAAGGCTCCCGCCGCCGTCGTGCACCAGCAAGCTCGCCCCGCCGTCGACGGAGCCGCCACCGTGGCCGCCTTCGCCGTGCACCAGTGAGGTCGCCCCCGCCGCCGTCGTGCACCAGCAAGCTCGCCCCGCCGTCGCTGTCGACGGAGCCGCCACCATGGCCGCCTTCGTCGTGCACCAGTGAGGTCGCCCCCGCCGCCGCCGCCGGCCTAACCGCCTGCCTCCGCCGCCCGCGGCCGGCGGCGCTCCGCGACCGCCTCGCCGCCCCGCCCTCTCAAATCACCACCTCCGCCGGTCCGGCACCGCCCCCGACCATCCCTCTAACCCCCTGCACCCACTTCTACTCCGGCTCCGGTGACCCACCCTACCCCCCCGTTAAGTCCATCCTCGACGGCTGCCTTCTCCGCCGCGCCTCCGCGCGGCGTCGCCGGCGCCGTCTCGGCCTGAGTACTTGTCCATTGCTCGGCTGCCGCCTCGCTCCATCCTCGACGATGCCTTCTCCGCCGCAGCTCCCTCTGGTCGCAGCGCCATCGCCGGTCGCTGTCTCGCCGCCGTCGGGAAGGGATGCAGGAGAGAGAATTTGGGGACGGGAGAGAAAAAGGGGATGGGGAAAGAGAGCTCGTGGATGGGAGGAAGAAGAAAGGGGATAAGGAAGGAGAGCACGTGGGCGGGACCCACCACTACGTCAACGCGTCTGATGCATGTAAAATGCATACATGAACTTTGCACTTTAATTGCTTATATTCCAATCATATTTGCATCATATAAGGGTTATATCAATGTTTTATAATGATTTTGGGAATATTTCATAGTTTTCCCATTTATTTGGAATTAACCCTGTTTTTCCAGAAAACGTCTTTTTTAGTGTTTCAGACTTTCCGGGAGCTTCGGGACTCCAAAAAGGGCAAGGTCAAAGAGCACGGTTCAGAATTTTCGAGACGAACGCAATGGGCTTAAATTGAAGACCAGAAACCCAACAGGCTGGAAATGGGAGGGTCCCACGCGGCCTAAAGTACATGGCCGCGTGGGCCCAGCTCGTTTCCACCTCGGAGCTCCGTGGCCGTCGATCTTTGCTCCACCGACTAGTCTTGACCTAAAAACGCCTATAAAAAAGGTCCCCTGGCGTTTCGCGAAAGGAGGCGGCGGAGAAACACAAAACCACGAAACAGAGAGACAGAAGGCTGCCGCCGGAGAAGATCGGGGGGGGAAACGCCGCCGGAATCGCCTCCGGAGGGCTCCACCCCCCTCCGGCGTGTTCATCATCAACATCTTCATCGCCGTTGCTGCCTCTCCATGATGAGGAGGGAGTAGTTCTTCATCGGGGCTGAGGGCTCTACCGGTAGCTATGTGGTTCATCTCTCTCTCCCATGATGTGATCTTTATGTGATCATGAGCTTTGTAATCTAATTGAATTCATGGATGTTTCTCCTTCATTGTTTGTGCTACTCAAGTGGTTTTATTAATGTAATTTCCGGAGTCACCTTTGTCCCATGGTGTGAAGTTGACAGTGTGCGCACCGTGTGTGACTCTTAGGCTAAAGGTTACAGAAATACTTACCATGAGTTATTCTTTGTGTTGGATGTCACTATAAAATTGTGGTGTTTGTTTAGTACTATTTTGGGGCACTCATAGTGACCTTGGGGTTCCCTAGATGTGGAAGACAGACTTTAAGGTGTGCTTTTGTAGCCCTACACGATGGTCTTGGTGTTCTATGATATTGTGGTGTTTGTTCACTCAGACTTTAAGGTGTGCTCTTGTAGCCCTACGCAGTAGATTGGTATTTCTATCCAACGGGAGAATAGTTCAGAGTAGCAAAGTGAAGAGGAAATATCTATGTATTCAATTGTTGGGAGTGTCCACTAGTGAAAGTATGATCCCTAGGCCTTATTTCCAAGCATCCTAGAAAACCTTTGTCTTGTCCTCTTGCATTGAAGAGGATTGGGACACTTCCACATTCTTGCCTTGTTACATCAAACTTCCATCCATTAAATCAACCACCTTGTTCCTTAAACTTGTTTAGTGCATAATCAACTAAAACTTGTGACACTTTAGTTGTAGGGAATAGATAACTTTTCCTTCTTGCTCCTGCGGATCGATACCTTACTTCCACATTGAGAGGTGCTACAGTGATCCCTTGCTCTTGGGGGTTATCAAGTACTTTTCTGGCGCCGTTGCCGGGGAGCGTAGCGCTTAAGTTTCTATTCTTGTGTGCACTAGACTAAGCTTGGGGAGGTTCCTTTTATATCTTGCAATCATCTAAGCTTGGGGAGGTTCTTTAACTTGTTTAATGATACTATGTCTCCCATTTATGATGATGAATATGATATTTTCAGTCCACCCACTATTGAGTATAAAGTTTATTGTGATTATGATATGCCTCCTATATATGATGATTACAATGATTATTATGAATGTTTTACTCCCACTATTCCTAATGAAACTGTTTATGCTTATGTGGAGAGTAATGATACTTTTATGCATATGGATCATGATAAGAATGTTTCATGTGATAGCTATATTGTTGAGTTTATCAATGATGCTACTGAAAGTTTTTATGAGAGAGGGAGACATGATTTCATATACCACAAAATATTAAGTCTCTCTCTTTTTGTTGAAAATTTTGAAGTTGCACTTGCTTTGCCTTCCTATGCTAGTCACTTTGTGCTTTATTGATTTATTTTCTTACAAGATCCCAATGCATAGGAAGTGGGTTAGACTTAAATGTGTTTGATATTTGCTTCTTGATGCTCTTTTATATTCAACTCTTATTCCTATGGGAGCATCATTAAAACTATCAAGCCTAGCTATATGGCTATAAAGAAAGCGCTTTGCGGGAGGCAACCCGGTTATTTTTTGTGTGATTTTCTTTGTGTCCTCTTGCTGTAACAAGAGACTTTGTTATAGTTTAGTTCTGGATTTTAATAAAGTGCCAAGTTTTACCCTTTTGGTTTGAAAAGTTGCTTATAGCGTTCGGAGATTTTATTCCTGCACGAGTCAGTGCACGGTATGATTTTTAATTCTTATTCTGTAACTCCGAATGAGCTCATATTTGAACTGTAGTTGCAACTTTTCATCCTCTGTATGCATGAATTTTTTCGGAATTTTTCGAGAAAGTTTGGTAGGGTAGAAAAATACGTTTTGCTGCTGCTGTTTTTCTGGACAGATTCTGTCCCATTTTGTTTGATGCATGCTTTGAGCTTTTAAGTTGAATCTTTTTGATCCAATTGAGTTTATGAGTAGGCATACAACATTATACACTTTCTGGACATTCATATGAATTTTTGTTCAAGGATTATATGCAGCAAGGAACCTATTTGTTTATCACTATTAATGCACCCCACAGAAAAGAGATGGGAGAAACGGTGTTTTGAAGTTTTTTCACAGGGATTGGAGGAGATGCACCAAGAGCTATCCAAGGATGGTGAAGACCATAAGCTTGGGGATGTGAAGACAACCCCGCTGGACCTACACACTCTCGGTTTGCACACGTCCAACTTCTGTTTTTCGATCGAAACACTTTATCGCATAAACTTGGAGCGTCGTTTTTGTTTTTGTTTGAGTCTTGAGAGACCACCACACTATCATTATATATGAGAGAGCTACTGGAAATATGGGTTGAAATATGTTGGATGCTTTTATAAGATTGGGAAAAGGGATGTTTGACTTGATTTTTAATGATACATATAGTTGCATGATTCATGAGCTTGTTTATGAGTAATAGTTTGCAAATTCTTTTTGTAGAGCTATCACTTATTCATGTTTTGGTGCTGATTGTTATTTTACTTGGTTTAACATGGATTAGTTAGTTCTATGGACACTCATGCATGCATCTAGATGGTCAACTTTCTCCCTTTTGCTAGCCCAAAAACTCCAACAAGCAAAAACTTGTTTCCAACACCTTCAACCAAAGTTATTCCAGTGAGTCCACCATATCTACCTATTGGCTTTATGCTATTCCGAGTATGTTTAACATGTTGTTTGTGTTATCTTACCTCTGAATGAAAATGTTTATGTTATTGATTGCAATGGAAAAAATTGGTTATATAGCTCTCACGAACTTGATGCACAATGTTCTTTTATTTGCATAATAAAACTTGACCCATTGTGATTAAGATTATGATGTTTGTGGCTTGATGAATGTTTTGGGTTGGAAGTTAGCCCATATGTGCTGTCACATGGCAAGCTTTCAACACGCTCTTCATCTCATTTAGTTGATATCATGTGCTTTTGTCTATGGATGCTTATCATGTTGAAATAAATGTGGAAATAGAGTGAGTTTAAATGAGTTTGTGTAAATGGTTAGAGAGACGCCTGGGCCGCTAATCTAAGCCATGCATCATTCATGGTGGAAATTTACTTACATACTATGGTGAACCTTCTGTGATACACCTTGCAATAAAAAACTATTCCAAATGGTAAATAAAAAGGGTGTTGAGATTGTTCATTTTGTTTGTTTGTCTTGTCATTTTGATATGGGCTTGTTCCATATCTTGGGACAAGAGGTACCCCAGTTGACGCTCTTGATGATACTATTATGCTTACAATGATATTTAATTGAACTTGCTTTGTTTCCCAAGTTGAGTAACACATGGTGTAAGTACTTGTATTCAAGGGGCATGAGACATTCAACCCATTCTTTATCAAGCACACTACTCATATTTGCTTTCACTTTAACCTTAATCATTCAAGATGCTATGATAGGGGCAATGAGAGCTTGACACCAATGAATACCATTGCAATCATTAACTTAAGTAGAAGAGTTTGGAGTTGGATGAAACTTATGCATGCTTTACCTCTACTCACATATACATCTTTCCAAAGTGTACACCTATCATATTCAGATTTTCATCTACACTCTATGACCATTGTAGGATGTTCTACTTATCATTATGCATACATGTGTTCCATATTACTTGCTACTATGTTACACTTTGTGAACTATCAATGAACATCCTTGTCTTGAATACTTGATATCACTTCATAAACTATTTGCATATTGCTACTCCTTTGAAGAATGAATCATTTGACTATATGTAGCAATAGTAATCATCTTTGATATTCATTGTTAAGTATTAAATTGCAAAGTCCATGTTAGTTTTATCATCTTCATACTCGAGGACGAGCATGGATTAAGCTTGGGGATGTTGATGCATGTAAAATGCATACATGAACTTTGCACTTTAATTGCTTATATTCCAATCATATTTGCATCATATAAGGGTTATATAATGATTTTGGGAATATTTCATAGTTTTCCCATTTATTTGGAATTAACCCTGTTTTTCCAGAAAACGTCTTTTTTAGTGTTTCAGACTTTCCGGGAGCTTCGGGACTCCAAAAAGGGCAAGGTCAAAGAGCACGGTTCAGAATTTTCGAGACGAACGCAATGGGCTTAAATTGAAGACCAGAAGCCCAACAGGCTGGAAATGGGAGGGTCCCACGCGGCCTAAAGTACATGGCCGCGTGGGCCCAGCTCGTTTCCCCTCGGAGCTCCGTGGCCGTCGATCTTTGTCCACCGACTCGTCTTGACCTAAAAACGCCTATAAAAAAGGTCCCCTGGCGTTTCGCGAAAGGAGGCGGCGGAGAAACACAAAACCACGAAACAGAGAGACAGAAGGCTGCCGCCGGAGAAGATCGGAGGGGGGAAACGCCGCCGGAATCGCCTCCGGAGGGCTCCACCCCCCTCCGGCGTGTTCATCATCAACATCTTCATCGCCGTTGCTGCCTCCCATGATGAGGAGGGAGTAGTTCTTCATCGGGGCTGAGGGCTCTACCGGTAGCTATGTGGTTCATCTCTCTCTCCCATGATGTGATCTTTATGTGATCATGAGCTTTGTAATCTAATTGAATTCATGGATGTTTCTCCTTCATTGTTTGTGCTACTCAAGTGGTTTTATTAATGTAATTTCCGGAGTCACCTTTGTCCCATGGTGTGAAGTTGACAGTGTGCGCACCGTGTGTGACTCTTAGGCTAAAGGTTACAGAAATACTTACCATGAGTTATTCTTTGTGTTGGATGTCACTATAAAATTGTGGTGTTTGTTTAGTACTATTTTGGGGCACTCATAGTGACCTTGGGGTTCCCTAGATGTGGAAGACAGACTTTAAGGTGTGCTTTTGTAGCCCTACACGATGGTCTTGGTGTTCTATGATATTGTGGTGTTTGTTCACTCAGACTTTAAGGTGTGCTCTTGTAGCCCTACGCAGTAGATTGGTATTTCTATCCAACGGGAGAATAGTTCAGAGTAGCAAAGTGAAGAGGAAATATCTATGTATTCAATTGTTGGGAGTGTCCACTAGTGAAAGTATGATCCCTAGGCCTTATTTCCAAGCATCCTAGAAAACCTTTGTCTTGTCCTCTTGCATTGAAGAGGATTGGGACACTTCCACATTCTTGCCTTGTTACATCAAACTTCCATCCATTAAATCAACCACCTTGTTCCTTAAACTTGTTTAGTGCATAATCAACTAAAACTTGTGACACTTTAGTTGTAGGGAATAGATAACTTTTCCTTCTTGCTCCTGCGGATCGATACCTTACTTCCACATTGAGAGGTGCTACAGTGATCCCTTGCTCTTGGGGTTATCAGCGTCCGCGAACCGCGCGACTGCTCGCGCGAGCGTAGATAAGGCTAACCGCTGTGCGAGTGGCTGGGACAGCATGTTCCGTGCGGCGAGTAATGGGTCACACGGCGGGCCCACTATGGCTTACTAATCCTGGTTCCGAGGTGATCCATGCCGAGCCCAAGCACCAGATACCGTAATTAATGTTCGAACTCAACCTTAATCTTTTTCTGAAATTTCGATTTTCATGGTTCCAAAGTGTTAACATAATTCCAAAAACTGTTAAAGGTCTAAATTAATATTTGTGGGTTTGACAAAATGTGCATGGTTTCTATTTTTTTGTTTGTTCAAGGTTCACAAAAATATTTGCATGGGATTCAGAAATGTTCTAAAGAAAATCATGAGGTTTCTAAAATATTCTAGTGGGAGCTTGGGAAAAAAACCAATGGGTTCAAGAAACATTAGTGGGCTTAAAACAGACATTTTCATAGGTTTCAAAAAAAATCATGGTTCACAAAACAAATTGTACGGGATTCCTAAATGTTCAATAGAAAATCATGAGGTTTCAAAAATATTCTAGGGGTCGGGAGAAAATAATTGGGTTCAAGAAACATTAGTGAGCTTAAAACAGATACTTTCATAGGTTTCAAAGAAAAATCACTGTTCGCAAAAATATTTGCACGGGATTAAAAAAAGTTCAAAATAAAATCATGAGTTTTCTAAAATATTCTAGGGTCTCAGGAAAAAATAAATGGGTTCAAGAAACATTTTTGTGCTTCATATAGATTATTTCATCGATTTCAAAAAATAATCATGGTACGAAAAAATATTTGCACGAGATTAAGAAATGTTCGAAATAAAATCATGTGTTTTCTAAAATATTCTAGGATCTCGGAGAAAATCAATGGGTTCAAGAAACATTTCTGGGCTTCTATAGATTATTTCATAGGTTTCAATCAAAAATCACTGTGCAAAAAATATTGGCACGGGATAAAAAATGTTCAAAATAAAATCATGAGCTTTCTAAAATATTCTGGGGTCTCGGGAAACAAATTGGGTTAAAAAAACATTTCTAGGCTTCATATAGATTATTTCATAGGATTAAAAGAATGTTCACGTCTAAAAAATAATGTCCACCGGTTCCAACCAAAGTTTCACTTCTAAAAGGTTCACCGGTTCCGATATCATCGCTTCTAAAAAATTGACTAGTTCTACAATAATAATTCAAAAGTTTAGAATTTTTATGGGGTTAATGAAAAGAAATATTCACGGGTCGAAAAAATATAATCACGAATGGTGCAAGAAATTGTTCATGATTAGTTCAAACCTTTCATGGTAAAAATACATTCACCGTGTAAAAAGAAGAATTGACAACAAAAAATATTCACCGGTCCTACAATATTTTCGTATCCGGAAAAAGCTCCAACCTTTCAAAAGAATAGTCACGAGGCACCTAAGATATTTGTACGGCGGTTTTAGGGTTTATGCTTCATATTTTGTGAGTATGTATTGTTTATGATCAAATAATTACTTCCATGGGATTTTAAAAGCATATCGAAGGTAAGCATTGCGTGGCTGTGGTGGTACTAGTGTTGCCCGCGTTCAAGGCTGGTTGGTGACTGGTGGTTAGGGTAACAAGTGCATCTTTTTTACCGCCATGGTGGTAGTACATGTTTTTACCTGACTCTTGCGGGAGAAGCCTCTCTATAAACTGCTCTTACGACATTAAATACATGGATGTTCCACCAACTATCTGGTACATGTATTTCATACGGTCCAATGGGCAGAGTACGTACATGTCCAGTGTCCTAGTATATAGATCAATCAATGAGCTGAGTTGGTGGCGCAGTGCAAATGGCAGGTCCAAACGAGCTCGAGCTCTCCTAGGAGTTTTCGATGAAACAAAGCTGGTTTGTAATTTGGGCTTACCTACTCTACAAAGGAAAACAAACTGACGTGTGGGCTATACGTGTACCGCACTGTTTGACGATTTGTTTGTGCACAGTACACCGCACACGATAAATCACCATCTCCACCGGCCTCCCATCGGTCTAGGGGATATGAAAATCGTTCCGCACAACGCCCATCGGTTCGGATGACCAAAAAACTGTCGAACAACCCCTATCCGGTCCTTAACTTTGGATGTTCACCCGCAAGTGGCAGGCGGGTCAAACGCACCTACTCCAATAGATGGGTTTTGCCTGTCATCTGCACAACAAACCAGTCAACGTTAGTGGCGCCCACCCACCTCCACGATCCCTACGCGGGCGTGCCATCGGTATTAAGGGCATCTTCAGCCGTCCCCCAGCGCCCACAGGATCCAAAATAGCGCCGTTTTGGGTCAAATAGCGCCGTTTTTCTACCAGTCGTCCCCCCAGGAGCCCAAATAGCGCCGCTTTGCGCCGTTTTGGCGCCCGCGCACCCAGGCGGAACCCAGCCCATTGGGTTGCGCCTAGGGGCAGAAATGACGCGCAAAACAGGCGGGCCAGCGCTGTCAGCGACCAGGCGAAATGGCGCAGAAACAAAACCGCCCGTGAGCGGCCGCGTCCTCATCCTCTCGGCTCCCGCGCCGGTCAAAGGCTGCCGGAGTAATGGCGTGGCCAGCACCCAGTGAGCGGCCGTGGCCGAGTCGTCCAATCGCGGGGCACGCGGCGCAGTAATGGCGCGCCACCGCCGCTCCGTCTGGCCTTCCAAACGCGCTATAAAATCCCCTCTCCTCGCCGTTCACAGCCACACCATTCTCTCGCCGTCTTCCTCCCTCTCGCACTCGCCTCCCTCGAGCTCTCCTCTTCGCGATGGCCGAGCGATTCCCCGGCGATGACGCCGCCGCAAACGGCTTCGGCCGCCGCCACCTCCGCAAGGACAAGGCACGCATGCTGTACGAGGCGGGCTACCCCACGCCGCCTGACATGCGCGTCCCTGGCGTGTCCGGTGGCCAGGCATCGTGGCATCTGAGCGCGGGCGGCGTGCCCGTGCCTCCGCCGCCAGAAGGGGCGGAACGGGAGCACGCGATCGAGGAGGTGATCGCCGGCCTGACTCCAGCGCAGGCGGCGGATCCCCGCTGGCAGCCGGACAACGAGGCGTTCTGGACGCAGTACTTCGTCCGGCGCCACGAGCAGGAGCTCGCCGACACAGCCGCAACGGCCCGGTGGAGGGCCGCAAGCGGTGGTGGGGCGGGAAGGGCGAACGCTCGAGTTCGTCCTCGACTACATCGCCGCCGGCAACGAGCACTGGCTCACCATGCCGCCGCGCAGGTCGTGGCTGCCGCGGCGGATGGGAGCCTCCACCTCCTCCTCTTCCTCCTCCGGCGCGCGCTCGGCGCCGCGCTCGGCGCCTCCCTCTGTCACGCCGCCCTGCCTAAACTCCGGGCGGCGTCTTCCAACGCGCAGCGGCACGCTGCGCATCAACGAGCGCCGCCCCGCGGACTCTTCCGCCGCCTCGTCAAGCCCAAGACGGAGGGCAAGAAGAAGGCGTCGGAAGAGTGGCAGGCGTCGCCGGACTACCTCAGGGCGGCGGCCAGGGTGGGGGCGCCGGAGGAGGAGTTCCCCGGTGAGAGGCTCACCCTCGAAGCCTCGTTCAACGAGGTTCTCCCGGCGCCGGACGACATCGCCGACGAATGGTCGGCGAGGATGTACGCGAAGGAGGAGGTGGAGCGCCAGCGGCGCATCCTCGAGGAGCTGGAGCGCGAGCGCGCGGCGGCTACTGGCGGCCGTCGCATTCCGCCTCCTCCGCCGCCGCCGGAGTACTACATCCTCGACCCGAGCGACGAGGATGAGGACGCCCCCAGCGCGCCCGGGCCGAGCAGGTGGCACGGCGGAGACGCCGGCGAAGGCCCCAGCAACCCCGCTGGGAGCGGCTCCGACGGCGACGACGGCGACGGCGGTGACTACACCGTGTTCTACAGCCAGTTGGGCATGTAGAACGGCGTAGATCGCCAAGTTATCTTTTATTTATGTTTTTATTTTAAATTTTGTAATATGTAATCGGCGAATTTTCGCCATATATGAATGAAATTCGCCTAGTTTGCCATATTTTCGTCTTTTTGAATATTTGGGCCGAAGGCTTGGGTTTGGGCACGGCTAGGAATCGGGCCACCCCAGAAACCAGAATAGCGCCGTTGCCCCCCCAGGCGGGCCAAAATAGCGCCGTTTTTCGGCCTGGGGGGGCACAACGGCTGGAGATGCCCTAAGTGGCGCCACCGTCCCCTTCATATACACCTCCGTGTTGCGTCGGTCCTTCTGCACGCCTGTGCCTCCCCTTCTCCCTCCACGTTGGCCACCGTCAGCGTCATTGCTCACACAACGAGGCCGCGCATCTCAGGCTCGAATTGATGGCAGCTACGTAGCCTTGCTGTCGCCTAGGCGAGGGTCTTTACCCAGGCCAACCTCATCGTTTCGCCCGACACGCGGCTGCCAAAAAGGGGTGGCGCATGAGCCTGGACGGCATTCCCGCCCCCACCGGCCACGCCCACCTCGAGGAAATCTACAGCTGTCGGGAGGAGATGACGGTTGTAGAGAGGCCTGACCCTCTCAAGGCCCCCAGAAGCGAGGGATGGGACAACCTCTAGAGAGCGGAGCACGACGCCGCCCTCCTGAGGTTAAACGGCGACATGTCCCCACTGCGACACAACGCCGAGGGGAGGAGGCACTACTGGGTAATGTAAGAACGCACGATAGATTCCGTCATGTCAAGAAGGCAGGATGCAGGGCTCGCCTCCCCAGGGCACGTCGGTGTTGCGCGTCCCCAATCTGGAGCAACGGGGCTTGCAGCTACCCGGAGGCACCCACGACACCATGGGACAGGGTGGCCTTCCACGTCCCCAAGCCGAAGGGGGCGCTATTGGCCGTAACAGATAATATAGTAAAATCCATCAACGGTCACCGTACTTGAGGGCGTTACTCGTCGTGGTCACAGTACACAGCTATACGCGAGTTACGGTCACCGAATACGCGCGAATGGGTCGTACACGGTCACTGCCGAGGCCGTTGCGCATATCCGGTGCCCTGTCAGAGAGTGGAGCCCGATGTCAGGTGGAAAAGAGGCCGCACGGAGGGTTTGTTTTGCGAAATGAACCGAAAGCAGGGGGTTTTGAGCAAAATTACCTCGACAGGTATGTATATCTCTCCTCGCGCCTTATCTCTTCTGAAAAAACAGAAATTACCCTCCTGTCATGAATCCTAACTGCGTTGTCGTCGTCCCCGTAGGTGCGTCCCCGTCGCCTAAGCTGAGTCGCCGCCGCTGTAGCGTTGCTGCCACGTCGTCCGCAAGCTCCTCCTGATCTGTTGTGCGCCACCGCGGCCCTGATAACCCACAAGTGTAGGGGATCGCAACAGTATCTTCGAGGGAAGTGAAACCCAAATTTATTGATTCGACACAAGGGGAGCCAAAGAATACTTATAAGTCTTAGCAGCTGAGTTGTCAATTCAGCCACACCTGGAAAAGCACTAGTAACAAAAGTGATGTGAAAGCAGCAGTAACTTGAGAGCAATAGTAACTGTAAAGTAGCAGCATCAATAGTAACACAGAAGCAATGTCGCCAGAAAATACTTGGTGGCTAAATATGAACCTCCTAGCATTCACTAGAGGTAACTCTCTAAACAAATAGGACAAGTGTTGGGTGAACAAATTACAGTCGGGCAATTGACAATTGTAATTAACTCATGATAGACATCTAGTTCATAAATCATACGTAGGACATGTTTTTCATATATAGTCATACGTGCTTGAAACAAGAAACTTGCATGACATCTTTTGTCCAACCATCCCGTTTCAGCGGGGCCAATCATGGGACCGAACTGGTAATTAAGATACTCCTTTTAATAGAGCACCGGATCAAAGCATTAACACTTGGTGAAAACATGTGATCCTCAAGTCACAGCCATCCCCTCCGGTTGTCCCAATTGTTGTCACTTTGGGCCTCGGGTTCCGGACAACAACAGGTGCAACAACTTGTAGATACAACCTAAAGCAATAATTATACTTTAAATCTAAGATCATGCCACTCGTGCACTAGTGACAAGCAATGAACACAACAAGATTGCAACAACAATAATTCACAAACATCATGGATAGACTGATCATAATGTAACAATTCATCGGATCCCAACAAACACAACAACGATTATATCAGATGGATCTCAATCATGTAAGGCAGCTCATGAGATCATTGTATTGAAGAGCATGGCAGAGAGAGTAACAACTAGCTACAGCTAGAACCCGTAGTCCATGGGGGAACTACTCACTGAGCATCATGGAGGCGGTGGCGTCGATGGAGATGGCTCCGGGGGTCAATCCCCGTCCCGGCAGGGTGCCGAAACAGGACCTTCTGACCCTCGAAACTAGGGTTGGACGGCGGCGGCGTCAGAGTCTTTTCTGAAAAAAGTGTAGTCGGGTGCCGAGCGTTTTAGGTTGAGGAGGTATTTATGGGAGAAGAGGCAACGCGAGGCGGTGGAGGAGGTGCCCAGGCGGGCCCCAGCCGCGGCCAATGGCTGGGCCGCACCTGGGCCCCACCTGGAGGCTGTGGGCACCTCCCAGATCTGGTCTTCGGACGCGGTCTTTGTTTTCATGAATAAAAAATCTCCGTGAATTTTCAGGGAATTCCGAGGATATTTCTTTACTAGGATTTCTGGAACAAAAAGACAACAGAAAACAGAAACTGGCACTGGGCATCTTGTTAATAGGTTAGTTCCAGAAAATGTGCCAAAATGATATAAAACTATAAACAAACATATGGCATTGTTATAAAACAAGCATGTAACATGCCCCGAGTATAGTCGCACTGTCGAGGCAAAAACCTCCTTCACGGACCGGCACAAGGGCTGGATCTTCTACAAGTGTGAAAGGCATGGGGTAGGTGCTTTATTTTGTAGCTTCTTCTTCTTCTGAATTTTTTCCGTGTCAATGTAAACTGTTCACTGGTTAACTGAAGCTTGTTTTCAATTTCTAGGAAGTCTGCAATTTCTTCCACTGGGAGCTCGAGTACGTGAAGTTGTTGATTGAGTGCAACTATCTGACACGGGCAAATGCAGTTGAAGCTAATTGATGGGCAGAGGAGAGGAGGGAAGAACTTGTCCAGGGAGCAGGAACGTGCAACTACCCTTCCTAGGCAAGATCAGATGGTGGTGAACATGCTGACAGAGTTGGTTCTGCCATTAAAACAAGCAGTGCTTCTTGTCAAGATTGTACTTGGTTGCCTTGTTCTTCTAGGAGTTGGTTCTGTTGTGCTTTATCTGAAGAAGTAGCAGTGTAGTGGATGTATGAGTGTAGCCGTGCTAGTAGTGGATGTATGAGTGTAGCCGTGCTAGTAGTGGATGTATGAGTGCTAGTAGTGGGTGTCTGAGTTTGCTAGTGCTAGTAGGGCTATGTATGAACCAGTGTATGAGCTGAGGTTTTATTTTGCTGTTGTGGGGATGCATCAGTGGATGAACCATGTATGAACTAGTGTGTGTGTGTGTTATGAACTGGTTGTTTGTTATGAAATATGATCAAGAAACCAATGTCTTTCTTCTTCTTCTTGCCTTGTGTGTTATGAAATGTGTGGTAGTTTGAAAGGTGCATTCTGAAAGCGTCAGTGCAATGAGTCCCTGCAAATATTGCACCACAATCAATTATTAAGATACCCCTAAAACATGCACAATCTCAAAAAAAATACATCTATTCAGAACGCCGCAGGACACCCCAATTCACCACGAACACCAACCATCAGCAGCAAACAACAAACAATACTGCATAATCACGCCCGAAATTGAATCTTTCCAATGAAAAAATCAAATCATCATAAACCCTACCCAAACCCCCAACTGGAACCCCTGCGCTAACAGAACAACAACGGCTCAAATCGCCACTAATTGACCCTCTAAAAATATGCTTTTTCACCAGAGATTCATGGTGGCTCGGGGACTAGCCGTAGACGGGTGGAGGGTCGTCGTCGGGTCCCCGCCATGGTGACATCACGGGCCCGTCGACCGCCTCCGCCTCCGCCGCCGCGTCGCTCGCGAAAAGCTCTCCGACAAGAGCACCACTCTCTCCCCCAGCTCACCGCCTCTGTCGCAGCGTCTGTCCCTCTCCCTCTCCCTCTGCCACCTCCGAACGATCGAGAGAAGAAGACGAGCTCCTTGCTTTAGTTCAGTGGCGGAGGGGTTGAACCGTGTGTCGCACATAGATGCAGGGTTCTTTTCATAAACGACTACCTCAACCGCTCCGCAAGTGGCTGAGAGTGGGCTCCACTTTCCGACAGGGCAGCATATACTGCGTTACGGCCTCGGTGGTGACCGTGTACGACGCACTAGCGCGTATTCGGTGACCGTAACTGGCGTATAGTTGTGCACGGTGACCACGACGAGTAACGCCCTCAAGTACGGTGAACGTTGATGGATTTTACTCCAGATAATATTCGGGAGAGGGGGGTGCGAACATATAAGAGCATCTCCACCGGCACCCTCCAAATGGCCCCCCAAAAGCTCATTAGGGGTCCGGACACCAAAAATCGCCCCCAGCGGCACCCCCCAAGTGCTCGCCCCGAGCGAAATCGTGTCCGGCACCCCCGAAAGGGCCCCCAAGTTTGGAGGCCCTCTTGGGGGTGTCGGACATTGCCCGGACATGCCCTCCGACAGGTCGCCCCCACCCGTCATACGCACAGGCCGCGCAGAGGCGGTATGGCGCCATGCAGGAGGTCGTTCCGCCCGTGTCAATGGAGACGCGTTTTGGGAGGCGACGAAGGGACGGGACGGCGATGCATCTACCGCACGCGTTGCATTTACGACGGCGCCTGTTGAGCGCCCAGACTTTCCCGGCTTCCCAAGCGCCATCGAGGCGGAAACGTGTCGCCGCCATTAACTCTGACGCGACGCGTGCTTACCCACCCGGCGCTTCCCGCCCAGCGCCACCGCTTCCCGCCTCCGTTTTCCGCCTCGACCCTGGACGTCTATAAAGAGGCCTCCGCCAGGCAACCATTTCACCGCACCATCATCGACGCTCGCCGTAGCCCAAGCAACACCATGCCTCGCTGTCTCGCCACCTCATGGGCCACCATCACCCAGGCAGCACGCCGTGCTCACCCCACGGCGTAGAAGGCAGCCGCCAATGAACCACCGTTCGATTGGGCGGAGGTGGACAATGTGGACGTGGACGAGCAGGAGCCGGAGCAGGAGGTGCCGCCGCCGGAGCTAGACGAGGCGCCGCCGCCGGGGCAGGAGTTGCCGCCGCTGCTGTGGCCAGACCAGGTGGTTGCCGCCAACTCGTGGCGCAACGAGCAGGCAAGCCGCCAGGTCAGGCTCGGCTACGAGGCGGCTGGCGACGCCGTGGAGGCAGCCATCATCCAGGCATCCATCGATAGCGCGAAGCGGGATGCCGTTGTCGCGCCTTCATGGCCGCGTATGAGCAGCTCAACGCCCAGGCGGCAGCGCCCGAGCAGCAGCATCTCATCGCCCAGGCGGAGGGGCTGGAGCATGCGGCCTCCCAGCTGCTCGCCGAGCAGGTGGACCACAAGGAATTGAACCAGGCGCGGCTGGCGAGGCAGGCGCACGCGAGGGCAGCGACAGCGGCAGAGCGGGATGTCATGCGTCGGGCGGTGAGCGCGCTCCGACAGGAGAGGCGTGTGCCCTCGCGCTTAGCCCAGAGCCAGAAAGCCGCGCACGACGACGAGTGGCCCGAGCGGCAGCGTTTAGATTAGAGTTTAGTTCTCGTTTTAGTTTAAATTTGTATCGTTTTAGTTTAAATTTGTATCGTTTTAGTTTAAGTTTGAATCAAAAAAGTCGTCACGTTTACACCGTCGCCTGCGAAGAGTGCAGCGTTCCAGCATAGCGGCCAGCTTTAAACGACGCCGCCGTTCGGGCGCCGTAGGATCTAGATCATGAAGGTTTAGATTTAAATTTGTGCGAGTTTGAGGCAAAATTTGATTTCCATTTTACGCCCACAATGTGTTTATAATTTGGTCGAAATCTCGGGCCGTTTGGGGGCGGGCCTTTGGGGGTTCTGCTGTGGGCTGCACCCTTCACTTAACCGGACATATTTCCGGGACTCCCGATTGGGGCTTAATTGAGGGTGCCGGACACGAATTTGGAGACCGGCGGAGATGATGCGCCGTATAAAGGGGCGTCGGTAGAGATGGCCTTGCTGGTCGTGGATTGCCATTTCACAAGGAAAAAGGAAGAGAAACGGCGCAAATGCGCTGGAGTGTTGGCGCTCACTAATAAATGCTCTAGATGCAGTGTGCATTGACCGTACAACATTGGGCACTCTATTTATGGCGACTCATTCTTTTCTTCTTCGTTTGCTGCTACAAACTGTCGGTAAAGGAAAAGATAGAGCTGGGGTAAACCTGCAGAGTCAATCACCACTTCACCGGTGAGGATGCTGCATATCGATATATGCTCGAATCAAGGTTAGCTAATGTTGAACTTGAAATTAAAAAGAGGCTTAGAATGGGCGATCTGCATGAGTCGGGTCATGGACCGAAAGATAAGGCGACCTGTATGAATCGAATTATAAACCGAAAGCGCCGAGTTCAGGTGACGCCACAACGAGGTGTCTATGTATCTGCTTTACTGGACAAAATAGGCATATCGATGTGATAACATTTTGACTTTCAAGCACTTGCTGATCTTAGCTGCTCGATCGTTGGTCCAAATAATATCTAGGTCGACCACACCATGTCGCCAAACCTATGTTCATTATATCTTGTCAAAATGAACATTCACACCACCTGGCTTTCTTGGATTATTTTCATAGATATGAACACAATTTCAGCGGTTTCGTATCAAATAGCACTTCACATACCGTTGGACTAACACTTCCTAATGTGTAAAGTTGTGAAAGTCATAGTGGTTTATCATGTACAACTAAAAAGGAAGCCACCACTACGGAAGCTCTTTCTTTATCAAAATCAAAATCTGTTTTTTTAGTTTAATAAATAAATAAAATTAAAATCCTACATGTAGATAATGCCGAGATATACGAGTGTACAAAATTTGAATCCAAAATTCATATTATTTTAAATCACACAAAAAAGTCAAATCTGATAAAATTTCAAGTTTTTTAAACGGTGTACTTTTCACCACCCAGATCCACCCATTTTCCATTTTTGCGCAACCTAAAATACAACGAATTGAAAATTGAAAATTTGCACACTTATGGATCATATCACTATCTACAGTTGAGATTTTTTCTAGAAGTTTTTGAAACTTAAAAATACAAAAAAAAGAGCTACTTGTAGCCCGGGCTATAAAACGCCACTCTCGCCACAACAATCTAATTTTTCCCACGCTCGGATTTTGTGGGCCTTTGCCCCCATTTAGTTTAACAAATTCTGAAATCTCGAAAACCCATATAAATTGGTAGCATGCTATGTACATTTTTTGTGTGAAGGGAAACCCCACAAAGGGCCTGGAAAGTGCATTAGTCGGGCCTGGAAAGTGCATTAGTCAACGAGTGGATACAAGTTTATTGGTGATCCTAAGATTAGCACAAATTCTAAAATAGTCAGCGCCAACCGCCACAGCATCCGCCACCAGAGGAGGACACATCAGAGGTAGTCAAGGTTAGGGCGCACCAGATCCTGCCGATGGGGTCCGGCGACCTACTCCCAAATGCCACTAAGGAACCAAGGCTAAGCCTACTATACAAGCTACGGGGGCCAGCGCCTTGCCTCCACCATCTCTGAGCGGCAGCGCCACCGGAGAAGGCTTCGGTTTGGCCCGAGAACGACGTAGGGCTCTCAAGTGAGAGAGAGAGAGAGAGAGAGAGAGAGAGAGAGAGAGAGAGAGAGAGAGAGAGAGGAGGTGGTAAATAAGAATCCCTGCACCTACTAATGTAGATGAAGTGAGAATGAGATTAAGTTTAGTCTCACATTGCTAGTGGGGAGAGAGTTGGAGGAACTCTTATACTCTTACTACATGAGTTTGAAAAGAAATAGTTCACGCGCACTCCTCGTTCCTCACCCGCCTCGCTATGCCATGCATCGCACGACACATATCCAAAGGATGTAAGGTAATGATTTATCCTAAGAATAATATAAACATGAATGATTTATCTCAACTACGTGACAAATACCCAATGGATATAGGTTAATTTCAGGAATGATCAATTGATTGTATGCTTAGTATACGGGTATTTGACCCTTTCCTATATACACGTCTTAGAGCATCTCCACCAGCGCCACCCAAAGCACCCCCAAAGGCCTATTGGGGGTCCGGACAGTAAAATGTGCCGCACCAGCACTTTCTAAGTGTCCGGCCCGACCCAAATTCTGACCGGCACCCCCGAGAGGAACTCCAAACTTGGGGGCCTGCTCGGGGGTGCCGGACAGTGGCCGGACATGTCCGCCCTGGCTCACTGATAGAAGGGTCCCACGTGTCATCCACATACCGGTCATTTCGCCGGTTTAATGGCGGAGCGGCCTTCCCAGCGGTGCTGCCAAGCCAGCGCGGCGGAGACGCGTCGCCGACATTAAACCGCACGTCGGCTCAACCCACCTGTCGGTTCCCGTGCGCGCCACCGCTTCTCGCTTTGCTTTCCGTGCACGACCGGCTATAATAAGCCCCGCTGTGCGGCGGCTTCTCGCCGTGCTCTCCCGTCTCGCCGTCGACAAACATAGCCCCACACCGCCTAGCCATCTCCTGGGCCACGCCCTCATCTAGGCTACGCGTCGTCGTTTCCCGACGGAGGGGGCCAACCCTCCGCCGTCCGACAGTGACGAGGACATCCACGAGGATGTGGAGCATGCGGCGTTGGAGCTAGAGCCACAACCGCAGCCAAAAGTCAGAGGCGCAACCTGAACCGGTGGTATGGCCGAGCAAGTCGCCGCGATGAACTCCATCCTCACCGCGCGTGCCGACGAGATGAACCATTAGGTGCACGCCATGTTTTCCTACGCGGGCCACGCGATCGAGGCACTCACGATCCAGCGGTCACTCAAGTCCTTGGCGAGCGAGGAGCATGCCCGCTCCTTCATTGACGCCGAAAGGGCGACAAGCGATGAGCTCAACGCCATCCGGGCGGGACGCATGGCCCGCGAGGCTGGCCGCTTCGACGTGACAGACACTCACCGTCGTCAGGTGGAAGCCGCTCTCTAGCGGGCCAATGAAGCACGAGCACTGGAGATGGCTCGCTGGGAGACCGAGGCGCGGGAGATGGGGGAGTTCGTGGTTCCTGCCCACGAGAGGAGGCGCCTGATGGCCGAGGCGGTGGTGAGGGAGGAGGAGGCGGCGACGGCGGAGAGGGAGAGGAACACGCTGGCGGTGGAGGAGAGGCAGCATCTCCGCGCTGTGGAGAGCGCGGGCGCCAGCAGAGGCGCCTGCGTGCGGGCGCACATAGCAGCCGCGAAGGCGCACGCCATGATGGTGTAGGGCAGGTCGGAGAGGCGCTGGCTGGCGAGGCGCCGACCACAATGATCATGGTTCCCCTGGCCCCCTTATTTCGCCAAGGACGGGGCGAACGATGACGGGGCCAGTCCCTCTCACGCGGCGAAGGACGAGGACGACGCTGGTCCTGCTCCCGACGTCTTGATTAGCTGCAGTTAAGTTTAGTTAGTTGTAGTTTAAGTCTAGGTTAGTTGTAGTTTAAGTTTGAGTTTAAATTTCGTTTGTAATGCATCTAATTTCAACGAAGCTCGTGTCTTTTGACAAGTGTCCAATACCACCCATATCGTATCTGTTTTAGGTGGTGCTAGATCATTAGTGGCCGCCGGTGGAGATGCTCTTACATAAAGTTTTTCAATCCATGCTTGTTTTGAATAACAAATTCACTTGTACACTATTTTATTTTAATAGCTAGTCGGGATTTTGCTTGAGTACGTCAAGACGCGTTGTACAAAGATTTACATTCGTCAAAAGATCCTGGGCGCGGTCATCATTTAGGAAAAACCAACAAAGAGGAAATTAGGGATAAAATGTATGGATATTTTATTTTCCGACCTTTTTTTTGGAGATAAACGCACCATTGGTAAAAAATTGATCTTCCTAGTTGGTAAAAAATAATCACCAGGGTCTTTTTTGCAAAAAGGACAACGTCGTCAGGAAGACAGGTGCGGTCAACTGTCCAATCAGCAGGAATTGTGACCAATATACTCGTCTTTGAGAGTTATGTGACCAGTTTATCACACTTTGAGAGATATGTGACCAGTTTATCACACTTTGAGAGATATGTGACCAAAGTACTCATCTTATTTAAGTTCATTGACCAACGGTGCGTTTATCTTTTTTTTTCTTATAACCCGACAACAAGATAATTAGATTGTAGATTACATAAAGTTAATTTTCAAATCTAAGATTGTTGCAAGTTTAACAACGACATACAGCAACTTTGAAAAAACTTATTGAAGCACAGAATGAACCGTTCTGCTGGCTGTAATTTGGATGCCTCTCCGCGGCGTGTTTTCTGCCTCCGAGATCACCCTGCCGCCGTGGGCTGAAGAACAAGGCCACACGACAGTATCTCGTGAGAAGCAGCAGCCGGACCGGAGAGAGTAGTGCGGGGCCACAGGCCACAGTAGGCGCTGCGAGTCGCCGCGTTCCGCGGCCGCGTCGGTCGCTGTGTCCAAGTGGGTCCCACAGCCGCAGCGACGGGTCGTGTGACTCACTGACTCCCGCCACTCATGGCTGTGATTGGCGCTCGAGGGTCGGCCACTGCAGGCAGGGCCACATCCCAAATTTCGGCTACCCATGGATGGATATGTACAGAACAAAATGCAGTACTGTAGTCCCTATCAAATTGTCAAATTTGGCGGTTGGTCGACTCGGAGATAAAGAAATTACAGGCAGGAGGACAGACATCGAGATTTTTTAAGATCGCCTTCTCACTGAGTACAGTACTACTACGACACTAACCCTGTTATGTTCGTAACTGTCACATTTCCATCCCTCTGGCTCCAGCTGTATCAGCGTATCTTCTAATTTAGTAAAACGGAGATGAAGAGGGTGCAAGAAATGTGTTTTCGGTTACGCAGGGAGCCCGTTGTGTACCTGTTATCAGGGAAATAAATTTCGTCGAAATTTCGGTCAAATTTCTCGAAATTTACAATTTTCGGTGAGGGACAAGAAAGCATAATCTCGACCCAAAATTTCGATCAAAATTAAACAAATATCGTATGTAACATTCTAATAGGGAAATATCAATTATATGCCAAAAGTGATGCACTAATCTAGTGGTATACGGTATTGGTGGTTGAATGCGTGGGCTAGAGTTCGTCTCCAGGTTCTCATGTCTAGTTTTGCTGATTTAATTTAATCTTCAGACTTTGAAACCTGACCGGAATTATTGAATTTTTTCTTCAAAATTTCGTTAAATTCGTGAAATTTGCGAATCTCTGATAAGGGCGAAAGAAATTACCAAAACGAAATGCAAAACCATGTTTGTTATATCATGTACTTTTGCACGAGATATCTGGAGAGTGGTGCACTTCACTTTTTATATTTACCCATCAACTAGTACAGCAAACATGTTTGGTAGCTAAATGAATGGGGTCGATAGAACTTGAAAGCCCATATACGTATAGGCGTGTTGGCTATTCTTTGGGCAATATGGAATTGCCACAATGATATTATTTTAACAAGACGAAATATGTTCATTATTTGCAGGTTATCAACAAGACGATCTACTGGATCTACATGTGTTTCATTCTTCTCCCTGCGGATAAGCGTGGTCTCATGAATATTGGATGTACTCGACTGATGATGTTCATACATGCTATCTTCTGCGGTTCTGCCGGCCGGTGGGTGGCTACATCCTAAAAGATTAGACATTTAGAACTCCTCTTTTTAAATTGTTTATCTTTGTATCCAGAAACACCATCTGACAGCTTCACAGTTGCCACGGCAGAGAAAAAACGGTTCGCGTGATTAGCGGACTGGCGATCGAGAGGCGATCGTGAGCGCCGGCCGAAGCCATGCCACGGCGGAGGTTTACCCTCGCGCCAGGGGCGCTCTCGCCGGTGAGAAGCTCGTCTGTGTCCGCCGCGGGATCTCCGGCTGCGCCCGGGGCTCTCTCGCCGGCCATCGTTTCACCGGCCGCGGACGCCATGGGAGTGCCGGGATCACCGCCGACGGATTCATGGCTGCATCAAGAGCAATGGCGCGGATTGGGGGGAGCTGAGAGGCGGCGGCTGTCTCTAGCGACGACGGCGTCGGGATCGCGCTACGAGGTCCTGGCTGCAGAGCTGGAGGCAGATGTCACAGAGGGGGATTCATCGCATGTTGCGGTGTCCGCGGCGGAGGACGTTCTTGAAGAGGGCTGGTTGGTGTCTCGAGACGACGTTCAGCGGCCACCCAAGACCGACGAGCAAATCCAGCAGGAGTTCTGGGCGGACATTGGATTTCCAACGCCGGCTTTCCGTGTTTGGGAGAGATCTTCACCGACCAGCTCCATCGAGCACCAAGGTACGTGTTTGTCTCCTGTGTGTAGGTCGGAAGCGGACGCTGTGGATGAAGAGGATGGAGGATCGCGGAAGCCGTCTACTGACCGCGCCGCCGGAGGTGGGAGTGGAGGGTCGCCTCATGCGCGCCCTTTGCGGCTACCCCGGGTGCGGATGGGGTGGCGAGGTCCTATACCACGCCCTCGGATCACGCCGCCGCCGTGCTTGGGGGACTTCTTCCCGGAATTCAGTGCGGCCACAGCGGCGCCGGAAGGGAGTTCGTCGCCGGCGGGATCGGTGGTTCGTGATTCAGAGCGGATCAAGCCGCGGAAGACGGATCAGGAGAGGGGGCAGAAATTTGAACCTCCTCAGTCGCCGACATGTGGGGCCCAGAGGCAGGCGAACGCCAGCCGTCGATCTCCCTGGGCACATCTGGGATGTTGGTACGAGGGGTTATGGTCTGATGCTCGGGCGGCTAGAGTTGCGGCCGCGCCGCGTCCGATGGCCGCGACCCCGGGGCATGGCGGTCCTCCGACATGGGCGCCGGCACCGGCGGCCGTGACTCGAACTGCGGGAGCTCCGCGGTCTCCCTCCTACGCCGAGGTCGCGGCTGCGGCGCCTCGGATGGTTGCACAGGCGGGGCGTGGGGAGCCTCCGCGAAGGGTACCAGAGGCTTCGACAGGGCCTCAAGGTCGGGGCGTGGGTGGCTCCTTTGGCAGCTCAGCGGGACCTCCGACGTTCGCGCCGAGGCAGCAGCCGACGACGGTTCTCTCACTGCCGTGTGAGCCCAGGGTGCATGCCGATCAGAACCATGGATCACCTTGGGCACATCTCAGCCATTGGTACGCTGGCTTGTGGAGAGAGGATCGTGGCGCTAGGGCGGTTTCTCCCTCGCGTACGAACGAGAACATCCACCGTCGCGCGCCTCCGCCTCAGATCACCGCCCCCACCGCCGTACCTGTCGCGACGAGTCCGTGCTCCACTCCGCTTCCGGCCGCTGCGACTCGAACTGTGGACGCTTCGCGGTCCCCCTCGTACGATCCTAATCCGGTTTCGAGAGGGGGACAGGTGCAAGGGACACAGATGGCGCAGTTACTGAGGGGCGTCGCGGTGACACCTTTTAACCCAAATCCTCAAACTCCTAGAGCCAAGCTACTGGTACGGCAATGGAGGGAGGCTTCTGGTAATTCGGTGGTTGCTGCGGATCGGTCCGATGTTTCTCGGGCATGCAGAGGTGAGCTGCTGGGGGAGGACTCTACTTCATCCTTGTCCTCACCCATCGTCGCGACGACATCTCCTTCGTCGACGGCACCTTGCACAGTGGTCGAGAGGGCTGCTTCATCACCTTCGCCCTCTCCCATTGTGCCCACGCCAGCGGGGGGACGTTCGCTTCCTATGGTGACACCTAGGCGTAGCGCACGTCACCTCGCTGGGAAGGATGGAGCATCAGCGACGGATGAGGACTCGTTGGCGAAGGCGATACGTCGCAAAGCCGAGTCGTTTTCCACTCCTGCTGCTGGTACGTCACTCACTTCGAAGTCATTTTTGTCCTTTCCTACGTCTACTTTAGCTGCTAAGTTGTCAGCGGTAGGCGTCAGTTTAGGGAGAAGTGATAACGAGGTGGTGCTTTCGGCTAACGTTCTGAAACATGTAGAATATGATCGCCGTAGGGTGTCTCCTAGTGTTTCGAGTTGGCCGGTATCCTCTTCTGTAGATGATGATGATGCGCATGCCACAATAGATGGACAGCTTCTATCACATCTTGTAGGAGAGGTAACCGAGGTGGATATGGACGAGGCTGAGCTGGGATCTTTTGATGATCTGTATGCTACCGGCCGGAGATCCAAATCCGCCAAAAATAAAAAGAACAAAGCTTCGCGTAAAAGCGCGAAAAAGTCAAAATCCCCAACTGTTTCCCGATGAATGGCATTTTCGAAAATAGCAGAGGTCTAGGCGACTTGGCTAAACATTTGAATATTGTGCATCATGTGAGAGATTATAAGTTGGATTTTTTGGCTATATCTGAGACGGGTAGACGGGATTTTCCAAGCACTCTACTAGACCGACTTTCAGGCGGTGTGGAGTTTGATTGGCATTCCTGTCCCCCTAGAGGCAGATCGGGTGGCATGCTACTTGGCATCAAAACGGAAACCATGGAGTTGTTGGGTCATTCGGATGGTGAATTTCACATTAAATTTCAAATTCGCAACAAGTCCGACAACTTTACATGGAGCCTAGTTGCTGTGTACGGTGCTGCCCAAGAAGAATATAAGGCTGCTTTTCTTAGAGAGTTGGTTAATCTAGCTAAAGATGACCCAAATCCTATTATTATAGGAGGGGATTTTAATATGCTGAGGTACCGACACGAGAAAAGTAGGGGTAGATTTGATACTCATTGGCCTACTTTGTTCTACGCTGTTATCGATAGCTTGTCCTTAAGAGAGGTTCATATGACGGGGAGACAATTCACTTGGGCTAATAGTGTCCCCGAGCCGACGTACGAGAAGCTGGATCGGGTTCTGATGGACTCCCACTGGGAGGATAAATATCCATTAGTAACGGTTCGTGCGCTTGAACGTATAGAGGCGTTTTCGGATCATGCCCCCATACTCCTATCTACTGGAACGTTGACATCGCCCGGGAAGCACCAATTCAAATTCGAATTAGGTTGGCTGTTACGGGATGGTTTCGATGATTTGGTGAAAAGGATATGGTCTCAACCGGTTGTGGGTGATAGCGCTATCCAGCGGTGATATAATAAGATGCGCAATTTGCGTAAATTCCTTCGTGGGTGGGCAAGACACACAACTAGTATGCTTAAAAAAGAAAAGGAGCGCCTGTGTTCCATTATTGATGAGCTTGATCAACTAGCAGAAGTACGCCCCTTATCAGCTAATGAGAGTGACTTAAAACGGCACTCGAATGAGCAGGTGGGTCGTATGTTGCGGGAAGAAGAGCTCAAATGGTACCAAAGATCTAAAGCTCAATTCATTCTACAAGGGGACTCGAATACAAAGTACTTTCATAATGTTGCTAATGACAGACATAGAAAGAAATGTATTCACTCTCTCCTACAGGATGAGGGCTTGATCGAAGGACAGGATCAGCTCAAGGAATATATCACAAACTACTATAAAGGTTTGTTTGGGCCTCCCGAGGAAGGGAACTTTACTCTAGATGAGTCCCGAACAGATAATATTACCCAAGTTACTCCTGAGGAAAACAACTTTCTTACTGCACCTTTCTCTATGGAGGAGGTGTAACATCCCAAAATTATAATAAAAATTAATAAGACCCAAAATTCAGAACCAACAAAAACTTTTTGAATTATTTCACAAATGATTGTGTTTTCCCTTATATTGTTCTGTTTGACCTTGTGTGACTTGAATGTTTAAGTTGTTTGACTAGGAAATATTAACCTAGTAACTTAACCTAAGTAAAGATATCTATTAAACTTTGGTGATCATGTTATGACAAGAATATATCTCATATATCTTTTCCATTCTTATGTTGGCCAAAGTCTTTTTCAATGATGTTTTATTTTAGCAGCAAATAAAACACCCACTCTTGAGAAGATGAAAGTATTTCCAAAGTTACATGATTATAAAATATGGAGGTCTATCTGTGATCTCCTATCTACTTTTCAAATCTTGATATTTCGCATGAGTATGCAACTCCCATTTCATAAACTCTGGTTTCCACTCCCTTTGAAAATAACACTAGTGGGAAATATATTAACCCACATATTTCCCTTTATCAAACCTTTTGAAAACTATTAAGTTATGAGATGAGATATTTCCTACCCATCATCTTGTCATAATTAAGTGTGATCATTTTCAAGATAGTATTGTTAATTATGGAAATGGTGGTATGATTTATTCTTGTGGTTTGAATTGTGTGGTCTTGATTGTTATGTGAATATTGTTGTGCTGTTGCTATTGTTGTGCTATTGATATTGTGTGTTGATTGCTTGTGAGGATAATTCCTCAGTGGTGTTAATACTAAAATTAGAACACACTTGGCAGCAAATTGGGAGTGTGACTTGAATAAAAACAAATCCTCTAAAATTATTCAAACCTAAGTTAAAGTCCTAAATTAATGGAAATGATCTTATTGAAATTCCCTCTCTATCTATTCCTCTATTCTATGAAAACAATTATATTTTCTTTATCAAGATTCTAGGAGTGAGATGAACAAATAATCATCCCTACTTCATATCACTCCCTCCTCAAGTAAACCTACTTTTCGATTTAAAACAAACCCCTCAATCATTTATCAAAAAGGAAATGAAGGTCATGAGTTAAAAATGATCTTCATAAATAAATTCCCTCCTAAATTCTCTATTTCCTCCAAACAAATGTTTTCTCTATGAAAATAAAACTTATTTGAAGTTATCGTATTTGTTAAAGAAGTTCCAAAAGTTCAACACAATATTTTATCACTGGTTTTAAAATATTAAAGGAGTATCAAATATTAATCACCAAAAATGATATATCTAAAACCTATGAACAAAAATGGTTCAAAACATTTTATTTTCAAACACCAATTTTTGTGGAGCTTCTACATATATATGGGGGGCTACCTGAATTTTCGCAGAATTTTGTAAAATGTTTAAAGGCCCCAACTAAAATCCCTAAAAGCTTCTGGTTTTAGAAAAGAACAAAGAGAAATAGAAAAGGACTGGTTTGTGACGAGAACAGTTTTTCCAGGGGGTTCCTTGCAAAATGGGCATTGACTCCCTGTAGCAGCAGAGCCGCACGCCACCGATGCCGTGCTCCCTCGCCGCGTCGCCGTGCTCTCCCCTCCCCCTCGCCTTGCCCCTCCTCTACGCCTCGCCCTGGAGGAGATAAGAAGCACGCCACGCCCTCCTCTGCTCCCTCACTCGCTCACTTATTCGCCTCACTCTCCCTCTCCATTTTCTCCACCACGGAGCCGAACCAAGGCTGAGCCGCCGTCGCACATCGCCGTCGCTGGAGAGCGTCCCTTCCAAATCCAAGCGCACCAGGAGGTTCACCGCGTCGCCCTCTCCATCCTCATCCAAGGAATCGACGCGGGAGGCTGTGAATCGAGCTGGCCGTCCTCACTTTCTTCCTCTCCGGCCGCCGCCTTGCGAACAAGCTCGTGAGCCACACGGACCTCCGTTCTTCGCCATTTCTGTGCCCTTGTGCTCCCCTCATCGTGCTCCTTCTCATGGGCATCTTCATTTCCTTTTTAGGTCGTCGGAGCCGCCGTCGCCATCATCGCCGTGCTCCGGCAGTGCTGCGTTCGTCCCTGCTCGTGTCGAGGAAGACGAAGCAGGCCGTACCCCTTCGCTCACTCGCGTGGGCCGCGAGCTGGGCCACTCCCTGCACTGCACGGCCCAGATCCAGTCCAGATCCAGCAGATCCAGCCCGTTGACCTTTTTTTTTAGGTGGTTTATTCTATTTCTTGTAGATCTATTTCTGGCCCTCTAGTTTAAATCATTTTAAAATAGTTCACATGCAATTTTGGCCAAACCAAAAATCACACAAGTAACCTAGTGAGTTTGGAGTCATTTCTAACTTACAGATCTGAAAAATATTGATTTGGGTGTCTTTGAAAAATGCTGTGCTATGATTGGTCAAAATCAGTGTTTTGTCCATAACTTAATTTGTGTTGATCTAAAATTTGTGAATCCAATGGTTTTAGAAAGCTCTTCACATTACCTTTCAGTAGAAATTGGTCTCGTGTGTTTTGGATGCTTAGAACAAAAGTTGCATCCATTTCTAGTTTAGGCCAGCAAGCACTTTGTGCATTTTTAATAAATTATGTAAATAACTTTTTGGATCAAACTCACTTGGAGTAGTTTCTAATAGCAACAGAGAACACAAACCCAAGTTTGCATGGTTGTTTGATTGACAGAACTATCTAGGTGAAATTTTTAGTAAAAATGTTGTTCTGCCACTAATAAAAAGAAATTAGATTAATTGCTTTTAGTTATGAATTTGTGGTTTATGTTTATTGTTGATTATTTTGGTGCTGTTGCTTGTGTGTTACTGATCTTTAACATGATAAAGTATGTTAGTACTGTTGGTGGCTTGTGCTAATCTTGTTTGAGTTAAACATGTGTGGTTAAAGATGAATATGATGTTTCCAACTAATAATCAATTTTGCTTGGGTGCTTGAGAATTTAAGTAAACCAAATTCAATATCTCGAGAAGTAGGAATCCAAATAAATCAAACTCAAATGTTCTGGAAATCTTATGAAAATCTTTAACTCACCAAAGTGGTTTCATCTCATTTAGATTATTAATTAAAATATGGTATTTAAAATGCCACAGAAGGTTTAAAACACCATATGAATTGTTTCTGGAGTTATATTAGTCCAAATGACATGAAACCAATTTTTTTAGCTTAGTACTGTGATAACTTAGCTCCCCTAATTTTGGTAGAATTAATTGAGCATTATTAATTATTTAGCATTAGATTAAAGTTTAGAAAACCTTTCTGGACTAAAACAATTATAGAAAAATAATGGTTAATCCAAATGAGTTAGGACCAATTTTGTTAGGTCACATTTAATCAGGGTTAGTTACCCCTGAAAGGACTTAATTTTTGAATAATAATAACTTGAGTTGTAGCAAAAACTTGATTTATTAGTTTCTGTAATAAAACAATTGTGTAGGGGGTTTATTAACTCCAATCAAGTTGAATCCAATTGGGTTGTCTTCTACACATCAGTAGCTTTCTGTAGAATTTTAGCTCATATTTTTGTGATCAACAGAACCCAAGTTGTGTAATTAAACTTGAATAACTAGGTTCTGCCCTATTTAAGACATCACTAAATAGTAGATAATTAAATGGAAATAAAAGTGTGTTGCCTTGTGTGTGCAGTAGCTAGGTATGATGTTTATGAGTGTTATGTTGTGATGTCTTGCGTGTTTGGATTAATTTCTTGTTTGCATCTAGATAAGTGTGGTGATTGCTAAACTTGTTTGTTAAATAATAATGTTCCCTCATGATTGTTGTTTGTTAGTATGGCTTGATGATTGTTGCTTGATTAAATGAGTGCTATGTTTTGGTATGATTCCTTGTTGGTATCCCACGTGTGAGTTGGTTTGCTTATTGTGTGTTGTTTTATTTTCATGTTTGCGACGCTAGACATTAACGCTACCGGAGTGGTCTTTGGAGAGGATTTATCGAAGAATGATGGGAGTTTATTTATTTGATCAGTAAAGAAGAAGTCCAGGAGCATTATGCTGAAACCAGGCAAGCTACTTCACTGAGCTTGCATCTATATACATCTATTTTGATTCACATGTTTTACGTGTAAGAAGCATAAGTGATTTACGTGGTGTTTGCCACTAAAGTTATGATTTTGAAAACCCTTTTACAAAATACAGGTACATTATTGAGACACCCGATATAGAGGTGTTAGTAGTGTGCAGTAATTTCTAAATGTATTTGTTTTTACTCAAAAGCCTTTTATAAAAATCTTTTGGTGAGATTACGATCCACCCAAGTTTTGGTTAAAAGTATTTTGCTATGAAAATTGGAAATGATTTTGAAAGCCTTTTCAAAAGTATATGAAAAACTATTTTGCCACTCTATGTAGAAATATCAGTTTGTTTATATAAAACTATAGGATGGGAAAAACATTGTTTATTCAAAACTCCTTTGAAAATCCTTGGATGAATTATGGTATGCCAAGATGTCGGTGATGAAATGGAGAAATGGAGTATGGTGATGTTTATGAAAATGCACATTGTGTCCTTGTACTTACATCCCCAACCGAAAATCTGTGCGACCACATTTACCCACATATGGGCAAGGGCGTAGTCATATAATTTGCTCGTGTTAGTACTGGATGCCTCAATAACGAGGATAACCTCGTTCCATGAGGGGATGGTCTGAGGACCTACCCCCTGACCCGGGTCCTCTAAGAGAAGAACGCCTAAGGGCTGTATGATTGAATTGGAGATAGAGGATTGTAGGGCCATTAAAATTCGCCGGGCAGAACTACGAGTCCTCACACTTAGTTTCTGAGGATTTAAGTGTCGATGGAAGTTTCGTAGAGGTAGGGTCCTATACTAGCATGAGCAAAGGACAGGCTACGGCCGGAACTCAACTTCGCATACCCCTGGTATGGCGGGACGTGGCTGACACGATGAGTGACCGGATGGGTGTGGGAAAAGCGTGCTACCTCTGCAGAGGGTAAAAACTATTCGAATAGCCGAGTCCTCGGATATGGACAGTTGGGAAGAACTACTAAGACCATGTGCAAGTTTTACAAAGTTTTGAGTTTGAAAGGAAAATGAAGTGGAGATTGTTTTATGCAACTATACCGAAGGGGTAGTATGAGGTTGCTGGAAAATGAGTGACCCTTAAGGGGCTATGATCGGAAAAGGAAGAGTTTTGGAAAAATGGACAAGATGGTGATTTTCGAGGAAAAGGCTTTAAAAGAGATTTCTTCCCTTTTTAACCAAAGGTATATTTTCGAGAAAAAGGTTTAAAAAGACTTCTTACCCTTTTTCAACAAACATGGTGAGAAAACTATTTTTTCAAAGGGTTTGTTTCCAACCAAGATATTGAGAAACTACTTTTCAAAATATTTTGCCTTAAACAAGGATATAAGATCTACTCTTCTCTTTTTCAATAAAGATATAGAGATACTTTTCTAAAACTAAAGGTTTTAAAGATTATCAAAACTAGTGCATGCTCAAGTTGGGGTAGTTTGCGAGTACAATCAAATGTACTCATATTGGTTTCGTCCCTGGCTATTGTCTTAGCCAGATTTTAAAGAGGAGCAGTTCGAAGAAGAGGAGTTCACTGGCGTCTTTGCGAACTAGGGCGCTTCCCAGTCAGCTGCCTGTAGGGTTAAGGCGAATGACTTGGGCTCCACGTTGTTTGGTGATTTCCGCTGCAAGTACCTGTTGAAGCTTATGACTTCAAATCACGTAAGTATATTTAGTCGGTATTTATGGATGTCCTGTGATGCCAATTCGAGTTATGTGCAACAACAGACTGATCATGGGATTGTTGCAGGAAACATAACGAGTATCTCGGATAGCTAATCCGGGGTCCTCACAGGAGGTAAGTAAGGCGGTTTTTCAAATCTTTACTATTAAATGGGAGTTGGTCGTTCGTACGTCGCGAGCGAACCATCTGCCTCGCCCGTGGCTCGCTCGATCGCCCGCATGGGCTCTCTCGTGGTCCGCCTCCGCTATCCTCCTATCGCCCCGATTGACCACCTAGGCCTAAGCCCAATAGACCCGCAGAACGTTTAGACAAATCGTGACCGTCCGATCTTTCAATCCTATACATACGCTCCAGTTGAAACAATTTACGGCTTGTGCTGCAGGTGCGTCACTGCTTTGTCGCTGTTCTCTCCGGCGTCGGCGGCTGGCTGGTGTCGGGTGTACAGGAGGCCGGAGGAGGAGGTGCGAGGCGGCTGTTGTGCGGGTGGGTGGTGTGCTGCTGATGGATCTGGCCGCCTCTGCTGAGGTGGTGTGGCGCTGGCCCCAGATCGGGAGCGGAAGGTGCTCGGGGCGCGTCCCCGGCCGATGGTCGATCTCCGTCTTCAGATCCAGCTCCTTGGAGCTGGTGGTTGATGCGGCCCATCAACGCCTTAGGGCAAGGAGCTCTTGCGTTCCGCGGTGGAGGGCTCTGGACGGTTGCGTTCTTCGTCGTCGCTGGCGGTGGAGCTCGCGCGTGCTGGAGGTCCTCGAGGTTGAAGACGGTGTGTCGCAGCAGCGACGTCCTCTGTATCCTCCTTGTTTTTTCTTTGCTTGTATCTGGCCTTGTAATGTTTTCCTCTACGTATGAATACAAGTATGAAAAATTCAAAAAAAAAAGGTTCCGCGGCGCTAGGGTTGTTCGCCGCTTCTCCTGCTCCTGGCCATCCGACGCCGCCACCACCACCGCGTCGCCAGATCTAGATCGCCACGACGACTCCTCCACCGCACCCCCATCCCCGGCCTCTCCACCGCCTACGCAAGCTGCTCGGCAAAAGTTGTTGTCGCCGTCCTCATCCTCTGGTGCTGCCTCGAGTAGGTTCAGCGGGACGGCGCGGGAGAGGAGCTGCGCTCGGAGAGGCCGCCATCACCGTCGTCGACGCGACGCCCACTTCCTCCAGTGCGCCACTCCCCGGCAGCCCACGTCACCACGGCCGACCGACCTCGAGCGATCTGACCCCCTCCCCGATCTGGCCAGGCAGACCGCGGATCCAACCTGCACTCTATGTTTCTTCTTTTTAGGGACGCCTTGGGTTTTCTTGTTCGTGTTCTTGATGGCCTGAATTTGGATTAGTTTTTTGTGCTAATTCCTCTGAATGGGCCGGACTACTAACCAAGTAATATAATAGCGCTTCTCTCATACAGAATTATTCACGGCGAGTTTTATCACCATGAACATGATTCAAGCAAGGACTGTACTGGACATATAATTAAATGATCGGTTTCTGCATGCAAAACTGCTTTCCTTTTTTGTTCATTTGAATTACATCTGGTTAAGCTATTCATGTGATTGTTCTGTCTCCCTGTCAAGAGAACGAAGATAATGCTTTTTAGTTTAATGCTTTTTTAGTTTAAATGAAATTATTGGACAGAGGGAGTATTTCTTATGGCACAACAACATGTTCTCTGCACCCTCTTTATGTTTCAAGGGCTCTTTTTCGTTGGAAGTGATCGCAAAAATGCAAATTGTGGCTCGCTTCTAGGCTGCCAAGGATACTGGAGAAGTACCAGACAACCTCCGGGAAGATACTATGGGATGAGAATCACAATGTTCTTGTCTGGTCTACTTCAGTAATTTCTTTCAGCACCAATTAACGAATAAAAATATTCAGACTTATAAAACCCTGGAAATGTTTTCAGAGCATCAGTGCGTACGACAGGGCGAAGAACGAGAATGACAACTTGGAGATCGAGCTCACGCAAGTTTTCCATATTCAGCTTCAGTTTCCTTTTCTTTCCATTTTACCTTCATCACTTCAATGTTCGTATGATGCAGTTATCGTGGTTGATGATTCCCTGCAGACCAATGAGCTGATCGCCATCGAGGAGACGAGGAGGCGTTCCAGAACGTCCAGACAAACCTGATAGACAAGATGGTAATTTTGGGTTTTGAAATTAAGAGCTTCCATAGTTGCAACTTGCAAGTGTAGTGTTACAGCTTTAATTTGTTGTGTGGAATATTGTTGTCTCTAATGTAAGTATGTTTTCCTTCTTGCAGATGACCGCTGGAAGATACACAAGAGGAATGCATGGGCCCTAAATTTGTCGTTGACTTTTTATTCTGTACAACATGGAGTTTGTTGAACAACAAATTGTTTTGCAAAATCCTGATCATGCTGATCCTTTGTGATTTACTGCAGGAGAAGATGCTGGAGGAAGGAGCGCAAGCTGCTGGTTCTGAGTATGGTAACTCTTGAGCATTACCTTGTTTTCTTCATTCTACAATGGATCTTCCTGCAGAATTGTAAACAGTACAGACATCACCTTTACGAACTAGATCTTTGTTTTAGTACAGTGTTGCTAATGCAATTAGATCATTTATCAGTATTTAAGGTGGCTTCAGTATGAGAAGATTCACGTTCTTGAAAATTGGCACTTCTCCACATCCAAAAGAGGTGGCTGATCAGGGTCATCTACTCAGCAGCCAAATTATCCAATACGATTTAGTTCATTTTTCCCAAAACCATGATTGGTATCTATATATGATACCCGC
The DNA here is from genome assembly GCA_947311845.1 of Poa pratensis. NCBI lineage: Eukaryota > Viridiplantae > Streptophyta > Magnoliopsida > Poales > Poaceae > Poa > Poa pratensis. Next base: position 42,057,681 of record CAMZMU010000094.1, on the reverse strand, counting down.
CTACTAAATCACCTCTACCCATTCAAAATGAAGTATTGAATGGTAGCCACACTTTCTGCTTTGCTGAAAATAAACCCGAAAAAGAGGGCAATTTACTTAGTTGTCCTCCTGCTTCCAGCACAGGAATGGAGTGGAGCTGAGTTGCAGCATGAGGGAGATGGAGGTCGGGTACTAGCTGAGTAGGGACTTTGCTGCTCATACTTCATTCACCTTCTGGTGCTGCCCAGCCACTCCAACTTGCAGGAAGACAACTTGGCCACTGAATCCTTCCAGGGCCTGTATGAATGAAAGCTTCTTTACCTGCCCAGGCTGCCCGTTTGTTGCTAGCTTGCATTTTCTTGTGCAACCTTATATTTATCTTCATTTTCATGTCTGGCTTGATGAACTTACGGAGTACCAGTTGTTTCCCAGCACATTCCTTTAACTAGGAGAGTTTCTGACATTATGTAAAGATTATGTATATGATTCTTTTATGATTTGGATTCAATCTTCTATTGATATTCAACTTTCTGATGGATCTTCTTTGGATCATACAAAGATTTGAAGTTTTGCAACGTGTGTGATTCTTTTCGAGATTGAATCGTGGAGTGGAGTTACCTTGAGGAGTTTTAGATGATGTGATCCAGATGAATTATGTATGTATCATAACTAAAAAATATTTATGAATTATATACTTATCTGGGATGAAACATGTATAAAATAACATATTTAAACTTGGGAAAGACCGAGCGAACAGATCATGGGGCACCATACATTGTACGACGAGAGCAGTTACACTGAAGCTTTTTACCTCTGGATATTTCAACTTTTATCCGGGCAAGTGTAATGAGCTATATTTTGGACCTCTTCCTATAATTTTGTGAGTCTGATTCGGGGTGGTGTTTTGGCTTCTGGTTTTTAAAATGCATTTTGGACCTCAAAAACTCTTTTTTAAGTGACAAAAAAATCCAAAAAAAAACTCTACACGTATGTCTCGACATTCTACGTGTTCTCAAATTAGTTTCACGAAAAATGGATATATTTTTTGTCGTGTGTAAAAAACAAAAAACTGGTGCAAAAACTACTTTTCACAACACATTTTTTGTCTTTTGTTTTACACAAGGCACACAAAATATCGGTTTCCCACAAATCTCGGCGTGCACATATATAATGTCAAGACATACGTGCCAAATTTTTTCGTGAAATGTTTTTACATTTCAAAATGTTTTACCCGTGGCAGGAGCATACGCTCCCATGTGCCAAAGTAAATTTCACCGAGTCCTTGATACTATTTAACACTGACTATTACAGGCGAAGAAAGATAAAAAGAAGAAGACACTTCTGGTTGATGTGCATGGAAAGAAGTAGGATGGGAGAAGACATTGTTGGATGATGTGCATGAGATGCTAAAAGTATATGTTATTGTTAGTAAGGATTGTTGTTAAACTATTAAAAGTATGCATGCATCCGTTGCAACGCACGGGCAATTACCTAGTGGAGCATAATAAGGCACCAGGACCAGATGGTTTTCCGGCTGAGTTTTACCAGTATTTTTGGGAAACCATCAAGTCTGATTTGCTTGAGTTATTTGGCTGCTTACATGCCGGACAACTTGAGCTATTTCGCCTTAATTTTGGGGAGATCGTTTTGTTGCCTAAGATTCAGAATGCCGAAAGGATACAACAGTATCGGCCAATATGCCTTCTGAATGTTAGCTTCAAAATCTTTACAAAAGTAGCGACCATCAGGTTCAATTCAGTGGCAGATCATGTGGTAAAACCTACCCAAACAGCTTTTATGCAAGGGAGGAATATCCTAGACGGTGTTGTGGTTTTACACGAGACCGTACATGAGATGCACACGAAAAAACTTGATGGGGTGATATTTAAAATCGACTTTGAAAAAGCGTATGATAAAGTCAAATGGCCGTTCTTGCTACAGACTCTGAGAATGAAAGGGTTCTCAGAGGAGTGGTGTGCTTGGATCCTTAATTTTCTTTCTGGAGGTAGCGTGGTGATAAAAGTCAATGATGACGTTGGTCGCTACTTCCAAACAAAAAAAGGATTAAGGCAAGGTGATCCTCTATCGCCTATACTATTTAATATAGTGGCGGATATGTTGACGATCATGATTGAACGAGCTAAGACGGATGGCCAAATTGAAGGAGTAGTTCCACATCTTGTTGATGGGGGTTTATCTATTCTTCAATATGCAGACGATACAATCCTCTTTATGGAACATGACCTAGATAAAGCCGCGAATCTGAAATTGATACTATCAGCATTCGAGCAATTATCGAGATTGAAAATTAATTTCCATAAGAGTGAATTGTTTTGCTTCGGTGAGGCTCAAGAAGCAGCTGCTCAATATGCCGATATTTTTGGCTGCGAGCAGGGTCAATTTCCAATTATGTACCTTGGAATACCAATACATTTTCGGAAACTGACTAATGCGGAATGGAGACACGTCAAAGAACGTCTACAAGCTAGGCTATCTAGTTGGAAAGGAAAATTGCTATCTCTTGGTGAAAGATTGGTTCTCATTAATTCGGTATTAACAAACATGGTACTGTATATGATTTCCTTTTTCCAAATACCTAGAGGAATCTTGCATAAATTGGATTATTACCGATCAAGATTCTTTTGGCAAGGAGATGGTGAGAAGAAGAAGTACAGACTGGCTAAATGGAATGTTGTTTATCGCCCTAAAGATCAGGGAGGGCTTGGTATTCATGACCTTGATGTTAAGAACTCAGCCCTCCTAGGTAAATGGCTTTTTAAGCTGCTTACTGAAGATGGGATATGGCAAACACTCCTTAAGAGAAAATACATTGGCACAAAGGCGGTATCACAGGTATATTGGAAACCTGGTGATTCCCACTTTTGGGCTGGACTGATGGCGACAAAGAAACATTTCTTTCCCTTCGGGGTATTTAATATTAAGAATGGCTCGGAGATTAGATTCTGGGAGGACAAATGGTTAGACAACACCACCCTCCGGGATCGATATCCAGCCCTATACAATATTGTTCGTCATAAGGGAGATACCATTGCCACTGTAATGCAATGCTCTCCTCCGAATGTGACGTTCATGCGAGACTTGTTTGGACCGAGACTAACGTCTTGGAACTCCCTGGTGGCACGGTTGAGTTCAGTTCAACTCACACAGGGGCCCGATGAGTTTCGTTGGAATCTATATGCGAATGGTAAATTCTCTGTGGATTCCATGTATAGGGCGTGATACGTCTCAAACGTATCTATAATTTTTGATGTTCCATGCATGTTTTATATCAATTGTCACATGTTTTATATGCACTTTATATCATATTATGACATTTATTGGACTAACCTATTAACAAGATGCCACAGTGCCAGTTTCTGTTTATTATGTCTGTGCATTGCAGAAAAGGCCCGAAAACCAAAGTGCTCGAAAAATCTGAAAAAATTACAGAAATTCTATTTCGCCAGAAGACTCCGGGAGCCAGAAGGACAAGTCCGGGGGAGGCCCAGGGCCCCACACTTGGGCAGGGCGCGGTTGGGCCTTGCCCGCGCCCTGGGGTGGTGTCGTCTCCTCGTGTACCGTCTCGCGACGCCCTTTGGACTACTTATTCCCCCGACGCGAAAACCCTAAGTGCCTGGACGATTTCTCCAAAAAGCTCCAGAGCTCCGCCGCCATCCGAAACCCTAATTCGGGGGACAGAAGTCTCTGTTTCGGCACCTTGCCGGGACGGGGAATTGCCCCCGGAGCCATCTCCATCGACGCCACCGCCATCTTCATCGCCGTTGCTGCCTCCCATGATGAGGAGGGAGTAGTTCTCCCCGGGCTGAGGGCTCTACCGGTAGCTATGTGGTTTATCTCTCTCTCCCATGGTGTGATCTTTATGTGATCATGAGCTTTGTAATCTAGTTGAATCCATAGATGTACTCTTCATTATCTTATATGCTACTCAAGTGGTTTTATTAATGTAATCTCCGGAGTCACCTTTGTCCCACGGTGCGAAGTTGACAGTGTGCGCCCCGTGTGTGGCTCTTAGGCTAAAGATAACAGGAATACTTATCATGAGTTATTATTTGCGTTGGATGTCTCTATGAAATTGCGGTGTTTGTCTAGTACTTTAGGGCGCTCAAGTTGACAGTGTGGGGTTAACTAGACATGGGAATGCGACTTTAAGGTGTGCTTTTATAGCCCTACGCGGTGGATTGGTGTTCGTTATCCAACGAGAGAATAACTCAGAGTAGCATAGTGAAGAGGAAATATCTATGTATTCAATTATATTATTATTGTTGAGAGTGTCCACTAGTGAAAGTATGATCCCTAGGCCTTGTTTCTAAGCATTGAAACACCGTTTACAACCAGTTCTGCTACATGTTTGCTTGCTGCCATTTTTATTTCAGATTGCAATTACCACTTATAATCATCCATATACTTGTATTTTAATATCTCTTCGCCGAACTAGTGCACCTATACACCTGACAAGTGTATTGGGTGTGTTGGGGACACAAGAGACTTCTTGTATCTTAATTGCAGGGTTGCTTGAGAGGGATATCTTTGACCTCTACCTCCCTGAGTTCGATAAACCTTGGGTGATTCACTTAAGGGAAACTTGCTGCTGTTCTACAAACCTCTGCACTTGGAGGCCCAACACTGTCTACAAGAATAGAAGCGTGCGTAGACATCAAGCTATTTTCTGGCGCCGTTGCCGGGGAGGTAAGGTAAAAGGTACTCACATCCTCCAGCTACTTAGCTATTTTCTAGCACTGTTGCTGACGTGTGAGTGCTCGAAGGTATTTCCTTTAGATTCTGCAATTATATCTTTTTGTTTCTTGTTTTTATTTCACTAGTTAGGCTTAATGGAAAAAAAAAAAATTAGAGAGCTTTATGAAATTTATCTTGAGTTAGGACATGATGTTTGAAGAGAAAATTAAAAAACCTATGGAAAATTATTTGCATGATGGTAGCAATGTTATTACTATAAATTCTTTGAACACCATTATTGCTAATGCTATGGAAGAATTTAAGCTTGGGGAGGTCGGTTTTGATGAAAATGATCTTTTTAGTTCCCCGGTTTTGGAGGAGAAAATTTGTTTTGATGATACTTTGCCTCCAATATATGATGTTTATAATGATTGTGATATTTTCACTCCACCTACTATTGAGGATATAGTTTATGTTGATTATGATATGCCTCCTATATATGATGTTTACAATGATGAATATGATATTTTCAGTCCATCTACTATTGAGGATAAAATTCATTATGATTATTCTATGCCTCCAATTTATGATGATTACAATGATGGATGTGATACTTTTACTCCCACTATTACTAATGAAACTGTTTATGCTTATGTGGAGAGTAATGATACTTTTATGCATGTGGATCATGATAAGAATGCTTTATGTGATAGCTATATTGTTGAGTTTATTCATGATGCCACTGAAAATTATTTTGAGAGAGGAAATATGGTTATAGAAATCTTCATGTTACTAAACCTCTCTTTATGATGAAGGTTTTGAGCTTTCTCTTGATTTGCTTTTATTTGATGGTACTTTAAACCTACTGGTCTTATGAGAGAGGGAGACGGTTTCATATATCTCAATAATATTAAGTCTCCTCTCTTTATGTTGAAATTTTGAAGTTGCACTTGTTTTGCCTTCCTATGCTAGTCACTTTGTGCTTTTGATTTATTTTCTTACAAGATTCCTTTGCATAGGAAGTGGGTTAGACTTAAATGTGTTTGATATTTGCTTTTTGATGCTCTTTATATTCACTCTTATACATATGAGAGCATCATCAAAATTATCATGCCTAGCTAAAAGGCTTTAAAGAAAAGCGCTTGTGGGAGACAACCCATTTTTTTATTTCTGCAATTTTTCTTTATTTGAGTCAAGGAGTGTTTACTTCTGTAGCAACTCCTTTGTATCTTTATTTTCTCGCATTGTTGTGCCAAGAGTAGCCTCTAATGTTAAGATGATGCTTAATTTTGATTGCTGCGCAGAAACAGATTTTTGCTGTTCACTGTACGAAATTCCTAAAATCACCAGATTGTTAATTAAATCTGAAATTTTTGTGCGTAATCTTTATGAATGTCTGAATCTTTCATTAGTTCAAAGTTTTTCGATCTGAGCGTCGTAAGTGCCTCGAAAAAATTCGTCTTTGCGGACTGTTCTGTTTTAGACAGATTATGCCTTTTTATTTTGCATTCTCTCTTTTACTAGTGTTGAGTGAAATTCTTTTTTGGGTGGAAGAGCTTCACATAACATCAGTGGCTGTAGCTAATGTTTAAAGTAACAAGTCATATTGCGTCTTTATAGAACATGTGAGTTTTTGATTATGCACTAACCCTCTAATGAGATTTACTTTGAGTTTGGTGTGACGGAAGTTTTCAAGGGTCAAGAGAGAAGGATGATATAATAGGATCAAGAAGAGTGAAGAGCTTAAGCTTGGGGAGGCTCCCATGGATCTCCCCAGCATATTTCAAGAAGACTCAAGCGTCTAAGCTTGGGGATGCCAAGGCATCCCCTTCTTCATCGGCAAAATTATCAGGTCATCTCTAGTGAAACTATATTTTAATTCTTTCACATCATATGTGCTTTTCTTGGAGCGTCTGTGTGCTTTTATTTTCAGTATTGTACTTTTATTTTCAATAAGCTTGACACTACATTCTTGATTGGGAGAGAGACACGCTCCGCTTTTTCATGAGAATACTCCTATTCTTCACTTATATTTGTTGAGTATTCATATCTAGCGCTGTTCAGCTTTTAGCTCTTGTTTTCATGTATCTCTTGTCAGAGCTATTAGCTTTCTTTTGTAGAAAGTACTCTCTTGCTTCACTTATATTTGTTTGGAGAGTTGATGAAATAAATTGATTGGTGTTTGGTTGGTTCAGAAAATGTTGCATGTGGTAATTGGTATAAGGAAAAACTTGCTTAATCTTGTAGATCACTAATTTGGATAACTTGATGCTTGTCAATTGTTTTGAGTTAACAAGTAGATCATGATTAAATTGTGCATCACATGAGTTAAGCCTATTAGTGAAGAACTACCGTAAAGCTTGTTGAAAATTTGGTTTGCATCGGTGGTATCTCTAAGGTCTAGATATTTTCTAATAACAGGGTTTGGTTAACAAGGAAGACGGTATGAAGTCTTATAACGTTTGCAATATGTTTGTCATATAAAACTTGGTGTACGGGTTGATATTCTTGTTTGCTTACATAACCTTGCTAGCCTAAACTCTGTACTGAGAGGGAATGCTTCTCGTGCATCCAAATCCTTGAGCCAAAATCCATGCCATTTGTGTCCACCATAACTACCTATATGTGGTATTTCCTTGCCACTCCAAGTAAATTTTTCATGTGCTACCTTTAAATTATTCAAAATGTTATTATTCCCTTTTTGTGTCAATGTTTACTAGCTCATGAGGAATTAGTGTGGTTATTCTTTATTCTATTTGTCAAATGGACTTTTACACCTGGACTAGTGGCATATACATCCGCTTATCCATTAACTTGCAAAAAGAGCTGGCAACGGGGTGCCCAGTCCCAATTAATTACAACTTTAACCAATTAATTCTCTTCACACTTTTGCCCTGATTCATCAGTAAGCAATGACAAACAGTGAAATACCTGAATGTGTGTAAACCAAAGAGAAAGAGGGATGATCTGCCTTGCTGGTAGAAATAACGTCCTTCATGGGAGCCGCTCTTAAAAGTCCGTTTGACAGGTAGAATACTGTTCTCACCCGCTACCATTCGTTGACAATTAACAAACACCTCTCAAAAATAGATACTCCTCCATGGTATGTGATTGATGGAAGGCACCCGAGGATTCGGTTAGCCATGGCTTGTGTTAGCAAGGTTGGGAGGAGTATCAAATATTTTATGCAATCTCTATATGCTTTCAAAAACCTAAAAGCTCTAGCACATGATTTAATCCCTGCTTCCCTCTGCGACTTTAAGGTGTGCTTTTATAGCCCTACGCGGTGGATTGGTGTTCGTTATCCAACGAGAGAATAACTCAGAGTAGCATAGTGAAGAGGAAATATCTATGTATTCAATTATATTATTATTGTTGAGAGTGTCCACTAGTGAAAGTATGATCCCTAGGCCTTGTTTCTAAGCATTGAAACACCGTTTACAATCAGTTCTGCTACATGTTTGCTTGCTGCCATTTTTATTTCAGATTGCAATTACCATTTATAATCATCCATATCACTTGTATTTTAATATCTCTTCGCCGAACTAGTGCACCTATACATCTGACAAGTGTATTAGGTGTGTTGGGGACACAAGAGACTTCTTGTATCTTAATTGCAGGGTTGCTTGAGAGGGATATCTTTGACCTCTACCTCACTGAGTTCGATAAACCTTGGGTGATTCACTTGAGAGAAACTTGCTGCTGTTCTGCAAACCTCTGCACTTGGAGGCCCAACGCTGTCTACAAGAATAGAAGCGTGCGTAGACATCAGGGCGTTAGTACATTCCGATGTGCCATTTGATGATAATAAAAAAATATGGCAAATGAAGATACCACTTAAGATTAAAGTTTTTACGTGGTATCTTCGTAGAGGTGTCATTCTAGCAAATGATAACCTTGTTAAACGAAATTGGCATGGAAGTACGAAGTGTATGTTTTGTCCACATGATGAGACAATAAAACACTTGTTCTTCGAGTGTAGTTTCGCTCGTTCTATATGGTCAGCCATCCAAATAGCGTCTAACTTATATCCACCCAAGTCTGTTGCCAATGTTTTTGGCAACTGGCTACATGGGATAGATAAAAAGCTTAGAACGGTTATTAGGGTGGGAGCGATTGTTGTTATATGGTCGCTTTGGCTTAGTAGAAATGACATGATTTTAAATGATAAAGATGTTTCTCATATGCAGGTACTCTACCGTTGCACAAATATTCTCTGTATGTGGTCCACCTTACAACGTGTGGGACATCGAGACCTCTTTACGGAGGCATGTGCACGTCTGGAAGAGGTGGCGAGGGACATTTTTTCACAACATGGGCAGCCGCTTGATCGCCGGATTGGACCTCCATAGGCCGTCGAGATTGTCCATGACATAGGCGATTTACATTATTTTTGCTGATTGTAATTCGTCTATTGCTGCACAATTTTTTTACTTTCTCCGTTGAATTGCGGCTGTGTGCATTTTTGATGCAGAGGCTGGGTGTAATACTTAAACTTTTGATTAATAAAGCCCTTTATCTAAAAATCTTTGTATCCAGTTTGAGTGATCCGTGATTTATAGACTTTTAACATCTGAGTATCATTTTGATGCAGAGGCCGGGATCCGTACCGCATTTCAAAAAAAAATCCAAAGTATATTGACGGACGAGTGCGACAACGACTGGCCAGCAACGAAGAAGCCGGGATCCGTACCCCATTTCGAAAAAAATTCAAAGTATATCGACGGACGCGACTGGCCAGCAAAGAAGAACTCGGGATCCGTACCCCATTTCGAAAAAAAATCAAATTGTATAGACGGACGAGTGCGACGACAGGCGAGGAATTGCGGTGCATGCTTGTCCACGGCGTGTTTGTCCTAGGGAAACAATACGTGTGGTATGGTACGGTCCAGTCACGTCAACCGTGAACTAAGCTTGTCATAAAGGGCAAGCAAATAAACGATAAACGAAAGTAACATCAAACACGGGATATAAGATTTTAACGTGGAAAATCCTTCCAAATAGGAAGAGAAAAATCACGGACGTCAACCAACAAAACTTCACTATGTTGGGAGAGGTTACAAACGCCGAGTTTTATAACATGCGACGTATCCCAGATCGGCCGCTTACAAGAGATATATATAACGGTGAAACCCTAAGTCGACAGGAGTCCGACTCTGCAACGATCCGTATAGCGGGGGGTTTCACACCATCAGGTGATCCCGGGTTCAGCGGGGCCAAAATGATGGGCGGGTCTCGCTCCGCTCGTTAGGAGTTAGCCTTGTCTTTATATAAATTTGTAGCACAATAAATAAAACACATGACTGATGTAGAATTGAGTTGGACCTTGGACGTGTGATCTTGTGACGTGTGCTAGATGCCGAGATGCCATGGTAGTATGTCTTTGGGCACACTGTATGGCCACGTCACGTGAACGTAGTGCGGTGGAAGGTGGAGCCCACTTGCTATACTGTTTAACGTCGTCCTCACGAGTTTACAGCTTTGCTTGACTGTCGATAAAGCATTGAAGCTCCGAGCGACGACATGTGATTGTTTCGACTAAACAGCAGTAGGGCGTACGTGCATGTGTTTGTGTGCCATGTCGATGGGTAGATCCACGAATCCCAGCTGTTGTTTCTTTTTCTATGGCACATGACGAGCACGTGGCGCAGCATGGGAGGTGATTAGTGGTACACCACGACACGACGACGACGACCCTGCTGTGCTGTTGACTTGCACAAAGCACACCCCATGAAACGAAATCAGAGACATAGAGGCGGTAACAGCTGGCAGATGGGCCTCTGTCATGCCGTATGTCATGGCGGGGACCAAACCCTAACTTCGTCCCTCCACAGCAGCAGCCTTTCATGCCGTATGCTCCAGGTCCTTATGGATGGGGTCAATTTCCTGGACAATTTCCTCCTGGGCAATTTCCTCCATTTCCAGCGCAATTTCCCATGCCTTGGGTGCAGCCTCAGATGACAGTGGAGTGGCAACAGCCGCCTGGGCAGTACAGCAATAGAGGGCAACAGAACTACAGCAAGAATCAGCCAGGCAAGAAGGTGGTGAAGCCCAAGGAGACTGTGCAGAAGGGGTCTGATTCTGGGAGTACTGATGCAGGGCTTTCGATTCAGCGAGATGTGGCAATGGAATACGCAGCTGTGACATGTTACAATTGTGGAGATCCTGGGCATCACTGTAACACCCCAATTTTCTTGGACTTAGAATTGTGGTGTTAATCTAGAATTTTCCAAAATAGCAAAAACTTTTGTTTGATTTTTAGTCAACTCTTGCCTGATTGGTTTTAATTGGTTTCTTTAGCCCACTAGCTTTGTTTGAATCCTATTAGTACCACTTTTATAATTTCTTCTAGTTTTAAAGTTAGTGGCTTTGATCTTCATGTTTGTTAAAACATAGCTAATCTAGAGCCCTAAATTAAGCATTGCTTGTGTTATTTTTGAAATGCACCTTGACCATCTTGTTCCCTGAACTTTCTATTTTTAGTTTTTGCTTGGTTTCATTGTTTAAAAACTTGGCTTAGCACAAAACCATCTAGGTTTCTGGACCTACTCAAAACAGTGACCATTTGGTCATTTTTCTCAATTTGCTTAGTTTTCAAAATTCTTTCTTCATTCTTTTAGACTTAAAAACTTTTGCATCACCTCATTTAGGTCATCACTCTCATGTTTGTGTTTAGCTCCTTGTGTTGGCTTAGTTTAGACTTGTTAGTAAGGTTAGTAATTCTTTTAGTGTTAGTCTAAAAACCCTAAACCTAGCTAATTCGACCCCTCTCTCTCTCCATCACCCACCCCTCTCACCTCTGGACAGAGAAGGCATCCTAGTCAGCTAGGACCCACTTGTCATCCCCCCACCACCTCTCTTCTCCACTCTTCTTCTCTCTTTTCCAATTTTGGCCAATGGAGGATCACTCTCTCCCTCCCCACTGGCCAGACCACGTCTCCCGACCAGCTCCATCCTGCCCACACCTCCACCGCCCCAGCACACCAATGGACAACCCCCATGCCACCCCCACTGCCCTCCTGGTCCGAAAACCCTAAAAAGGGTGAGCCTCGTCCAACACTCGACCCCGACCTACCCTGCCCTCCATTCCCCTCTCAGACCACGCACACACACCACCTCTCTCCACCCCAGAAGCCCTGCCCGTCCCCGTGCTCTCTGCTGCTCGAGAACGCCGGAGAAACCCGAAGGTCGCCGCCGGCGAGACCCGGCCGTGGCCGCCGTTTTACTCCCACATTCTCCGCCATTTTTGGCCCGTGAAGCTCCCCTCACCGAGACCTAACCCTCCCCCTCTTCTTTTTGCCCAGAGGCCACCGAAGACGCCGAATCCGTCCTCGACCCGAGACGAACTCCGCCGCCGTCGCCATGGATTCCGGCGCTGCATGCGGGAGCTGAGGACACCGCTGTGCTCGCCGAGGTCTTCTCCGTCGACTCCAGCCACTCCCGCCACCGCACGCCAGCCCTAGGTGAGCTTTCCCGCCGCCGCCATTTCCTCTGCCGCGAGCTCGCCCGCGCGAGCCGTCGCGGCGACGAAGATGAAGGAGAGCCGTCGATTCTTAGATCGACGGCCCAGTTCAAATCCCGCCTGGCGCCGCCCGTTGCCGCGCGTGCGCTGCACTGCGCTCGCAGTTGGGCCAGCCCAGCTAGCCCCGCAGGCCAGATCCGTGCTGGCCTCGGCCAGATCCGGCCCAGGCGCAGCCCTTTTATTTTTTTAGCCGTTGCTTTTATTCTTTTTCTGTTTCTGCTAAATGTTGTGTTTAGATTTATTAGTTTGTTTTAGATATGTGTGTGCATGTTTTGTAGAAGTATTTTTATTAGATGCTCTGATGTTTTCTTAAACATGTAAAACTCGTTTGGAGTAAAAATAAAATTTGCTTTGTGCTGCACATTTAATCTTGTAAAAAGTGTGTTTTTCACCCTTTTAAAGATAGCTTGAGCTAGGAGTATCCAATTGGAGTGAATCCAATTTCTACAGAAAATAAAATCAATACCTTGCCTTAGAAATTAACCTTGCACGCAGGAGGTTCCTAGAACTGGAGCTTTAATTCTTTTCGTTTTGAGACCAGTAGCTTTTGTAGAATTTTTAATTCTTGTTTGGTGTTATGTTTTGATGCAAATACAATTTCTATAGCTTTGTAAGACTACTAGGAGTACTGTGGTAGAAGGATTTAATTTTAGGGACATTATTTTAGGACTTGTGCATTTTTCCCCAAAATAGCAACTCTGCCACTATTAAAAAGTCATATTTTAATGGATTGTTTTTAATTGTTTTTGTTTAGGATTGTTTTATATTTATGTCCAGAGATTGTTTGTGAGTTGAAATGCTTGTTGCTTAGTTTAAGTACTTTAGATTGTTGTCAACCGCTACTTAGAATTAACGGTAGTTGCGTTTAATTTTCCGGTACGATAGAACCGCAAGAGGAGGAGCAGTACGTGGGAGCTGAACCTGTCTACGAGGAGGAGCCAGACCAGGGACACTTTGCTGAGCAAGGCAAGCCACCTCACCACCCTACTGAAATCCTATTATTTGTACAAGCATGTTTTGTTTTCAAAGTAAAATAATGCATGTTTTATTTCTTCTGTGGCATCTTGCCACCCAAAAACTATTTTACAAAATATTGTTTGGCCAAAGGTATCTACTAGTATATAATAGGTTTTATAAAAATAAGTCTTTACTTGAGAAGCCTTCTACTGAAGGCGCTATCAAGAAAATTATATTTTCTAGTAGTATATCCTTATACTCTTACCTCAAAACTTTAGGATGGGAGCCTGGATTTGATGAAATGTTTTTAAAGGAAAACCCGAGTCGCTGGGAGCGCTCGGCGAGAAAGTGTATTATAAAACCCATGTTGCTGGGAGCAAATGGAGATGTTTATGAAAACCCGAAGTGCTGGGAGCATTCGGTGAGTTTACGAAAACCCGAGCTGCTGGGAGCAAACGGAGATGGAGGTTTGTTTACGAAGTCCCTGCTGCCGCCTGAACAATTAACCCGTGCAACCACACTACCTGATATGGGTAGGGCTTAGCCAGAAGCTTGTCCACTTTAGTACTGAGGATCTCACACTCTATAAGGGCGAGGCCCTCGAAGCCGGGTTGTCGTTAGTACGAGACAATACACAAGCGGAGGGACCCACAGCCGAACGATTACGTTGGGTCCCCTGTCGTGGCGGTGTGGCGTCCCAAGAGAGACCAGGGGTCTAGTGGAGCACACGGTGCCGAGGGGAATAAACCTATCGGGAGTCCTCTATACTAGGGCGGACATAGTGAAAAGCTTTGATCTGGTTATCCGAACCCCCGCATACTGTCGTATGGCGGACCGTGGCAGACACGGCGGAATGACCGTTTGGTGTGGTGAAAGTGCATCACCTCTGCAGAGTGTAAAACTATTCGAATAGCCGTGTCCGCGGTCATGGACGGTTGCAAAGGCCACACTGGGCGACTGGTGAAAGAAGAAAAGTTGGTTTTCTGTTTTGGGCTAAAAGAAGATTCAAAAAGGTACCTGGGAGGTACGGAATTTAAGAAAAGATGGTGGGTCTCGGGGAGACAATCAGTCGGATCTCGTGGAAAGAAAAAGGGGTATCCCCCATCCTAATGTCTTTGAAAAGATTTACCAAGTGTTTTACCAGAATATGGAAATATTGCAAGCTATTTCTACAAGAGAAAATTCTATCTCTAAATGTTTTGTTTAATAAGGATATAGAGATGTTGTAATCTCTATGTCTAAAAGCATCGTTTGCGAAAACTAAGCCCTATAGCTTTATATAGCAGCTATCCCAGTATTCGAAAATGTTTTATTGCATTACCATGAAAACTTAAGCCTTGAGGTGGATTTTGCGAGTACGTAAATGTACTCATATGGCTGTGTCCCTGGATATTCAAACGTCCAGATTACAACGAGGAGGTCTACGCTGAAGAGGAGGAGTATGTCGACGACTACGCCGCTTAGCTGTCACCGGTCAACTGCACTTGTGGGATAGCGTCCGTTGGAGACGAGGGCCACGCTAGCCAAAGCTTCCGCTATATCGTAGTTAATTCCGTCCGCGTGACGATGATTTGCAGACTTGGTCATGTGACCACCTTGTGTTGTAAGACTTTTATTCGTACGACTTGAATGATGTAACTCTTGATACCATGTTGGTTATGTGATTGTGATGCACTGATCATTGGGATCGTGTTCTATTTTACATAATGGGGACATCTCGGACTTCGGTACGAGGGTCCTCACAATCACAAGCAGGGTTGCACTGAGCCCAAGGTCTGCCATATCTGTAAGCTCCCAGATCATGAAGTTGATCTATGCCCAGCCAAGAAGCAGGCTCTCCCGGCAGCTGCTTACTTTGGCAGTGCGGCACCAGGTCTGGGATTTTTCCACATTGATCTGCCAGAGGACTCGCAAAGTATGAAACCAATTAAGAATGTTGGGGTGGTGTATCTAGAGCATGGCACCATCTCGAAGGAGGAGTTAGCCCAAAACTTCTCGACAATCTACAAAACAAACTGGCCGTGGCAGATTAGACAGTTGGATGATTTCACCTTTCTGGTGAAGTTCCCTCCTCACATAAAAGTTGAAGATGTTGCTAGCTACCCCAGTTTTAGGTTAGTAAAAGATGGAGTGCAGGTTTATGTGGTGGTGTGGGAAGGAGACCTCGACTACTATGCTGATCTAGAAGACGTCTGGATACAACTAAAAGGAATGCATCATGAATGGTGTCACTGGAAAACCTTGTATCAGTTTGCCTCTGCTTTTGGGATTCTGCAGGATGTTGATTGGCAGACAACCTTCAAAAACCTGTATGAAACAGTGAGGCTTAGGATTTGGTGCAGGGACAGTGCTAGTATTCCTGACTCGCGTGTGTATGAGATCATGGGAAAGCTATACCAAGTGGGTATAGAAGTGGAGAAAAAAGTTGCTGCGATTGAAGGAATTGTAGCAAATGAGGGTAACAGCTCTAAGGACCCAGAAAATGACAAAGACAAGAATCCGGGAGAGAAACAGGATAACATGGAAACCGACAAAGGAGCTAACACAGGTGCTGGCTCTGGTAATGATAACAGTGGGAGTAGAAGTGAAGGAACTCTGGGCAACAAAAAGCATCAAGGCAGTGGAAGCATACACAAAGCAACTTCGCTGGCCTACAGGATACAGGCGCTAGCAAATGGAGCTAGGGATATGGAGTCAGGAGATACACTGGGACCGAGCATGCTCTCTCCCATCAGAGAGCTTGAGATAGCCAGGGAGAAGGTGATCAACTGGATGGAAAATGAGAACCTCAATGAAGAAGGATGTGCTAACTTACTCAGGGAAATGGAGCTAGTGCAAGATGATCCAGAACAAGAGGAGTTTTTCTATGAAGATCCAGACCAAGAAGCACATGTGTCTTCCCAAGCTCAGTCTATTGCAAAAATGCCCTGCCTTGGGCTGCGAAGCAAAAGAAGGTGCAGGAATGGGGGCCTACTTATGGGACAAGGCAGAGCAAGAGGTTTCAGCCCTCAGGGCTCACAGTGCTACAGAAGGCGCAACAAGCTCAACAGAAGAAGAATCTGGAGAAAAGGAGTACTCTGGAGAAAAGGAGTACTGCTGCATCAAAAATGACAGGTATAATTTCGCAAAACCCCTTCGATGTACTTTCCTCAAGCAATTTAGTTAGCATGGCAAACACTGTGGGTGTTTCCATTGTTTTAGATGATAATAGTTCACACGTTTCAGAACATGGTGAGATGAGTGTTTCTGGGAATGTGTCACCTGCTTGCTCACAGTCGCATCTGTTGGATGCTGACAGAGAGCTAGATTTAGATGAATCCATGTGGACGAAAGTTGGAAAATATAGGCGGGGCAAGCACCCCAGGAAAAATGGTTCTCCATGATTTATTTTTCATCCAACATTAGAGAATTCATGCTGCTGGCAGGAAGCCCTTTATAGTAGATAATGTAAATAAATACCACCCACATGTGATTGGTTTCCAGGAAACCAAACAGGAGACTTTTTCAGATTCTTACTTAAAATCCTTAGTAGGTAATCAAATGTTTGATTGGAAATTTCTACCAGCAAATGGCTCTGCAGGAGGCATTCTGCTGGGTGTAGATTTAGACTTTTTCGATGTTTGTAGCTAGGAAATTAAGAAGTTTTCTGTCTCTGCCGTTCTTAGAATTAAAAGTAATGATGACACTATTAGAGTGATTAATGTTTATGGTCCTTCATATGAGGAGGATAAAGAAAACTTTATTTCTGAGCTGCATAGTTTGTTTTTAGATTATCATGGACACACTGTTATAGGGGCGATTTTAATTTGGTCAGATACCAATCTGACAAAAGCAATGGGGTTATTAACCACAAATGGAGTGATAAATTTAATGCTTGGGTGGAAATCTAGAGTCTCTTGGAGCTCAGATTAGGAGAAAGAAAGTTCACCTGGTCTAATAATCAAGCTGATAATTTGATAATGTCAACTATAGATAGATTTTTTTGTAATGCTGAATTAGATGAGGTGTTCCCTATGGCTAGTATTCAGGCCCTACCCAGGCTAGCTAGCGATCACACCCCGATTCTGTGGGAATCCGGGATGGGTGTGGCGCCTAAGCCGGCCACTTACAAGTTCGAAAAGTGGTGGCTTATGAGAGCTGATTTTGAAGGTATCGTTAGGAAATTTGGTCTCAGAATATTAGAAGTGAGGACCCCATGGAAATCTGGCAAGCTAAGATCAGAAATTTCAGGAGGGTTTCCCAGGGATGGAGTAGGAACATAGAGGCCGAACTTAGAAACTTGAAAAAAGCTCTTATGCAAGAGTATGATACTCTGGACATAAAAGCTGAAACAGAAGAATTAGATGATTGTGAGAAGAGGAGGTTGAAGGAGATTTATTCTGAAATGAATAAAATTTGGCTAAAAGAGGAAGTGAAAGCCAAACAACGAGCTAGGGATAGAGATATTAAAGAAGGGGATAGGAATACTGCATATTCCATGCTGTAGCTAATCAAAGGAGGCGAAAAATGATGGTGCATTCCTTAGATGGTGAGGATGGGCCTGTCACAAATTTAGAGGGCATGTTGGAGATAGCTACGGTTTTTATAAAAAATTGTTTAGGAAAAAAGAGGATACTAACTTCTCCTTACAGGAGAATTTTTATTCAGATCAAGAGAAAATTAGTGCAGAGCAAAATGCTATTTTAGAGGCTCCCTTTAGTGAAGCTGAGATTAAGGATGCAGTCTTTGGGTCTTACTCTGATGGAGCCCCAGGCCCAGATGGCATTCCTTTTATGTTTTATCAACATTTTTTGGACCTGGTTAAAAATGATCTTTTAAATATGTTCAATGCTTTCCATGCGGGGAAGCTGGACATATATAGGTTGAATTTTGCTGTGCTAACTTTGATTCCAAAAGAGCCAGATGCTTCTTCGATGAAGAAGTTCAGACCTATTAGTTTGCTTAATTGCTCTTTTAAAATTTTCACCAAGGTGCTTACCAATAGATTAGGTAAAATTATGAACGACATTACAGCTATTAATCAATCTGCCTTCATCAAGGGTAGGTTTATCTTAGAGAGTGTGGTCACGGCCCATGAGGTCATTCATTCAGTCAAGAAAGCGAATAGTAAAGGTGTTGTCCTCAAGTTGGACTATGAGAAAGCTTTCGATAAAGTTAGTATAGAATTTTTGCTGGATATGCTAGCTAAGAGAGGTTTTGGAAGCACTTGGATCTCTCTGATTAAGAAGGTATTACAAGGTGGTTCAGTTGGTGTTAAGCTGAACAATGTAGTAGGTCATTTTTTCACTACTACGAGTGGGGTTAGACAAGGTGACCCGCTGTCGCCCATGCTTTTCAATTTAGTGGTTGATGTCCTGTCCAGGATGTTAATCAAGGCTGCTCAGGCTGGACTGATCAAAGGCCTTTGTACAGAAGAGTATTGGGGTGGTGTCATCTGCCTACAGTATGCGGATGACACCATTCTCTTTGTAGATTCTGATAAGCGACTAGCAACCAACTTCAAATGGGTGCTGACGTGCTTTGAACAGATTTCTGGCATGAGGATTAATTACAACAAAAGTGAGCTCATTCCGTTAGGTTTAGATAATGAGGAGGCTTCAAACCTAGCTAGCATCTTTGGGTGCCCACTAGGGGTGTTCCCAATTAAGTATCTCGGAGTGCCTTTGCATTTTGAGAAGTTGTCTAGAGCTGACTTACAACCGCTCATTGACAAAATCCTGAAAAGGATTGCTGGATGGAGAGGGAAGCTGCTATCTTATGCAGCTAGGGTGATCCTTATTAGAACCTGCATAGCAAGCATTCCCACCTATCTGTTGTTGTTTTTCAAATTCCCCAAGTGGGCGTTGGACCTGATAAATACCCAGATGGCGAATTGTCTGTGGAATGATTTTGAAGGCCATAGAAAAATTCACCTAGCTAACTGGAAGTTCATCTGTATGAAGAAAGAGTTTGGTGGGCTGGGGATCCCAGACCTAGCAAATGTCAATCTTTGTTTGCTTAGTTCCTGGGTTAAGAGATACATAAAAGATGAGGGTAAGTTGTGGAGAACTCTAATAGATAGTAAATACAATACCCAGAACCCCAACATCTTCTGTTGCAAATCTGGCCCTACATCCCATTTCTGGAAAGGGGTGTTGTGGGCGATAAATTCCATCAAGTTTGAGTACAGATGGAGGATGGGAGATGGGAAACAGGTGCGCTTTTGGGAAGACACCTGGTTCGGCACTTCTCCGCTTGCTGTACAGTATTTCCACCTGTTCTCCATCTGTAATGAGCAAGGGAAAACAGTAGTACAGTTGGTAGAAAGGGATAATCTGAAGTTAACGTTTAGGAGAAATTTCTCGAGTGAGATGATGCAACATTGGCACGAGCTGAAGGCTATTGCTAGTAGTGTTGTCTTCATCCCAGAAAAAGATGCGTTAATTTGGCAGTTTGAGAACAAAGGGGAGTACTCCTGCTCTTCACATTATGCGATAATTAACTTTAGGGGTGTGCAACCTGAGTACATCCCTGCGGTGTGGAAATTGCATGTTCCACCTAGGATTCACATTTTCCTCTGGCTTCTAGCACGTAATAAACTCATGACTAGGGATAATCTCAAGAAAAGGGGCATGAATAAACCAGAAGATTGTGTCTTCTGCTCGAAAAAGAGTCTGTTGATCACCTTTTCTTTGAGTGCTTTGTAGCTAAGCTAGTTTGGCGTGAGGTTGCAGCGCAATTTGGGGCTGGGATTGGTGTTGATTTCCTCTCAGTTGCTAAATTTTGGATCGCTAACAAACGCCATGCTGCTTTGAATTCAATTTGTGCTTGTGCTTTATGGAGCCTTTGGAAAATTCGTAACGGTTTGATCTTTGATGGTCAAACTTGGTTGGGCATGAAGCAGGTCTGGAGTTGCTGATGAATTCGCTGAGGAATTGGGAGACAATCTTCAAGGAGGATGCCAAGATGAGGACTGGTGTCTTCTGCCAGAGGCTGAGCTGCCTCGTCCGTGCACTCCCACAGCTGGAGAACGGCTGAGAGGAGACCACCAGTCAAGTGATGATCCAAAATCACCGGAGCTCAAGAAGGTGGCAGGCCCTGGGACGTGGTCTACACCCACATCCACGCTGGAGTCGCCGTTCGCTCCCTCTCCGATCGCCTACGTCCTGGGGGCTTGATGCATGAAGCTGAAGGCTGATCGTGCTGCTCTAAGCAGGCACATCTTGGCGGTTGTTCTGAACTTTGAACTTGTCCGACACCTCATGGGATGAGGTCTTTTGTAATAGGATCTTGCAAAATAGTTCTGTTCAGTTTTGGAAACTTTTGAACGCGACTGCGACTCTGTAACCGGTCAGACTGCTATGGTTTCATTCAATGAAATGGGGCCGGGGGAGACCCTGTTTATCTAAAAAAGATGGGCCTCTGTCTCTCTCCGAGAGCATCTCCACTCGTTCGGCCCCCAGCGTTTTCGTAGTTGCCTTTCGGCGCTATATAGGATCTGGGGGGCGAAGTTTCCAGCCGCGCCCCAAGTTCGTCCCCCCCCCCCAGCGCACCACAAACATGCCAAATTTGAAAGTTCATTTCCCGCCACCAAAAAAGTGCCATAGTTCGGCGATCACAATAGACACAGTTCGGCGATCGATCAACAAAAAAGCCACAAGTTCGGCATCATCATCCAGCCACAAAGTTCAGTAATAAAAAAAGTAGATGTGCGTCAGGGGAGGCATGAATGCGCAGATCAGATGGTCGCCGGCGACTGCTCGACTTCATCATCCAGCGCCATCGGCGATGCTGCGGTCGACGGAGTTGGGGCGGAGCTCAGAGTGGCTGTAGGCGCAGTGCTCGGAGGCGGGGTGGAGCTCGGCGGTGGTGTCTGCTCGGCCGTAGTCGTGGTAGAGCTCGGCTGCGGTGCTGGGTTGGCCGCCGGTGCAATCTGCTCCAGGATAGCGGCGCTCCGCCATGAACCATACCTTCACCTGGGCGTCCATGGCGTCAGTATCGGCTCCCATCAGCAATGCCAGGTCGGTGTTCTCTTCTTGGCCACGACGGTGGTCTTGCGCGGGCCGAGCTTGATGTCCTGCTTCGCCATCATCATCATCCACCTTGCATCACTCTTCTCCTCCCTCATGATGGCGTGGTTCTTCGTGTCGGCGAAGCACTGCTCAATCGATGACTGCAGCCTTTCGGCGGACGGCGCCGCGTCCCGGGCAGCCTTGGCTTTCTTGTTGCCGATTGGCCTGCCTTCGGACGCTGTGGTAGGCGGCGCGTCGGGATGTAGACGGCGTCCTTGCCCTTGGCGAGTGTCATCCGGAGCTCCATCCACGTCTCGCACGACTTGATCCGGGTGAAGACGTGGAGGAACTTGAACTCGGCCTACTCGTCATTGCGGTATGCTTCGAACATCCGGGCCATCTAATTGAAAAGCAAACATCGGCGAAGAGAAAGAAAGCGGCAAGGAAAGAACTAGGCGAAATGAAAGGAAAAAGTCGGTGAACATGCCGCTCGTGATTGGCGCCGCTCTCCGGCCGAGCTTGGACCACTTCTTGGACGCCATGCCACTTGTTGCACACCGTCTGGATGTTCGCCCAGTGGTTCGCATCGCCTTCTCGCCGCGCTCCTTGTGTATAATGGCGAAGTCCGGATCGACAAGCCGGCGCTCATCATAGGATGTCTTCACCCTCTTCCAGTAGTTGTCCGAGTTTTGGTTCGCGCCAGTGATCGCGTCCATGTTCACGGTCTTCCAAGCTTCGGCGAGGCATTCATCTTCTTTGGTGGTCCATTTGATGCGTGGCTCGGCTGGCTTTGGCGCCCTTGACACCCGCTTTTTCCTCTTCACTTTGGCGGTCGGATCTTCCTCTTCGGTGCCTTCCTCGGCCTCGACCTCAGCGTCCGGTTCGGCCTGCTCCTGGTGGTTCGGCTGAGACTCCATCCCGCCTGCTTGTGTGTAGAATCCAGGGGCCGACGCCGATGCCATAGAGCCGGTGGTGATGAGCTCCTCCATGTAGGCTTCGCCTGGCATTCCGCTGAACACGCTGCGGGCGTCTTGGTTCGAGGCGAAAGGGAGGGCGCGGCGCAGCGACGGCGAGCTTGAGTAGCTCGGCGAGCCTCTGTACGCCAGGTTGATGTCGACGCCTAGAGAAGAAAGCCCGCGTGGAGGAGGAGGACAACGCGGGAAGGCGAGGTTGGGGTTGAAGCCGCCATGCGGGTCGCCGTCCGCGTAGTGCTCGGGTGAGGGCGAGTAGCGGTGAGCGCTCCATCGCGGCGACGGCGACGGTGAGAAGTTCGTCGGCGATGCGACGCTTGCCTGGCTGCCACACACAACGAACTGAGCAGGATGCGGGGGAAGCCCAGGCCTTATCTTCGCCGGCAGTGCACTCCTCTCCATGGCCGACTCCTCCGGCAGCACCTCCTTCTCCTCTACTTCTAAGTCGTCCGCCTCGTCCTCCGCCCTGGCCTCCTCCTCGCGCCTGGCCTTGAGCTTCTTCTCCCTTCCTCGCCGGCCGGTGTTCTCGATGGCCCTGCGCTTCACGTCCCTGTCCCAGTCGGCGTTGGAGATGCCCTGTGGCCTCTTCGTCGTCGGACCCCTCGGCTTCCTCTGCTTCTTCGCCGGCGGAGTTGGGACGGCGGTGGTTCGGGGACCGGTGAACTTCTTCGGCGGCATGGGCACCAGATCCGGGGAGACAGAATGAGGAAATATGGCGGGAGCGCGGGCGTGGAGGGAATATGTGGGAAAAAAGGAGGGAAAACGAAAAAAAAGGCGGGGAAAGCGCCTTGTCTCGCCGACAGAGCTGGCCCGCGTCGCCTTTTCGCTTGCGCCGGCGCCCCCAGGCCCACCCAGCGTGCTGGGTTCGGCTCGGATGAAACTTCGGCCCAATCCGGTGGAAAACGATCCTTTGGGGGACGAGTGGGAGAATTTCATAGCGCCGGCGCAAAAAAAAAGTGGTCCTGGGGGCGTTGGGGGGGGGGGGGGGGGGGGGGGGGGGGGGCGGAGGGCGAGTGGAGATGCTCTGAGCCGGACACATGAACATATGGAACTGCATTCATTCATGCATCACGGAGGGAGGTCTGCCCAGTGCCTCGCCATGCCTGTAAAGAGAGGCCATCGATTCTTTTGATCGGGATACGATAACGCCCCAGGATAAGGTAATGCATGCATGAGACGGTGCATCTCAATCGGACAGATATGTCGCGCGCAGCTTCATTTGAAAAGGATGCACGGAGGCGACCGGCCAAAACCGTTCCTTCCATCCGTTTTAAGCTAAAAAACGCTCCCTCCAAGTTCCAACTAACCTTTCCATGGATCAGCTTGGCCTCCGTGCAAGTTCACAGCGCAAGGCCTAGCTACCTAGATCAGCAGCGATAATGATAGGATAGCGGGATGGATAAGGCGCGTGCTGCATGATTTTCTATGTATGATGAGCATGGAGACTAAAATGGATATTGGTTGCCACTTGCCAGCCATGAGAATATATAGGGAGAAGAAAGAGATGATCAAAAGAGGGCGAGGAGATGTCTGCACTTTGGAGTACTTTGATTCTGCTATGCATGCCACCTGTCGGCCGATTTTACCACAAGGGGAGGATTCCTTTTTTTTTTTTTGCAAGGGGAAAGGGAGGATTAGTTAACACCAAAGTCAAGGTTCATCTTTTGAGGGCTCACAAGAGTCAACTCGATTGAACAGTAGTGGGTAGTATTGAAAACTGCTAACAAAGGAGCTCTTACAGTAAGTAAGATTGAGATATTTGGCTTTGACTGGCCACGCATGTTGAAGCTCTCTCGAGAAGGCTGGCCATGTGGAGCTAAGGCAAGCTAGCTAGGTGCCTGTTTTTGGATAGCCTGGATCCTAGGTTTTGGTTGCATGTGTTTGGAGATAACCTGCGCCATCCTTTTGTCTTGGCATGAAAGTAAAGCTGCCCCTGCGTGCGAGGCTGATGCATGCTATGCTAGCTAGCACTGTCCCCACGGAAAAGCATTTGCTGCTGCAAGCCTCTCTCAAGCTAGGAGGTGAGTTGAGACCGTAAAAAGCATGTGGCCTGATCTTGATATACCTCTACAAAATACAGGCCTCCTAGTTCATTGGGCAGACTGGTGGAGGTGAACACACTGCGAGTGCGAGCCCATGTTGCGGAACGGGATGTGGAAGCTAAGAAAACCAGAGTGGATTTCGGAGTTCTTCTCGTGTGTGCTCTCCACTTCTTCAGCCCAACCCGCTGGTAGCAGCTAGCCAACAATGAACCATCTGGCCTGAAAGCGGGGAGCCCCAGGACACCCTATGTATCGCTATTTGCGAGTCGTAGCTTCCGACTCGCCCGCAGAAATCCCTTCCCGTGACGAAGGCCCAATAAACAGCAAAGCCCAGTTGGTTGCTTCGTTCGCTCTTTTCCCAAGTTCGTTTGCTTGGTTCAGTCTTTTCGCTCAGTTTCGTTCTTCCGTTACGTACATGTGTGCGCACGCAAAGAAAAAAAAAAGAATATGGTACCATGTGAGTATTAAAATGGTTCCAATTTTTAATAGGAATTAGTGGTTCCTATTTTTATTTTGTAGAAAAATTGCTTATTTATTAAAATGGTTCCAGTTTTAAAAAATGGTTCCAAATTTTTAAAAAAATGGTTCCTATTTTTTATAAATGGTTCCAAATTTGTAATTCAGAAAAATGGTTCAGGTTTTGAAAAATTGTTCATTTTAAAAAATGTTTCAAATTTTAAAATGGTTGTTTTTGAAAATGTTCCATTTTAAAAATCGGAACGGTTCCATTTTAAAAATCGCAATCGTTTTCAAAAGAACCATTTTTCTAGAAATGGAACATTTTCAAAAATCGAAACCGTTTACAAAAATCAGAACCATTTTCAAAAAGGAACCATTTTCAAAAAAAAGAACCATTTTCAAAAATCGGAACCATTTTTTTTAAAATCAGAACCATTTTCAAAAATGAACCATTTTTTAAATCGAACCATATTGAAATCGGAACCATTTTTTTAACCGGAAGCATTTTCAAAAATGAGCCATTTTTTAAATCGGAACCATTTTGAAAAATCGGAACCATTTTTTAAACCAGAACCATTTTCAAAAATCGGAACCATTTTTTAAACCGGAACATTTTCAAAAAATAACCGATTTAAAAAAATCAGAACCATTTTCAAAAAGGAACCATTTTCAAAAATTGGAACCATTTTATAAATCGGAACCATTTTCAAAAAGGAACCATTTTTTAAATCGAACCATTTTGAAAATCGGAACCATTTTTTAACCGGAACCATTTTCAAAAAGGAACCATTTTTTAAATTGAACCATTTTGAAGAATCGAAACCATTTTTTTAAACCGGAACCATTTTCAAAAATGGGAACCATTTTTAACAAAATCGGAACCATTTTTAAAATCGAACCATTTTTCAAAAATAAAAAGACGGAACCATTTTCAAAAATCGGAACCATTTTTCAAAAATAAAAAGACAGAACCAATTTTTAAAAAAACTGAGCCATTTTTTAAATTGGAACCAATTTTAAAAAATGGAACCATTTTAAAATATCGGAACCGTTTCTCAAATTGGAACCAATTTCAAAAAATCGGAGCCATTTTTAAAATTGGAACCATTCTAGAAAAAACAGAACCATTTTCAAAAAAGGAACATTTAAAAAAAAATTGGAACCATTTTCAAAAAAAGAAACCATTTTAAAAAAAATAAGATGTTTCAAAAAATGAACAATTTTCAAAAAAGGAACATCTTCAAAAATCGGAACCATTATCAAAATCGGAACCATTTTCAAAAAATAAACATATTTTGAAAAATGAACCATTTGCAAAACTGAACCATTTTCAAAAAGGAACATTTTCAAAAATCGCAACAAATTTAAAATTGGAACCATTTTTTCAAAAATCGCAGCCATTTTTTTAAATCCGAACCCTTTTCTAAAGTCTGAACCATTTTTGAAAATGAACAGTTTTCATATATGAACTAATTTAAAAAATGAATAATTTTAAATCTGAACAATTTTCGAAATGCCAATGACACAAAAATAATATTGAACCAAAATGCCGGTGAACCAAAAATAATATTAAACCAAAAATGCAGGTGAACAAAAAATAAAAGTGTTCCAAAAATAACGGTGAACCGAAAATAATAGTAAACTGAAAAGGAACTAAAATTCGGGTGAACCAAAAATACCGTGAAAAGTCGACTAGAGAGGGGTGATTAGACGACTACCAAATTTTAATATTTTTCCTTTTTAATTAGGGCTAGAGCAAGTATAACAAAGGCCGACTATATGTGCACTAGATGAATACAACCTATGTGATACAAGCAAGATATAAAGCGTAGCGAAAGCAACAAGTAAAGGATAGAAGTAACCGCAAAGTAGAGACACGGAGATGATTCCCGTAGTTCCTTCCCAAGGGAAGTACGTCTACGTTGGAGGAGTGTGGAGCCACCTAGGCACTCCAATAGCACGGATGTGCTCACTCTATTCTCCGTGAGCTTTGCCGGTGAAGGCGTAGCTCTTCCACTATGAGGTCACCTTCGAGGCGTTGACCAAGCCGTACACAAAGGTCGGGGAACTCCACAATGAGTTGGAGCCTCCCAACAATGTCTCGGAGCACCTCGCAAACAAGTTGAGGCTTCCGAAACCCACAAAGGCCTCCTAGGATTACAAGCAACCCAAGGAGGAACAAGAACCACAAAGGGGATGGATGGATTCGAAATTCCTTCGGTGGAGATGTAGATCGGGACCTCCTCCTTCACTCCTCAAAGTATCAAGGCGATTGGTTGGTGGGAGTGGGAGATCTCACAAGTTCAAGCTCAACATTAATGGAGGAGAGAGAATATAAATCGCAGCCTCTTCTTGGGGGAGAAGAAGCATTTATATAGGGGCCCTCAAAATCGAACCGTTATGTGCAGGAAAACCTGCACGGCGGTACTACCGCTGCGCCCAGCGGTACTACCGCTGCGTGTATACCAGCAGTACCCAGTGTTGCACCGCTTCCCAGCAACAGCGGTACCGCAAGGAGTACCGTTGCCACCAGGTGGCGGTACTACCGCCGGCGCGGCCGGTACTACCGCTGAATTTAAAGAATTAATTCCAGCGGTACTTCTAGGCCACTACTGCCGGGGTACCGTAGGCATACCCGCAGCTCCAAACCTCCTAGCGGTACCTCTGGCGGTAGCTCCAGTGGTACTACCGCCGCCTGAAGGCAGCGGTACCAGCCGCGGTACTACCGCCACAGGGAGTCCTGCTGGGGCGCTGCAGTAGTTCAGCTCCAGAAGGAGCGGTACTACCGCTGCGCCCAGCGGTACTACCGCCAGGAGAGAAGCAGCCTGATGCTGATTCAGATTTTGAGGTCTCCTCTCTCCATCTTCGGACTAAGTGTTTGATCTATGAAGACCTGCACAACTCAGCAACACTGTTAGTCCTGTTAATATGTTGTCATTAAGCTCCAAAACAGATTAGGAGCAAGCATGCTCTTTCAACCGGTGAACCAAAAGTGCGGGTGAACCAAAAATAATATTGAACCAAAAATGTCCGTGAACCAAAACTAAAAGTGAACCGAAAAATAAGGTGAGCCAAAAATACCGGTAAACCAAAAATGTGGGTGAACCAAAAATGCGGTGAACCAAAAATGCCGGTGAACCAAAAATAAAAGTGAACAAAAAATGACGGTGAACCGAAAATAATAGTGAACTGAAAAGGAACTAAAATTCAAGTTAACCAAAAATACTGGTGAACGAAAAATGGAAGTGGATCAAAAATAATATTGAACCAAAAATAGCGGTGAACCAAAAATAATATTGAACAAAAAATGCAGGTGAAACCAAAAATAATAGTGAACCGAAAAGGACTAAATTCGGTTGAACGGAAAATAATAGTGAACAAAAAATATTAATATAGCACCAAATCACGTACCTAACAATAAAGAAGAAAAAGTAAACTAAAAATAAATAATAAAACAGAAAAAAGGAAGAATAAAATGGAAAACAAAAAATAACAGAAAAAGAATCGAAAACGCGAAAGAACAAAATGACGAATAAAGAAAGATAGTCACGAATCCGACTGTGGGCTAGTGGCTATGCACCCGATCCGTATATCTGGAGATAGCTAGTTCGAATCCCAGCTTCGTCCGCGAACCTTTTTATTACATCGCTCTAGTGCTGATGGGCCGGCCCACCTGACGAATTCCTGTAGGCGAGTCGGAACTCCGACTCGCAAAAGGCGATAAATAGGGTTTCCGGGGAGCCCCTACCTATCGCTCGTTGCGAGCGTGAAGCTCCTGCTCACCCGCATGGTTCCCAGCGCTTCTCTTTTGGGCTGGCTTTGGTCCGGCCCATCAAAAAGTATAACTATTCCTTATTTGTTTTTATATTTTTCTTCTGTTTTCCTGAATAATGTGTGATTTTTTTAAATCTAAACCATTTTAAATTTGAATATTTTTAAAAATAGAACATTTTCAAAACAAATTGAACCGTTTTTCAAAAAAATGGATCAGAATGCCCCCCGAAAGGGGACGGGCATCGCCGAATCTAACTTCCTTGTTTAGATAGTGTATGAATAGGCCTGACTAAATCCTTGTATGGCTTCCTCTATTTCTCTATAAAAGGAAATACGACCAAGAGTGGTTCGAATGTATATAGAACGAATTTCTTTTTTCTATTTCCCACTATTAGATAGTGGGCATAAATCTCATGATAAGTCCCCAAAGTTTCATATTGAAATTTTTCAAAAATCAGAACCATTTTTTAAAACTAAGAACCATTTTCAAAAAATGGGAACCATTTTTAAAATTGGAACCATTTTCAAAAAATTGGAACCATTTTAAAAAACAGGAACCATTTTCAAAAAATCGGAACCATTTTTAAAAATCAAAACCATTTTCAAAAAAAGAAATCATTTTAAAAAAGGACCCATTTTCAAAAATCGGAACCATTTTCAAAAATTGGAACCATTGAACCATTTTCAAAAAATCGAAATCAGAACCATTTTCGAAAAACGGAACCATTTTCAAAAAAGGAACATTTCCTAAAAATTGTAACCATTTTCCAAAAAAGAAACCATTTTTTAAAAAATGAAACATTTTCAAAAAATTGGAACCATTTTCAAAAAAAAAAGTGAAAGAAAAATAGAACTGAGAAAACGAAAAAAAAGAAGAGATAAAAAATAAATAGGAAAAGTAAATACTACCTCCGATCCGATTTAAATGTCGGAAGGAAATAACTGGCTACGTAGAACTTCACAGTACTGCTCACGACATTTATTTGGGACCGGAGGGTGTAGAAAAAAGCGTAAAAGGAATGGAGGAAAAAACGAACCTGGTGATGATGGGCCGGCCCACCTCGTGAATCTCTGTAGGCAAGTCGGAGTTCTGACTCGCAATGGGTGATAAATACGGTTTGCGTGAAAGCGCAAGCTTCGGTGTACCGATTCGCTCAAGGTGATCGTCCAAATGGGCCGGCCCATCTTTATTGTCTTTTCAGTTTTTCCTTTCTTTATTTTTTGGTTTTTTATATTTTTCGTTTATCCTGTTTCTTTTTTATTTTTATTTTTCTTTTTTCAAACCGGTGAACATTTTCTTGCAACCGGTGAACATTATTTCAGAACCATAAATATTTTGTATAAATCTTGAACACTCTTAGAATTATTAAATTGTGAAATTTTACAAAGTCTGCATTATTTTACAATTTTTTTTCCAAAATCTGAATCATTTTTCAAGTCTAAATATTTTTGAAATCTGAATATGTTTCAAAAATGAACATTTTCAAAATCTGAACTATTTTAAAAAAGAACATTTTAGTTTCTTTCTAGTTCACAATTATTTTAGGTTAACTTTTATGTTCGGCTCATCGATATTTTTGGTTTACTATTATTTTCGGGTCCACCAAATTTAGTTCCTTTTCCGTTCACTATTATTTTCGGTTCATCGCATTATTGGTTCACTATTATTTTTGGGTCACCTAAATTTAGTTCCTTTTCCGTTGACTATTATTTTCGGTTTACTGGCATTTTTTTGTTCGCTATTATTTTCGATTCACCCTAATAATATAAACGAATAATAAATAGCGTAGGAAACGAGTTGCAATTAATATAAAAAATGTGCCGGGGCCATAGTTTCACTAGTGGTGTCTCTCCAATAAAATAGTAAACATGCTGGGTGAACAAATTACAGCTGAGCAATTGACAAATTGTGGGGCATGACAATGCTATTATGACAAGAATGTTTATTGTAATATTTTATTGAGTATTACATCAAAATACGTAGACCGCTATCCAGCTGCATCTATGACTAATAATCCACTCCAGGATCGCTATCCAGCATGTCACCCGAAAGTATAAAGTTGGAAGCAACAGATAATTGCAATAAGCAAAGTGCATAGTGTAAGCAACGAATATAATCATATAGGCATAAACATCGCTGTTTTACCCCTAGTAGCAACAACAGATCCTTGATCTTAGTCGTTTATATCATCTCGAGCCCAGACAAAGGAGGCATGAACCTACCATCTAGTATAAATACCCTCTCTTGGAGATACAAACAACTACTTGGCCAAAGTAACCACATGTATCGGAGAGCATGCAAGATCATAAATGAAACATGATAACAAATAGATGAACAACTGAACATAATTCCACAATTCATTGGATCTCAGCATACACAACATGTAGCATTACATAAAGATGATATTGATCATGTTAGGCAGCTCACGAGATATAAACATGGTAGCACAAGGAGAAGAGAAAATCATCTAGCTACTGCTATGGACCTGTAGTCCAAAGATGAACTACTCACGCATCACTCCGGAGGCGGGCATGGTGGTGGTAGATCCCCCCGGTGATGATCTCCCCCTCCGGCAGGGTGCCGGGAAGAGTTTCAGAACCCTCCCGAGAAGGGTTTCGAGTTGACGGTGGCGTCGGGTTTCTTTCGTGGAATTTCTCGGGTGTTTTAGGCTTTTCTAGAGACGGAGAATATATAGGCGAAGAGGCGGCGCCAAGAGGGCACCAGGGGGTCCACACGGCCTTGGGGCACGGCCCCACCCCTGGCCGCGTCTGCTGGCCGCCTAGGGGCCCTGGTGGGTCCCTCTGGCTGATCTTTGATCGGTGCCCTGACTTCGTGATAAAAATGCCCTCCGTGAATTTTCAGGTCTTTTGGAGAATATTTACTTAATAACTTTCCTGAAACAAAAAGATAGCAGAAAACAGGAACTGGCACTGGGCATATTGTTAATACGTTAGTACCAGAAAATGCATAAAAATGGTATTAAACTATAATAAAAACATGTAGCATTGATATAAAACAAACATGAAACAATCAAAACTTACATATACGTTGGAGCACATAGGGGAGCACATAGGTCCGCGCCTCTGTTCCATTTAGGTGAAGCACATCTAAGTGAGGGTAGTGGCCCCACCTAGTTTTTAAAATTTTGATTTGTTCATATTTGAAGGGTTTTTTTCAAAAGAATTTGAATTTGTTCAAGAAATGCCCCACTGAATTTTTTGTCTGGATCCTCCCAAGGTCCAGTACAATCCCACAACTATCCTTTTACTTTCTCCTCTCAAATTCAAAGGTAAGTTTTTTTTTTGCGAAACACAGTACATACGTGGACGCTCACAAACGTGCGTATACACTCATCCATATGAGCGCACACACGCACACCCTACCCCTATGAGCACCTCCAGAAGACTGAGTCGACGGATCAGGTATTGAGATTAACGAAGTCACCACGAACGCCTCGCTGTCGGCGGGAACGTCGCCTCTCACTGAATAATATCCCGTCTGAATGAGAAACAACAACGTCAAACTTGGAGTTTGAACTCTTTTGAGGTAGGGATACAACTACACCTCTAACCATCCAAACGGGTTGGTTCTCAATTGTGCTAGTTAGATGTAAGATGCCTCCGGCCAATCGGCTGCCTTTGCTAAAGGAAAAAGAAAAAGACGTCTCAGACATCGTGCAGTTCTGAAGATGCACGTATACATGTACAGTATTATAAATATTTTTGCACGAGGGGGGAGATCATGCTAATCTAAAGTGGCATGAGGACTTTGACTTTTAACCGTAAAATTAGTACCCTGTTTGACAGAATCGGACGAGTAGCTCATTTTCCGCACAAGGAGGACTGACGCGGCTCTTGAATCCGTACGACGGGAAAGAAATCGTTCGTACGAACACGAAGGTCTTGGACGTGGCCGATGCGCGGGCATGGCCGCTCGGGAGCCAACACCTGGGGCGGCAAGGTGTCGGCCAGGTGGGCCAGCCGCCCTCCCGTGCGATTCGGGAACTCCTCGTAATACCCTGCCACGTTCCTATGGACGGTCGTGGGCCCGGCAGTCGTTTTCATCGCTATCTATTAAACGGCATTACTCTGGCCCACAAGAGCTCGTGTAAAGTATGACGATGAAACAAACACCACGAAGAAGAACGTGTACGTGCCCTCTTAACAACAACTTTGCTAATCTTCGCTCGCGGTAATTCTCATGCGTCAGCTGGAACTCGCTTAAAACAGCGACCCGTAGCTGTCAAACGATCCATAATCGGTGCCTTCTGCCTGGCTCTTCCTCGCAACACGTTTTCCTTCCCTCAAAGCATCTCAACCACCCTGCCCCTTCCCCCTCGCTTCCCGAAAATTTGTCCGGCACACCCCAATTATGTCCGTTTTGGCGTGTCGAACACTTGACCGGGCAATCCCGTGGCGCTAACCACACCGGCACCCCAAAACAGCCGGCTCAATTACATTTTGATCATTTTTGACAGTTTACAACAAAACAGTCTATGACAACAACAAATCCGGCAAAAACATTGTAGATAATTTAAACAAAATTTAACAAACAACATTTTAACTTAAACAAATTTAAAAAGCGACATTTAAAGTTAAACGAAATTTAAACTAAACCCTAAATCTAGCGGTGCTTCCAACTCGGCATGAGAAACATGGAGGCTGCTGGTTCGCCGCGCACATTGGTCCCCGTCTGAGGTGGCGACGGCGGCGGCCTCAAGGAATTTGCATGCCATTGGGTCGCCGCCCTTGCCGGAGTGTGGTGGGGTTTGATCTAGCGGTGCCGAAAGGGTCGGAAACGTCGAGGGCCGACTGCATGCCCTGCCACTACGGCTCTTCCCAGTCCTCATCCTCATCCTCCGGTGCCGGTGCCAGTACGGTTGCCAGTGCAGGTTCTGGTTCGCCGTCATCGTCGAACAGTTCGCCGTCCGACGTGAATCACTTCAGAGGAGGCGAAGACCTGACGGCTGGAACGAAGAAGCTACCGAGGCACGCCTGGTACTCCGCGTCCACCATATTGGTCCAGTACGGCAACAAAATGGAGTAGAAGGGGTCGATCCGCTGCGAGTACGACATTTCCCTCCACTCCCGCGTGATGTAGTCACGGCGCGCTTGCCCGCTGAGCCGCGGCGTCACCGGAACCTTGACGATGTTTCTCACCCACTCGTCCGATATTTGACAGTCGTTTGGCACTGGGATGTTGTGGCGCAGGTGGTGCTGCGACTCCTGGACCGTCATCAGAGGTGGCGGCGCCCGGGACGAGGTGGCCTCCTCGGGGCGCCGCGCGGGGAAGAGTTGCTCCTCGCGCCGCATCTCGCGGCGCCACACCTCGCCCAGCTGTCGCTCCTCGTTCAGGAGGCGATGTTGCTCGAGCTGCTCCCCGCGATGCTCGGTGTGGTGACGCGCACGGTCGGCGGACAGTGCATCGCGGAGAAGGTGAATGTCGCGTACCGTCGGCTCCTCGGGCTCACCTGGGCGCTCACCTTGTGTCCAGGCATGCCGGGTGGTGGATTGGCGGCGGGACATGGGAGAGTGAGAACGGGTGGTGAACTGGGGGGGGGGGGGAGAGGTGCGCCGAGCGCCGTTTTAAAACCGACAGGAGGAGCGGAAGTGGGATTCACCCATTAACGTCAAGCGTCGGTTCCCTAGCATGCATTGACGCCGACGACACGTGTTCAGCCGCCGCCTGTGGGAGCCTATGCGATGTCAACTTGTGGAAGGCGTGGCTCGATGCGTCGCCTCGTTCTGCGCCCGCTCGGGGAAACGCTGCGCCATTTCTTGAATACCGGCAATAACGTAAGTGACGCTTTGTGAATGACTAGTTGGCCACGCCTGTCGGAGGTCGTGTCCGGGCGTTGTCCGGCAGGCACAAGTCCGTCCCCAAGTTTGGAGGCCCGCTCGGGGGTGTCGAACAGAAAACAAGTCGGGCCGGACACTTGGGATGCTGGTGTGGCCGTTTTTCGTATCTGAGGGTGCCCATGGAGATGCTCTTATCGTTTATAGCTTTAATTTTTTCTAATTTGAATATTACAAATCATTTACATATTCTAAATTTACCCCTAACAACCGTATCTGCTCAGTTCCCAGCTATTCGAGCTAGCCCATCATCGATTTGAAGCAGATAAAACCACACAATTTAAAAATGTTGTGCAATCATAATATTGGCGCGTTGCCCGTCCCGGAAGCTGCCGTCCACCATCACCAGATTCGTAAGTGCCACCATCGGGGAAGCACCATCCATGGCCGTCCACGCTTGCTGATTGACACGTGTTCAGAGTAACACGTGTACCATCGTCTCTTCAAATAGCTCCACTTCCATTTTTGGCCGCCGCAAGAAGAGAAGGGGGGAGAGAAGAGATTTCTGAACCGCGTGCCATTTTGTTCCGTTGGTCCAATTGCCATTTGCCCGATCGCGCGGCGGGAGATGCCACCGCACGAGCGTAAAGCGCAGCCGGGTCGCCGGATGCTGGCGCTGCCGGCGGTGTGCCCGTGCGAGGCCATCTCCCCGGGGACGCTGCTCGCGTCGCTCCTCACCCTCGCGGCCGACGTCGCCGGCCGTGACGCCGGGGCGTTCCCCGTGCTCCGACGAGGGGCCGGTGAGGCCCTGCGTATCACGGGCATCCTCCTCGCCTTCCTCGAGGAGCTCCGCGAGGCCGGGCCGCCGCTCCCCGGCGGCGCCGTGCTCGGCCTGTCCGAGCTGCACGTGGCGATGCAAAAGCTCAGGTTCTTGCTCCTGGACTGCGCCAGGACAGGGGCGAGGCTGTGGGTGCTCATGAACGCCGAGCTGGCCACCTCCGAGCTCCGGTTCGTCCTCGGCTCCGTGGCCACGGCGATGGACGTGCTGCCAGCGGACGTGGTCGGGGCGTCCGTCGAGGCCAGGGAACTCGCGAGGCTTGTGTCCGAGCAGGCGTGGCGCGCGGCGGTGCGACCTGACGAGGACGACGGCCGCGCGGCGCGGAGCGTGCGCTCCATGCTCGCCAAGTTCGCGAGCAGCGCCACGCCGCACGCCCAGGACGCCAGGATGGTGCTCGGTCGCGTCGGCATCACCACCTGGTGGGACTGCGCCGAGGAGGCGGCTTTCCTGGAGGCCGAGCTGCTGCAGCGCTTGGAGGACGGCCGGGAGAACGACAACGACCTCGTGCTCATCACCGGCCTAATGGCATTCCTGGTGTACTGTCGTGTCGTCTTGTTCGACCGGGTTGATACGAAGATGGCTGACGCTGGGACGCCCGAGCCGATGCCAGCAGCGACCTGCGCGGCGTGGACCAGCCAGAACCAGGAGGCGCTGCTGTGCCCGATCACTCTGGAGCTGATGACCGACCCGGTGACAGTGGCCACCGGCCAGACGTACGACCGGCCGTCCATCAAACGGTGGGTCAAGAGCGGCTGTCGGACGTGCCCTGTCACTGGCGAGAAGCTCCGTAGCGCCCAGTTCGTGCCGAACGTGGCGGTCCGCGGAATCGTCGACCAGCTTCTCCTCAGCAACGGGACATCGCTCCACGAGCAGCCCAGCAGCAAGCACCGGTCCTCGGTCGACAAGACCGTGGCGGCGTTCGGCACGGCGGCGGCCGGCGGTGTGCGTCTCGCCGTGGCCTGCCTTATCGCCAGGCTCTCCAGGGGCACGCTGGACGAGCAGAAGAAGGCGGCGTACGAGGTCCGGAAGGTGGCGAAGCGCAACGTGTTCTACCGCGCGTGCCTCGTGGAGGCCGACGCCGTGCCGTGGCTGCTTCACCTCCTCTCCTCCACGGACGCGTCCGTCCAGGACAATGCCGTGGCTAGCCTGCTGAACCTCTCAAAGCACACGGCCGGGCGGCGCGCGCTCGTCGAGGCCGGCGGGCTGAGCCTCATCGTGGACGCCGTCAATGTCGCGGCCAAGGTGGAGGCGCAGCAGAACGCGGCGGCCATCCTGTTCTACCTTTCTTCCAACAGTGAATACTGCAGGGAGATCGGCCGCATCCCGGAGGCCATCCCGGCACTGGTCCACCTCATGAGAGAGGGCACCTACCGCGGCCGCAAGAACGCGCTGGTGAGCCTCTACGGGGTGCTCCAGGGCGTGGCCAGCATCGCGAAGGCGGTGTCCGCCGGCGCCGTGTCCGTCCTCGCTAACCTCCTGTCCGGCGACCGCGAGGACCTCGTGAACGACTCCATCGCGCTGCTTGCGAGGCTCGCTGAGCAACCGGCCGGCGCGACGGCCGTCCTGGCCAGCTCGGAGCTCGTCACGAGCCTCGTCGACTTCCTCGGCGCGTCGTCGTCTCGGTCGGGGAAGGACCACTGCGTGGCGCTGCTGGCCTCCCTGTGCCGGCACGGAGGCGACAAGGTCGTCGCCCTGATGGGCAAGATGCCGGGGCTGATGCCTGCGCTGTACGCGCTCGTCGCCGACGGCAGCCCTGTGGCGGGCAAGAAAGCTAGGTGGCTCATCAACGAAATCCACCGGGTCTACGAGCAGCGCCAACCGCCACCGCCGGCTGGTGACCGTGTCATTCGAGTATAGCGTACGTGTCATTCGTGTCCTAGCTCGCCTTTTTGAAGAGCAAGGATGGATTTTCCATACTACGATGGTGATGTCTGTAAGTAAGGTTGTACAAAGAAATAGTATAAGGTTGTACAGAGAACGATGTGCAGGATGATTTGTGTTTTTAGACTAGAAGATACTTGCTCTGTCCCCAAATATAAGACGTCCTTAGTGACAGTGAACGCCGGTTTTGCTTACAATAATTTCCAAGCCGGCGGAATTCCATTGAACGAGAACAGGGACTTCAGCAACACAACATGAACCGTGTAAGATTCAGATAACTGAAGAGGCCACAAGTCGACGGATTTCACAACATGAAACTGTCACACCGAGCTTTGAGTTCTAATCACATTAGCAGACTCAACGGATCAACCAATCGCTATCTCGCACCACAAATCCAGAGGAAATACATCCTTGCTAATGTGATTATTACTCAAAGCTCGGTGTGACAGTTTCATGTTGTTAGAAATACAAACCTGCTAGAAACCTGCTACAAACCTGCTAGTGAACGCAAACATCTCCATAACTGAAGAAACCTGCTGCTAGAAATACAAATCCAGAGGAAATACGGCTAACCCGCAACACAGAACATATCAGTAGATTAAGCCGTTGGTTTTTGTTTACCAAGGGCAAATGAAATATAAGAGAACAGTGGAAACACCACAACAAGATCAGCCGATAATTTTTGTTAATCAACATAGTATTAAACTGTTACAAAGAAGTCTGATGTGCAGCCAAGATATGCTGACAAGGCCTAGGGTTTAAATGTTAGCGCCCAGGCCGTTCTACTCTTACAAACTAATGAAGACGTCTGCTTGGTTTCCTGCAGGGCTTTTATAGGCTGACCGGGACAGGAATCAGACCATTAGCAACCTGCCAACCAGGAGGGTTCATCTATCTATATAAGTACACATGTCACCATGCATCACGTGGGCCACCTTGGCTTCTTATTGGATTGTTCGTTCGGTCAAGGCGTGGGACATACCTATCCGTAACTGATCCTGCAGCCCAAGCCCCATCTTCCGAGTTTAATCTGTACCTTCGTCCGTTATCCGAACCCCCTCCATAATCTCTAAAACGCCCATCATAGAATGCTGCTTCTTCGCCCATGCCAGCATCTGTTGGAGGTCCATATGCACCACTAGTGCCTTCTTGGCGAGAATACCTCTCAACAGGAGCAATGTCCATCACATTGTATCTGTCATACTTGATATCGGTGTATTCAACATACTCGACATTGGGTAGATCATGATGCAACGGAACAGCTCTTCCGTCCATTGCATAATGTGCATGTTCCAATTCTCTCGAGTTCATAAAGGGGCCATGCCTTCCACCATATGAAGGGGGACCATGCCTTGTGCGACCACCATGCCCCCTTCTCTGATCTGGAGCGGGACTCAATCTCCTACCAACATCACCATCACTGCAATAATCCTCACGACTCAACATCCTCCACGTATCACCACAACCATCACTGGTATAGTCCTCACGACGACTCGACCTCCTTCTATCACCATCACTGGAATAATCCTCATGGCGACTCAACCTCCGCCTATCATCGCCATCACTATAATAATCCTCGCTTTGCCATCGCCCATGTCTGTTTTGGCTGTAGCTTCCAGGATAACTGTTATGATAGTCCCTTCTTCGGCCTTCCGGAGAAGAGACCCTTAATCTCTTTTGATCATATCTTCTCTCCAAGGGTGAACAGCCCCTATATGAATTTACTCCCATATCATTCCTCCCCTTTTTTCTACATGATCCCCTTCCATCACTGGATTTCAATTCGCGAGTCTTTGATGGTCTCTGGTCATCACTGTGCCGAGGAAGCCCTTTTGATGTGGAAAACTACTGAGGTCACGGTTTCTGAAGTTGTGAGGCAGAGCATCCAGTTCTGTGCGATTATGAAGACACTGAGGATCTTGAACTTTGTAACAAGCATCTCTTCCAGTTTCCATGTGAGATTTCCTCTGTTCTTTTCCAAGTTCAAATCCTTACAATCAGTTGCCTGTTTCTTGTGTTCATGTCTCATTCTTGATTTGTCATCTAAAGTATGTATTTCTGTTGCTCTGTGAGTATCATTGCACTGAGGATTCTTTAGCTCTTGCTTACCAGCATAGCTTCCATCAGCATAGGATTCAGAGTCTTGGTGAGTACCTCTTCTGTTTGAAGTAGTCTTCGCATATGGAAGCTTTTCTCGAGAGCGGCCATCAACATGACCTGATTTATTACTTTCCTTCCCAGGGATCTTCTTCTTTTCAAATATCAAGTCACGCCCATATGCATTTTCTCCCTTATGAGTCTCTTTCTCTTTTCCAGATTTGGTGTCGTTTTTATTCTCTTCAGCCTGTTTCTCACTAGTATGTTCCCTCGAGTTATTCGTAGCTTCTTTTTGGGTTTGGTCGGCTTCTTCTCTGCATAGCTTATTTGACATCTCTGTAGTTCCTGTTGAACCTTGATCATTGTTCATTTTCCCTTTACCAGTCACTTCTGCTTTCTTCTTAGCAAGATCACTTGTTCTATCAATCTCTGCAACAGAAGGTGTATGGTCCATGCAATGTGCTCCAATAGTGTCGATTTCTGTAATAGAAGGTAACCTAATATCTCTGTAAGGTGTTCCAATAGTGTCTTCTATTGCATGGTGTCTGCCAGAAATTAATAGAAGTTAGTTGTTCCGACAAGCAAGTAAGGAAAAACTTTGCAAAACAAACAAGAATTAACATACCCACAGTACATGATAATTCTATCATCCATGTGCCAAGCACGTACAATTTGGCCACGCTTTCTCTCAAAGGAAATGTTTCTGTGGTAAACAATAGATGTAATAATGAGACAAACACACAAACTACATAAAACTATAAGCAACTAAGTTTGAAAACACAAAGCACCTTGGCAAACACTTTTTGTGATATGACACTGGACAACGTCTGCAGACTGCAAGCCACAGTGCCATTTGAGTACCGTCTTCCATCTTTCCACATTTAGAGCACCAATGTGCAGGACATGTAAATGACATCCCAGAAGCAATCTTTTTCTCCAACTTGCAAGCTCCATCGGTGTCATCCGGCTCAAGTAATTTGGCAATACAACTGGGGTGGTAGAAGTGCCCACAAGATGCTTTATAGCATTGGAACACCTAGAAGAATACACACTTAAGAAACTTGGAAGAACAAGAACCATGAAGATATGAAAAGGATGAAGATTTGGCTAGGGGGCACTTCGAATCATAATATCATCGATACACACTTGAGGATCATACCCATGAGCCTCAATCACATGCACACGAGTGTTCAAGATGTATATACTATACTATGTACTTTATGTGTATAGTAACTGCGTAATATCCCCACTGTATAGGGGGTTCCTGCATATTTAACCCACCTGTAAATTCATTTATGGAGGCCTATGGCCTCATGGATAAGCACAAAAGGAACAAGGCACCCACAAATATCAATAAGAACACAGCTCAGATGCTCACAAATCAAAATACATGAGAATGAAAGAAATCATGAAACTGGATTTGAATGTTTTCAGTCAGTAAGGCACATGATGGAGGGTGCTGAATAAAATAGAAATAAGCAACAAGCATACTCGCTGCATGAAGATAAAGAATTGTCTTTTAGAAATCCCTAGCTACAAAAGGCCCCGTGATCTCAACAAACCAACCACATGTTCACATTCTTGTAAGGAAGATGCATCATGTTACCTTAGCATTTGGCCCATCAGATGGCTCAAGATCTCCACAACTGAAACATTGGTGTTGCTTATATTCACAATTCTTGCACATATAATGATCTATTTCCTGTGAATATGCAAAAAATGGCAGTCACAAATTTGAGCTTGGAATACATAAGAGCTGCAGGACCAGTCAGTCATAAAATAACCTTGAAAGTACCTGTAACTGTGCAGTGGTTAAACCAAGACTTTCACATTTAGAGTCTATTCCATCTTTCTCTCTGGGATGGAAGGCCCTTCTGCATTGTCCTACACAGCTACATAAAATCCAGGATAGAATCAAATTGTTGATTAAAGAAATCAACCTACGTGTCTGAAGTTTATAAATTACTGACATAAAACGTGGAATTGATGGCGTCTATTTGTTCAATTTGATGGATTTTTTTGGGCCAATTCCAAATCTACTGGCTAGCTGGTAACTAGAAGTTTACCAGTGTATTCCAGTCAGGTGCTTTTTTCCCTATTCCTTTATTTTCATATTTTCTCAAGTTTTGACCTTCTGTCAACCTTGAAGCAAGATTAGTTCTTGAATTCTTTTGAAATTGTTTTAGAAGTACGCGCAGGGGTTGTTCTAGAGAAGTAGAGGTCATCAGATGAACAATGCAAATAATCAAGAGCTGAAAATGAGAGCAAGAAATGTAGATATATGCTCTATCGCCAAAATAGGAAATACATGATCCTCAGGCAATTGATGACTATTTTTTTCAATGGATAATAGTAAAGAAGTTTACATTTACAATCTCCAACAGAAGTGAGATCTTCTAGGTTCTTTAACATTACATCTAAGAGATCAGTATATATAACATTTCCTTTGGGGTCACATGTTATCTAAGCATATTCCTATGCAAGGTTCAAAAAAGCGTGGGGCGCTGGCCTTCCACCTAGCGCATATGCGACTTAGCGTGCTTAAGCGTTGTTGACTTAGTCAATGGAAGGATAATAATCAGACCCTTAATCATGAACCTTCTACAATATTACATGCAGACCCTTAATCATTAACCTTTAGAGTATTATTATACGCAGATCCAGATCCTTAATCATGCATACTTTATTGTATTATGTATTTTAGACAAAGTGCCACATTCATCCCATATGATAGCGAATTCAATTATATATATATCTTCAGCCTTTCTGAAGTAGCCAAAGAAAATAATGTTCAGGTTTTCAAAGGAACACGTGTTTCATTGGTCTGACACTACCCTCACTGTCGCACAGTCCAATGCAAATGTTAATCACATCATCCTTACCTTAGCAATTTCCCTCCATTGTCACATATTGCACATAAATTATCAGTACCACCATCATCATCCCCGTCATTGCCAATATCACCATCATCATCACTATCATCAACATTGCAGCTGTAATCATCATTGCTCTTGTCATCACCATTACCTTGATCATCAGTATCGTCATCGTCGCAGCTGTAAACATCATCATTGTTCTCTTCGTTGCCATTGTAATCATCATCACTATCATTGTCCAAGTCTTCTTCATCGCCACTACTGCTTGCGACAGTCGGTTCTTTTGTAACACCCTGTAAAATGGGCTGATTCAAATGAAAAGTAGAAAACATGATACAATGGCAAGATTTGATAATATTTTAGAATATTTCAAACAACGCAGATCTAGTCTGCGTTCTTTTATATTTCAATATCAGAAGATTAGCATCATAAATACCTCTCTGATGTTCCTGGAGGTATTCTCAGTAAACATTTGAAGAATCTGTGTGTGCAAAAAAAGAGTCATGTCAAACCCAAAGAACAAAGTCCGAAGTCATTCAAAACAAGTAACTCCTTTCCATGTCCTTCAGGTTTTCGCGAAGAGGATTGGAGTGAAGGCTGTAAGTTGTAACTGTTCTCAACAGTCCTATATAATCTTACTGTTCTACTTACGATCCTATGGGGCTCCGATCCATGAATTGATTTGCATCATGGTGCCTACATGGGATTGTAGGATCGTAATTCATAGAGGTTTTTGCACATCACACTACTTGTTGCAGCTTTTTTGGATAGAACCAGAACCACATATTTTTTTTTGCACAAAACACCAGTGTGTGAGGTAATAATTTGCACAAAACACAAATCTCCTGTTTAATATCTTTAAACCTATAATTCATGATCCATATTGCAATTTTGACAACCTTCTCACCACACATAGTTGTGGGCCTAGGTGGAGCACAAGCCCCATAATACCAATACCATGCATTAGCATTCGATCGCGAGAAGCATATCTTATGCCTTGAAGTTAAAATGGTACCATATCTTTATCATTTCGGATGGTTGGATTACCAAAATACTTGTATAGATGGGACACTCAAGAAAGATTGTTTTTAGCTTAATTCATCAAGGGGAGGAAAAAAAGAGGGTGGGGGGGGGGGGGTCATTCATCCCTAGCTTTAATTCCTAACCAAACAGGCCTCTTATTTATAATTCTCTAACAAGATAATTGTTAGCTCTATCTTCTATTGATCTAAATATAATCATAGCGTACTCAGCTGTGCACCCATGGTTTTTGAGTCGACGAGTCGACGGGTCGTTTAGGGGTAGCGACTCTTGACTAGTCGTGACTAGTTGAGACTCATGTTCGACTCATGAAATTACCATATTATATGCATGTATATAATTATATACTTATTAATAGTTTAAATATTGATGATAAGAAGGAGTGATACAGCCAGAACAATACTGCCCTATAGATTCCAATAGAATCTCCCAACTCCTTGAATTGACAATATTTAGTGGAAGACAATTCTCATACAAAAAGTCTGCCACATGATCATCTACAACCTCTTTTTGCTCCTTTGTCTTCTGTATGTAATCCTTCATTGTCATTTGAGTGCCAAGCCGCCAAAACAGTTTTGGCTTTGGGGGAAAATGTGGGCGATCTAGGGTTTTACAGGGAGCTGGGCAACTTTTAAGTCGCGTTCGACTCAAAAACCTGGACTAGTCGCGACTAGTCGAGACTAGTCGATTGAGTCGCTCGACTCAACCAATGAGTCGAGTCGAGAACCTGAGTCGGACTTTGAATTGCGACTCATCGACTAGTCGTCGACTAGTCGCGACTAGTCGTTCGACTCAAAAACCATGTGTGCACCTCATCCACGGCCATTATTTGCTGCAAATCTTCTGCTGCCATTTGTGGTTCTGGGAGTTGCCGTCAGGCTTGTGGTAATATGCACAGAAGCACGAACACAGCAATCACTACATAGGCACTAACAACCTTTGTATGCAAAGAGTTTTTGACCCCTGCCCTCATATTCCAGATGTAGACCCTCTCCTATGTCGCTAGTGTTGGATATGGATCCTGCATCCCCCTCCCCCCACATGGCACTATAACACTGTGACCATGTGCCTTGTCCCTCTCGATACCTTCACGTACTACATCAACTGACATCGTACCATGGAATTTGTGTATTTGTTCCCATGAAATTTCCAGCATACCGATTGGCGCCTAAAGCATGCACATATAGTGTTCAATCCCATATATTCTACATCGAGATTCAGTATGCATACCTTCGACTTCATCAAGGTTGGATCCTTCTGCGCAAACAGCTTGATTA
Source organism: Poa pratensis (assembly GCA_947311845.1). Lineage (NCBI taxonomy): Eukaryota > Viridiplantae > Streptophyta > Magnoliopsida > Poales > Poaceae > Poa > Poa pratensis. Next base: position 42,013,485 of record CAMZMU010000094.1, on the reverse strand, counting down.
TGGAATGGTGCTTCTTTAAGTCATATTCAGCAGGTTTAGTGTCAAATTTACTACAAAGAAACAATCAAATCATAAACCATATGAGTTAATAATGATTGGACAATAATAAATGATAAAGCAGAAGCATGTGGATGGAATACTTGAAAACTTCACAAAGGTGATCAAAAAGGCTTCTCTTTTGTTTTCTAGGCCACTTCCTCACAAAGTGGAGCATCTGAACTGTGATCAATATAGATCGAACAGTGTTCTCGTAGCATTTCCGTGGTTTCAACAATTCTATCCAATTGCCCTCACTTGAAAGCACCAATATCTTTGGCTGCTCATAGTCAAGTCCTACCCTCCAAGCCACCACCTCTGTGTGCACTCTAAGGAGGCCGTTGTCCGCCAACCCTTGCAAATCAACCTTCTTGGAATCAAGACATGCTACTTCACCAATCTCATCGAACTTTACAGGCAAAACACTGAAACAAACAGGATCGCCGTTGCCTTGCTCAAAGTAATACTTATCAACATCATTAAACGCGGAACCAAATCATCATCATCATCATCAAACATCCTGGTTGATGGATCCTAGCAGAGATAAAACATAAAAGTATAGATTTTATTTCAATAGAAACTAACAGTTCATCAATTTAAAGTTATGAACCCTCCTAACAAATTCAGCATGGACCAGAACAGGAAAGCTCGCAAAAAAGAAATGATGTATGTCAAAAGGTAACAAACCAATTATCTAAATAAAATTAAATAGCAAAGCCCTCATCATTGCTGAACTATGAAGAAATGATGTATGTCAAAGGTAACCCCGATGAGACTTAAGTTTAACATATCAACATAAATAAGTGAAACAAATCTTGATAGTGACGATGACCAAAAGGATATTTCAAATGCACATAATATGGAAGTTATCTGCAAGTGAACCTAAAATCCTCTGCGGTTACACTAATAAACATTGCAAAGAAACATGCCAAGCATATCTAAGTTTATCCTTAAGTTTTCAGAATCTGAGATTGGTCAGAACTGGAGTTATCTCATTACCTTCAGAAACAGATAGGGAAAAAACTTCCTTGTTAGTTAGGGCTCATTGTTTAGTGGATTCAGGGGAGGGGTTGTGAGCTCTGCTAGAACTCACAGCCTGAAGAGTAGTTAGCTGCTCATTGACTAGATATCACTCATATCTTTTTTGCTTCTGACCTAAACTTAGCCTTTCATAATGGGTTCAGTGAACATGTCGAAATTAATTGGAGAGTCCCAAGATGTAGTCCAACAACGCCTATTAGCAGTAGAACTATTCTTATCCGATAGATAAACTAAAGAATCAATGTATCATTTGGAGTATTTGGCATATCTATCTCAGTTATTTCCAATAAAAAATGTTTGAACTGTGTAGTAGCATTGTTCTACTTGGAGTGCCAAGAGTTCTTAATTTTCTTTGGGATAACCACAAGGAGTCATTTAAGTATTAGTACTGTCCCTAGAAAATTTTACTAGCACTGACTAACTTGGCCAATCATCCCATTACAGTCAGTTCTATGAAGACACTAATCAGACATTTATGTAGGTTATTACATACTTCCATCTGCACGTTTTTCTTGCAAACGAGCCTAAAACTCCTTGCGCAGAATTAGAAGAGATTTTCTTCAAATAAAAAAAAAAAACTGCGGGGGTTTCTTCAACAACAAAGAAGCGGCATAAGAAAACATATCGCAGCGGTGATTGCGCCCTAGGGGACATCATGAAGTATTCCGCAAAAACGACCCTTGCGCTTGCCCTGGTAAGAGAAAAAAAAAGATCTTTGGAAACAACGGAGAGATCCTAGACATGATTGCGCCCCAAAAAAGAAACCCGGCAAGAATCGAAAAGAAAACTCTTGAAGGACAGGTCTCGTCTAAATTCGTGAAGGCGACAGTGCTAAGAACCCTAGATTTCATCATACTGCAACAAAAGAAACCCAAAAGGAATCCGCCAAGAACAGCGCCCGAGAAAGTCGATTACAGGGAACATCCAGAGGGCCAGGCGCCGGCGTAGGGGGGGAGGAATCGAAGGGAAGGGTGGTAACCGGGGACAAGAAGCTGACCTGCAGTGAGCAGAAGCGATTCACCTTTCCGAGCGCAGAACCCACAGGAGGTTTTCCGTCAGAGTAAACCAAAAACGCAGGGGGGAGGCGAGCGAGGGGCCAGATTCGCAGGTTTTCCTTCTGGACTTTAGCGCCGGCAAAACTGCAGGCACCGCCGCACCGCCCTATCAGTCGTAGAGGACTGACAACCCGCGGCCCATGGGGTTATCCTTATCCGGCCCAGCAGTGGGGTTTCACGACGGAAAAAAAGGAGTACCTGAAAATCCAATCACTTAGGGTGTGTTCGGTTCTGGAACCGGCCGGAATGGAACGGAACCGTTCCGTTCCCAGAACCCATTCTTGCGTTCTTTTCTGGGATGGAGTGGAATAGAGTGGTTCCAGAAAAGGGAATATTCCCTCAATATGCCGAACCGACCGGTCCGGCCGATTCGGCCGGACGGGGTGGAATTGCACAGTGCCTCTGGGCGATTAACTCTAAGGGTGTGTTCGGTTGAAGAATCTACTAGAATGGGCTGGGCCCGTTCCGCACTTGTGCCTTGCTCCTGTGTTCGGTTTGGGCTGGAACCGGAATGCACCGGTTCCTCGAAAAGGAATATCCTCCCTATATGCTGAATTTGGTGGTTCCTTCGATTCGGTGGAATCACATGGTTCCTCAGCAATTAGCGATAGAAATTAGGAGTAGTCGAGGGAGGAGAAGAAGAGGGCGTCCTCCTCGTCGTGGCCGAAGCCGCCGCATCCGCCGTCCCTCGCGCCGGGGCGGAGGTCGAGGCCCCAGGACGCGGCGAGGTCGGCCGCGCCGGGCAGCCCGAGAAGCCCTCGACGGGCACGCGCGCGGCGCCGTCGCATCCGCCGTCCCTCGCGATGGAACCACCGCCGCCGCCGGGGAGGAGGTCGGCCGCGCCGGGGCAGCCCGAGAAGCCCTCGACGGGCACGCGCGCGGCGCCGTCGCATCCGCCGTCCCTCGCGATGGAACCACCGCCGCCGCCAGGGAGGAGGTCGAGGCCCCAGGACGCGGCGAGGTCGGCCGCGCAGAGGAACACCGTCACAGTCCGCGCAGAGGAACGCCGGCTCGGGCTGGCTGCGTGCGACGGCATGGGAGAATGGGGACGCCGGATCCGGTGTGCCGAGCTTTGACCCACCTCACCGCGCGCCAACGCAGGCCGGCGGCGGCGTGAGCACGCGGGGATGCGGCAGTTCCGTTCCGCTCCCAGCTCCTCTCCCAGCAAAAGGTTAACTTTAAGCTCAAATTATTAGCATTTTAAGCATGATTATGGCTATTCCGTTCCGCTCACAGTTCCTCCAACCGAACACAATACGGAACCATTCCGTTCCTCGTTCCTTTCCGAACCGAACACAGGGTCGGAACCGTCCCGTGACCTCGGAACGGAACCATGACATCCCATTCCTTTTGGTTCTCCAACCGAACACACCCTAATTTAATCAAGTTTAGGAATAATTAATCAAGATTAATTATAATTAATCAAGATTAGGAATAATTAATTAAGTTTAGCAATAATTAATTAAGTTTAGCAATAATTAATCTAGATTAGGAAATAATTAATCGAGTTTGATGCCGTTCTGATTCCATTCCATTCTCATTCCATTCCACCCCATCCCAGAAAAGAACACAAGAATGGAACGGTTCCGTGACAATTTTTTGTCCAAAAAGAACACAGGAATGAAACGGTTCCATGACAGTGGAATGGAATGCCATTCCATTCCATTCCACTTGATCCAAAAAACGAACACACCCTTCGTTTCTAGAATGAGGTGGAATGGAATGGAACGGTTCCATTCCGTGAGCCCATTCTTGCGTTCTTTTCTGGGATGGAGTGGAATGGAGTGGTTCCAGAAAAGGGAATATTCCCTCAATATTCGGAACCGACCGGTCCGGCCGATTCGGCCGGACGGGTGGAATTGCACAGTGATTCCATGCGATTAACTCTAATTTAATCATGTTTAGCAATAATTAATCAAGTTTAGCAATAATTAATCAAGATTAATTATAATTAATCAAGATTAGGAATAATTAATCAAGTTTAGCAATAATTAATCAAGTTTAGCAATAATTAATCTAGATTAGGAAATAATTAATCGAGTTTGATGCCGTTCTCATTCCTCATTCCATTCCACCCCATCCCAGAAAAGGACACAAGAATGGAACGGTTCCGTGACAATTTTTTGTCCAAAAAGAACACAGGAATGGAACGGTTCGATGACAGTGGAATGGAATGGTTCCATTCCATTCCACTTGATCCGAAAAACGAACACACCCGGGTCTGTTCGGTTTGAGAACCGCGTGGAACGGAATGGCACATTCCGAGGGAGCATTCTCGCGTTCGGTTGTGCCGTGGAACGGAACCAGGTCGTTCCCCAAAAGAGCATATTCGCGTGAGATGCAGAATTCACCTGTCCGGCTGAATCGGTCGGACGAGGTGGAACGGATGCTAATCAACTCTCTAACCACGCGAAGCAAGGGACCTCGGCCAGCTGCGGCGGCGGCCACAGCCAGGCGCAGCACGGCCGGGCGCGGCCTCGGCTAGCGGCGGCGGCCATGTGCGACGGCCAGGCGAGCCGCGGCGGCGACCCCCAGGCGCGCCGGCCATGCGCGACAGGGGCGGGGCCGGCGGAGCAGAGGCGCGGCGGAGCAGGGACGGTGGCGGTGGCCAGCAGGGACGGCGGCGGACGGCGGCGGTGACGGCGGTGGCTGGGCGGAGAGGAATTTCCTAATCCTAAATTAGGGATAGATTCGTTTTTAATTAATAGATTAGTGCTAATTAAATTGCTAATCCTAAATTATTGCTAATTGAATTGCTAATCCTAAATTAGGGGATCATTCCATTCCATCTCATTTTGTCTAAACCGAACACCGGGACGGAATGGAACCGTGACATTCCATTTTAGTGGAATGGAACCGTTCCATTCTGTTCCACCCGGTTCTAAAACCGAACACATCCTTACAATCGTTCTTTTTAGTTCTACTACTGGTAGTTAGCTTGCACGTGCAACGCACGCTCTCCACCAATTGCAGAAAAATATACATGTGTAAGTAATGTTGTCTTGAAACAATTTTAAACCTTTTTACAAAAGCGGTTCTAAACCATGCAAATACATGATATACTTGTGTGACTATGCAGTCCGGTTTCTTTGTAGTCAAGTCAATCGACTAATGTGAAGTTATGATTGCCAATATAGGCTCTACATTCACCTATGTCTAATTTGAAGTTGTTTTCCAGATAATAATTTTTTTATTCCAGTAAACTAATGCATACAATATTTTTTCAGAAATACATATAGCATGTTAAACACAACCATCGCGGCGAATGCATATACACAAATCTTATAAATTAGAAGTGGAACTTTCCCTGCCCCAACACACAATCTTCTCGACGTGAACAAACTTACTCAGAGAGTACAAGGAAGCATATTGCGAAAAAGTAAGAAAACATTATGATACATCCAAGAAAATACTCACAAAAAAAGCACGGGCTAAACTGTGCCCTGTTTTGCACCAATATTTAGTCAGTAATATCTACATTACATACATATGACTTGCCTACTAAATTGAAAGTACATGCTGCAACACAGATATACAAAAGAATTCATTTGTGCCCCATCCATCGATCCTTCAAAATTCAAGGTAAATTGTGTGTTGACTGTTGACCATAGAAAAAAATATATTGTTTGGAATCCATAGTCGTTCCTGTAAAATTACATAGTGTTAGAATTAACAGTAGGATCCAACACTTTTAGTGCTACCAATTTTACTCTAGCGTTTGCATAGAATATATATGCTTGGGTGAAAATGATTATGTACTGCCGCAAGATGCAAAAGCAATCAATTTGAACGAAAACAAGCCTAGCACAAAGAAAATCACAAATAGACTTCTAGGACCGATAATCCATCATAACTTGAGTAGCATAAGCAGGGGCGGCGCCAGTAGGGGGTCGAGCCTGGTCGGCCGACCCGGCTCAGATCGGGCAAAATAAAAATTAAGTGCCAGCGAAAAAAGAAAAATCTGCCCGAGTCAAGGAAAAAATCAAGTGGTCTCCGACCCCGACCCAGTCCTGCCCCGACCTGCCCTCTACCCGCGCCGCCACCCCCGCCCGACCAGCCCCCGTCGCGCCTTAGTAGAGCGCCACAGTAGACGCGCCGTCCACGAGCAGCAGCTCCGTGGCCGCGAAGGCGTTCGCCGCAAGATGGAGCGCGCTGGCGCTGTCCGTGCCCGACGCGCGGGTGGCCTTGCGAGGCACGGAGAAGGGCATGTACCCGTAGAGCGCGGCGACACCGGCGTCCTCTGTGCTTGCCTGCTTGGGTCGGGAGCTCTGCTAGCTATGGCAGAAAGAACGAACAGGGAGAGAGTCTCGACGGGGACGACTCGATCTATTCTGGTTCATATGGGTATTTTAGTCATTGGCAGAGGGGCCAAGCTGTCAGGGGGCAATTCATCCAAGACCAAAAGTAAGTACTGTAGCGCTGGGAACGGGGGTGGGGGAGGGGGGAATCTGCACCGAATCCAATCCAACCCAACCATCGTTACAGGTGACTTGGTCCCCAACCACGCACCGCATGATCGAGGACTGGTCCGTCGCCAACCTAGCAGAGCGTCCACGATAAGGTGCCGGTGGCCGACGCCGAAGCGGCAAACTCCCCCGGCGTGCTAGGCAGTGACGGTGGCCGATGCCGACGCGGCCGAGGTGCTCACGGCTATTTCCGCCACCACGACGGTGGCCGGCGCCGACCCGACCGAGGTGCTTGTGGCCATCTCCGCCGCCGCGACGGTGGCCGGCGCCGACGCAGCCGAGGTGCTCGCGGCCATCTCCGCTGCGGCAAACTAAACAGGGGCAAATGGGATAGTTTTCTTGTTCTTTGTAGTCAGTTTGTAGTTGTGTTTAATGAAATATGAAACTGGATCTATTTGGAACTTTCTTGTGTTGAATACCCTTGCTGTTCTGCCTAAAACTTTTTAGAGCTTATTTTTCCGACCCGGCTCAGTTCAATTCCTCGCTCCGCGCCCAAAGAAAATGAAATGATTTATGATCTTATGAAAGGAAAGGCACTGAACAATTGCTTATATAACCCATCAACGTCAGGCCAAAATCATCAGACTGTGCGATTATCCAAATTTTTACCTTGAATCAAACAAGGGGATCTGGACGTAGGTAGCATGGCCGTGGCTACAGTCGTCAACGTAGGAGAGTGCTTCAGCGACGCACCCTTTAATCGAGTTATTAAAAGAAGAATCTACAGTTCCCAAACAGTAACATGAATGTCTAATTAAATACCTTACGATTCTGACCTAAGTGGTAGCCGCGGTGATCTCTGTTGTTGCCACAGGGCACTAGCTACCTCTCCTCTCCAGCCCACTCACGAACGGTGGAAGAAGAAGACACAGGACACAAGAAATTTTCCCGGCCGGCGCACGAACGTCGTCGTGGGCGCACGAACACCCAAATCTTCTTGATCTAAACACTGGCTACATCGCCAGTGGCGGACCCAGGAAAAAAATGGAGGGTGGGCACACTACAATAAAAAAATCGCATCGCGATTTTTTTTTTGCAAAACTAATAATATAAATAGGCAATTGGTTACAATACAAATAGTTAAAAAGACAAACAAAGTCTTACGTGATGAAATGTAACATAACCAGAAAATTGCATCACTAAGATTTGGTAACTCTACGTTGTCGCATCGCCGTGAAACATTATTTCCATTTGTAAACAACATATATAAGCTATTGCTTTCCATTCGTAAACATAAATCACCGATTCTAGAAAATTTGCAGGACCAATACATACTTGAAAATATCACAATAACAAAAAAATACTGAATATCCTTTTGCTGTTCGGTATGGGGACAGGGCACAAACACACACACACAAAAAAAATACTTTCTACCATTCTGCCTAAGTTGGAAGTATCAAACCAAAATAGAAAAGAGTACTAGCTACGGCTGGCCTACTGCCGCAAGCTAGCTGTGCTTGTCTGCTAGTACTGCTCTGCGCCGACAAGAATTTGGGCATCAATGGCCGGCGCTCCTTTTCCAGTTCTCTTTCTCTCAAGAAACAGAGACGAACGAGTGGCAATTTCTTGCACAAAACGACCGGAAGCAGTAGTAGTCGTCAAAGAATTTCCCAAATTCTGGATGGCCACGGCCCATCCGGCCCACCCGCTAGGTCATGTCCTCGGATCGACGAGGCTCTGATACCTCTCCTCTCCTCTCCGGCTCACTCACGAACGGTGGAAGAAGAAGACACAGGACACAAGAAATTTTCCCGGCCGGCGCACGAACGCCCAAATCTTCTTGATCTAAACACTGGCTACATCGCTACAACACGGGTGCTACAATGGAGTACAGAGGGTGGACTTTTATAGCCGCTCTAGCTCGCCCTAACGAAGCCACGGCCGCGCACTAGACGCGCACTGACGCAGTCCACGCGCCCACCTCGCCACGATCCGCACGTTCCGCCTCGCGCCCAGGACGCGCTCCAATGCTATCCACGCGGGCAGCTCGCCGTGCCTCGACCTGGTCTTCCTCCTGACTCGCTCTTGCACACGCACACACTAACAGAACGCATGCACACACGCACGCACACGCCACGCCACGACATGGACTCCGACCTGGCGTACTGACGCCACGGTCGCCGCCACGCCGCGACAAAGTAAAGAGATTGGAAGCGTGAAACTCCCCTTGCAGAAATCCTCTTGCTCCCCGGCAACGGCGCCAGAAAAAGAGCTTGATGCGTGTAGACACACGCTCGCTGGGAGACCCCAAGAGGAAGGTATGAAGCAGTGTAGCAGCAGTTTCCCTCAGTATGAAACCAAGGTTTAATCGAACCAGTAGGAGCAAGAAATCACTTCTGAAGGTTGTCAACGGTGCCAGAAAAGAGTTGTTGCAGGGAGTTCTGACTGTTGACGTGGAACCTGCACACAAGACAATCAAACTAATTTGTCCCAACGAAACAGTGAGGTTGTCAATCTCACCGGCTTGCTGAAAACAAAGGATTAAACGTATGAGTGTGGAAAATGATACGTCTCAAACTTATCTATAATTTTTGATGTTCCATGCTTGTTTTATACCAATTGCTACATGTTTTGCATCTACTTTATATCACTTTTATACATTTTTTGGGACTAACCTATTAACAAGATGCCGAAGTGCCAGTTCCTGTTTTCTGCTGTTTTTGTATTCCAGAAATGCTAGTCTGGAAATATTCTCGGAATTGGACGAAACTACACGGAAGTCGCTATTTTACCAGAACACATCTGACGGACCAAAGAGGCGACGGAGAGGAGCCACCTGGAGGCCACACGCCACCCGGGCGCGGGCCCCCCTTCTGCCGCGCCCTGGGGTGGTGTGGGCCCCACAGGCCTCTCCAGCCGCCGCCCTTTCGCCTACTTATTCCCCCCGACGCGAAAACCCTAAGTACCTGAGCAAATATCCACGAAAAGTTCCAGAGACGTCGCCGTCGTCAACCCTAGCTCGGGAGGGTTCAGAACCTCTTCCCGGCACCCTGCCGGAGAGGAGAATCGTCACCGGAGGCTTCTACATCGCCATGCCTGCCTCCGGAGTGATGCGTGAGTAGTTCATCCTTGGACTACGGATCCATAGCAGTAGCTAGATGGTTGTCTCTCCACTTTGTGCCATCATGTTTAGATCTTGTGAGCTGCCCTACATGATCAAGATCATATTATTGTAATGCTACATGTTGTGTTTGCTGGGATCCGATGAATATTGAATATTATGTCAAGTTGATTATCAATCTATCTTATATGTTATTTAAGATCTTGCATGCTTTCCGTTACTCGTAGATGCTTTGGCCAAGTAGATGCTTGTAACTCCAAGAGAGAGTATTTATGCTAGATAGTGGGTTCATGTCTCCGTTTAACCTGGGACAGTGACAGAAAGTTCTAAGCTTGTGGATGTGCTGTTGCCACTAGGGATAACCTAACGATGCTATGTCCACGGACATATGTGTTTGTTTACATTACGCACTTTACTTATTGCAATTATCCGTTGCTTGCAACTTAATACCAATGAGGAACTCGGATGACAACCCGGCGGTGGATTATTAGTCATAGATGCTGTTGGATAACGATCTATGTATTATGTCGTAATGCCCAATTAAATATCATAGTAGTCAACATGTCATGTATATGCATTGTCATGCGCTCACTATTCGTCAATTGCCCAGCTGTAATTTGTTCACCCAACATGTTAGTTATCTATTATGGAGAGACACCACTAGCGAACTGTGGACCCCGGTCCATTCTTTTACACTGATTAAACAACCACAAACTGCAAACTGTTCCTTTTTCATTCTCTGCAATTTAATACTCATTTTCCACACCATACGTTTAATTCTTTGTTTTCAGCAAGCCAGTGAGATTGACAACCTCACTGTTTCGTTGGGGCAAAGTAGTTTGATTGTGTTGTGTGCAGATTCCACGTCAACAGTCCAGACTCCCATCAACAACACTATTTTTCTGGAGCCGTTGACAACCTTCTGAAGAGTTGCTGCTCCTACTGGTTCGATAACCTTGGTTTATTTCTGAGGGAAAACTTGCTGCTGACTACATCATACCTTCCTCTTGGAGTCTCCCAACGAACGTGTGTTTCACGTCATCAGAAAACAGTAGTAAATTGCAGAGAATGAAAAGGAACAGTGTTTGCAGTTGATTGTATTATCAGTGTAAAAGAATGGACCGGTGTCCACAGTTCACTAGTGGTGTCTCTCCATAACAGATAACTAACATGCTGGGTGAACAAATTACAGCTGGGTAATTGACAAAATATTGAGCGCATAACAATGCATATATATGACATGATGATTACTATGATATTCATGTGGGCATTACGACAAAATACATAGACCGTTATCCAACAAAGTCTATGACTAATAATTCACCGCCAGGTTGTCATACCGAGTTCCCCGTTGGTATTAAGTTGCAAGCAACAGATAATTGCATTAAGTAATGTGCGTAAAGTAAACAAATGCATTAGACCTAACGGCGTACCCTTAAGCTAAGCATCGGTTATTTTATCCCTAGTGGCAACAGCACATCCACAATCTTAGAAGTTATTGTCACTCTCCCAGATTACCGGAGGCATGAACCCACTATCTAGCATAAATACTCACTCTTGGAGTTACAAGCATCTACTTGGCCAAAGCATCTACTAGTAACGGAAAGCATGCAAGATCATAAATAACATATAAGATAGATTGATAATCAACTTGACATAGTATTCAATATTCATCGGATCCCAGCAAACACAACATGTAGCATTACAATAAGATGATCTTGATCATGATAGGCAGCTCACAAGATCTAAACATGATAGCATAAAGTGGAGAGACAACCATCTAGCTACTGCCATGGACCCGTAGTCCAAGGATGAACTACTCACGCATCACTCCGGAGGCAGGCATGGTGATGTAGAGCCCTCCGGTGATGATTCCCCTCTCCGGCAGGGTGCCGGGAAGAGGTTCTGAACCCTCCCGAGCTAGGGTTGACGGCGGCGGCGTCTCTGAAACTTTTCGTGGATAATGGCTCGGGTCTCTAGGGTTTTCGCGTTGGGAGCAATAAATAGGCGAAAGGGCGGCGGCTGCGGAGCCACGAGGGCCCCACACCACCCCACGACGCGGTTGGGGGTGGGCCCGAGCGGCCCCATGGTGTGACTGGCTCGCGGCCCCCCTCCGTGTCTCCTCTGGACTCCGTCTTCGTGTTGGAAAAATAGGAGGTTCTGTCCAAGTTTCGTCCAGTTCCGAGAATATTTCCAGACTAGCTTTTCTGGAATACAAAAACAGCAGAAAACAGGAACTGGCACTGTGGCATCTTATTAATAGGTTAGTCCCAGAAAATGCATAAAAATGCTATGAAGTGTATATAAAACTTGTAACAATTGGTATAATATCAATATGGAATATCAGAAATTATAGATACGTTTGAGACGGCTCTCTCCCCTATCCTCGCTAGACTCTAACGGAACGCACGCACACACGCACACACTAACAGAACGCACGCACACACGCACGCACACGCCACGCCGCGACATGGACTCCGACCTGGCGCACTGACGCCATGGTCGCCGCCACGCTGCGCATGGCTTGATGCTAACAATGTCCAGCGTAGCGCCGGTGCGGGAGGAGCACAGAGAGGCGAACTCGAGTCTGACAATGATGTAGATCGAGGGCGGCACACATCAGCAGCGCAGACAGTGGTTTCTTGATTGCAGTTGTGAAAGTCCAGATGCACGCGCCACCATGTCGTACTCGTCGGAGCGGTGGCAGCATGATCATGGAGTCGCCACCATGTCGTACTCGCCGAAGCAGTGGAAGCCGCCAGCACAATCATGGAGTCGCCACCGCTTGCTCCTCTGTGGTTGCCCCCCGGCGCGGTGCAGGGCGGCGAGGGTGCCGTCCAGGATGGAGACCTCGTGATGCTGGGCGGCGAGGGCGCCGTCGAAGAACGCGACGGTGATGTCGTTGTGAGTTCCCATCGGAGATCGACCTATGACGGGGTGGCGACGGACAGCGAGTTGACAGGTTAAGGGGATGGAGTCAGTTTATATTTTTGTGTGGCTTACGTGATTGTAGGGGTTGCGGATTTTCTTCCGGGGTGAAGTAAGTTCAATCATTGTAAATTACTAAGCGCACACAAGAGATCTGATTTGGTGAATGCTAACAGTTAGATTTAGTTTTGTGGGGTTAATTAGATCAAGCGGTGGTTGTGCTGGGGGTTAGTTTGATGGGGTACGTTTAGCGGTAACGTTTGCTCTTTTATAAGTAACTAGCCAAATGCCCGTGCGTTGCAACGGGTTGAATTTTATTGACTACTGTTGGTTGAAGAAAATTTGAACCCTTCGGCACAAGCATTTTTGTCATATCCTATATCCAGCCTATTACATATTAGAATCAAAGTTTCATTCTATTAATAACTAGCTGGGTGTCCCGCGCAATTGCGCGGCTAGCAATGTTATTTCTATCTTGTTATCTTTTTTTTTCTTGGTGCCATATTTTGGAAAAATGAAGAATTAGGAAGTGAAATATATTAATTAATATACGATATTCAGTTTGTAGAGCCATGTTACTGTTCACATGTATCTATCCCGCCTAGTGATATAACTTTTGTGAATGGTTTTTTGTGGGTGGTTATAGCTAAACCATAATAACTCCATTTTATCCCTCCAAGTTATATCATGCAGAACAAAAACATCGGCTGGAGAAAAGAAAGAGACGTCTAGGAAGACGTGGGGAAGGGAATACTGTCCTCTTCGTGTTGCTTCGCACTAAATTCAACGAAATACAGTGTGCCGCTGAAGTAATTCTATCCAAAATAAAAACTGACTTGCAGTCTTTCATTTTTGATGGTTTAACTTTTGCCAATTAATTTCGAGCAATTTAATGCGACTGGTATATCCAAATTTATGTAACATTGGCAAATATTTGATCGCACTATCATGTCTTCCCCAAATATGCCAATACCTATAAAAATAAGGGGTAATTCTAGAATTCTTATAGACGTGTAGTAGGAATGTAGGATAGAAGAGATTTATGCAACTAAAATTTGATAACCGGAGAGCTCATCTCAGAAAAAATATCATTCCAAGAATATTGCTTGTGTGTAAAATGATGGACAATACTTCACCAAATTAATCCAAAGAAGAACAGGTGTAATCGAGGAGCAAGAAAGAGAAATATACATGGCCTAAGACTAAGATATATAGGTTTTTTATCAACGACTTCTATCGATGTACTGAAGTTTGATAGTCATTTGAAACATAAAAACATGGGATTTATGAAAGGTATCGATATATAACCTGTCTTAAGATTTGGAGTGCCAATAAAGAACTACCAGAAGTAGACATCAGAAAAGAAAGAACAAACAGGCACCGTTGAAGTAAGACTTACCGCAACAATTGGCCAATTGCCTCTCCCTAACTTATTCCTATTTATTTTTATGCATGATCGGTCATCACTTATTTTCGCCAAGAAATAATTAGAATTTCACAATATGGAGAAAAAAAGAGTAGTTAGTACTTCCTGGATACTATATTTGAATTATATTATCACTGTACGATGTACGAACATAATTTGTATGACGAAAGAGATAACAACATAAACATAATAGAAAGAGGATATGAGCAGTTATGGCTTTTGAATGATCTGAAAAATTACAATTACATGTGATATGAATGATGGAATAATAAGAGGGTATCCGCAGTGTACAAAAAACTCACCTTAAGTTCTACGTGGCATTATGACCACCAAACTCGGAATAGATCAGCTCACTTGACCAATTTCTATTTTGAAGCAGTTGATCCTACTCAACAGAACAACATATGTGGTACATGCAAGCGAGTCAATCATTGCAAAAGATCAAGAGGTGAACACCTAATCCATGTTAGATGTTCTTAATCCAAATGGCAATTTAAGTTTTCTTTATTTATTATTATCATAGACCAGCTTTCTAGCTACAGGATACAACACGATGTTTCTGTTTGTCGTAAAACTATTTTTTGCTTAACCACAACCATATTATTGTCTAGGTAACGCAAAGCAAAATATTCCGGACTATCAGCATATTAGATCAAGTAGAGAGGAGAAATTTATCCTGGAACTTGCACGGGGCTGCATGGACATACAACAGAGTAGCTCCTGGCAGATTTTTGTACTGAGTGTACCACCAGTTTTTTGCAAGTTGATGACCCAAACCTGTAGCTCGCCATGTTTCCAAGTGTCAGCTTTTCCTGATCAAATCAGCACACAGTTCTGACTTGGGAGTGGGCAGAGTATTGATTTCCTCAGACCTGCGAGAATTGCTGAGCTTATTAGGGGGCGCCAAAGAATACACAGCAGCTGATGCCTGCACGCCGCAAACTGTATGACGACGAACATGAGAAACAAAAGCAATGTGAAAATACATGTTACCGAGACCAGCTTATTGCTTAGTTTTACCTAGTCACCACCCTAAAATCATATCCAACTCTTCAGCTCTAGCTAGCTACCTGCAACCCAGAAAAAATATTACCTCCAAAACTTTTCCTACATGAGTGAGAGAAATACAACAAAGGTCGTAAAATTGTTAAAATTTTCAGATAGGTTACTGCTAAAGCTTGAAAATTACAGATCTATGCCCCATAAGTCTAGTGCTAAAACTTTGAAAATACAGATTTATGCCCCAAGAGTCTATACCTTGTTCATCGTAGTATGTGGCACGTCGGCATGTCGACAGGGATCTCACCAAGGATAATAGGATAAATATTTATGTTGAATAACACACTTGGTCGGCCTCTTCTTCTCACTTGCGATCCCTTTATTCTTTTCCCTGCACATGTGCTCATCGCGTGGACACGACCGTGAGTCGAGGAAGCCCCGTGGAGATCTGCAGTGCAGACAGGCTGCCGTATTATGCATACATGGGTACACCGTCAGTTCAGACCAGAGAAAATCAACTGAAAGCCATGGGGATAATGCTTTGATCGTAGCTCAGTGTGCAGTACTCTGAACTTAACACATGGCAACGATAGGTGCGTCTTGTTCAGATGGACAACAACTCGCACATGCCACTGATCCGATGTTCGCCTCTACTTCGATTCCGTCCATGTGTATTCAAGTTCTCCGCTCCAAATCATGGCCAATTTTTCATACAATCAGATATCAACTCCGAGAAACTACATATCAATCGATCGCGTGGGGTATGTGGAGTGTGTAGTTGAGAGCACGGATTGAGTTACTAACCGTCTGATCCCGTACTTGAAGTTGTCGGGCTTCAATTTCACCAAGCAGCACGAACTTCGTGCCAGCCGAGCGGCGGCAAGCAAGCAGGTTGCGATCTCGTTCACCACGGCCATGCAGGTGAACCAATTTGAATTCCAATTCCAATCAGGTTTCTATGCTCCAGTAGGAGAAATTCTGGGGAAGTCCTGTACTTATGAAGTCGCCTAGAACAGCGATTTCGTGCCGACCTCTTGTTATGCGGGACGACCATCAGATCGATTCTCCTGAGCTCTAGTTCTATGATTTTGAGAGCCTCCAAATCTATCCGATGTGTTGGAAGCCGTGAATTGCCTAAAATTCCTGTACCTGAAAAGGAAGTGGAAGAGAGTTCTTGATACGTACGTTGGAGTATAGGTTGCCAGCCCACCCGATACAACATGCTTCTCCAATCGCACATGGACTCTTTCTTTAAGCGCATCCTACTTTAACTTCCACGCGACGAATCTCGGCCGTTAATATAGTACCGCTTAAAATTGATTAATCTACACCGTTGGTTATCCTGTGTTTTAATTATATAATAGAACCTGAAAAGGAAGTGGAAGAGAGTTCTTGATACGTACGTTGGAGTATAGGTTGCCAGCCCACCCGATACAACATGCTTCTCCAATCGCACATGGACTCTTTCTTTAAGCGCATCCTACTTTAACTTCCACGCGACGAATCTCGGCCGTTAATATAGTACCGCTTAAAATTGATTAATCTACACCGTTGGTTATCCTGTGTTTTAATTATATAATAGATTAATAGAATGTTTATGATTTCTATGTCTAAAAGCGAGCACACTCCGATGGCAACAAGATCTCACACAGTGCCGCTAAAGGAAGGCGTTGGTTGATTGATTCATGAACCAAACTATCCTTCTCTTACGATTTAAATCACCAAACTATCTTTCTCTTACGATTTAAATCACCTGGCCTGTCTTCATCCAAATGAGCACGGCTCTGCTTACAAAAATCTGAAAATTCAGTTAACAAAAATGAGCACTACTCTGGTTATAAGCATCTGAAAAATCTCAGTAGCAGTACTGCGGTAGTACATCAAATCTAAACCATGCATGCATGTTTCATTCTCCTAAAAATTATCAGTAGGTAAGGAATAGATCAGCTGTGCACTGTAGCATCTTACTAACCTGGATCAAATTAGTGAGTATCAGGCCGCGCTCTACAGACCCTCATCTACGACACGAGATCGAGAACCAGTTCCGTCACACCTCCATGGGTGAGGAGCAGCGCCAGCAGAGCTCCTTCACGCGAGGTCTGGGAGCCCTGTGATCCGGAGCTTCACTAACCGAGATCGAGCCCACCAGCTCCCCCAGGCCCGACGTCCCCTGTCGCCGCAAAGGATCTAGCGCACCGACCTAGGTCCGGCGCCTCTGCTCCCCTACCCCCCGCCGGCACAGCCTTGACCTCCGTCGCCCATGCTTCCCTACCCCCGCCGGCGCACCTATGTACGGCGCCTCTGCTCCCATACCCCCGCCGGCGCAGCCTCGACCTCCGCCACCCCTGCTCCTTCCCGCAACCCTACTCAACCCCCTCTCCTCCCCAGCCTCCGGCAAGGGCCGATGAGGGCCCATGGCTCGACCCTGCCCCTCGTCTCTTTCTCCGCGGATGCAGAGGTCCAGGTTGAGGTACGGGCACCTGGGCGGGCTGCTCTCCTCCCTCGTACACGGCGGTTGGGGATGAGGTCGAGTCGATTCGGGCTGGCGAACTCGGGGAAATCGATGGCCATGAAATTGAGTCTGGAGATCCTTGAAAGTCCAGATGCACACGCCACCATGTCGTACTCGGCGGAGCGGTGGAAGCCGCCAGCATGATCATGGAGTCGCCACCATGTCGTACTCGCCGGAGCAGTGGAAGCCGCCAGCACGATCATGGAGTCGCCACCGCTTGCTCCTCCGTGGTTGCCCCCCGGCGCGGTGCAGGGCGGCGAGGGTGCCGTCCAGGATGGAGACCTCGTGATGCCGGGCGGCGAGGGCGCCGTCGAAGAACGCGACGGTGATGTTGTTGTGAGTTCCCATCAAAGATCGACCTATGACGGGGTGGCGACGGACAGCGAGTTGACGGGTTAAGGGGATGGAGTCAGTTTATATTTTTGTGTGGCTTACGTGATTGTAGGGTTGCGGATTTTCTTCCGGGGTGAAGTAAGTCCAGTCATTGTAAATTACTAAGCGCACACAGGAGATCTGATTTGGTGAATGCTAACCGTTAGATTTAGTTTTGTGGGGTTAATTGGATCAAGCGGTGGTTGTGTTGGGGGTTAGTTTGATGGGTACGTTTAGCGAAAGTAATGTTTGCTCTTTTATAAGTAACTAGTTGGCATGTACGTGCAACGCACGTTTTCACAACTACAGGGGCAATTTACAAGAGTGGACGAAGACATAATCTAGACAGGTGCATATTGCATGCAGAAAAAGATAATGAATACATCATTCCTTATCAAATCACACAAAACATTTAGTTTCCACCATCTTCTCCAATCACTACTTATTGGATCATTAATACATTCTTTACCAAGATAAAAAAAAGAAATCTACATATTATATTGTGGATCATACGGGGAGCAAAAATTATAAAATTATAGAGCTGTGAACAAACAGGAATAAGGAATTACCTTAGGTAACCAAACAGTTTCAGGTCATTAATTCAGTGCGGCAACACAAGTTTTGTCCTTTAATAATACTAGCAAACATGCCCGTGCAACGCATGGAAGACCAAAAAAAAACTATATATCACGAAAATCTATGGAGGGTGTTGCAGAATTCAGCCAACTTCGTAGTTAGATGCACCGCGACCACCCGCCGATTCAAGCCGCTTGACATTTTAGTATGTATTTTAGTATGTATTGACAAAACACATGCAACTTTCAGACACCACCACTATACAGAGATGACAGAATTCATCAGTAGGAAGCCCAAACTTCTGAAAATGGTTTCATCCGTTAGCGAGCCAAGTCATGCCCTCTACTATGAAAAATGATAATTGTTCGCACAGATCAGCCGCGAGATCATGACGTCCCCATCAAGCTCTCGCTTTTCGGTACCTTCTTCCTCGCGCTCCCGCCGATCCAGCGGCTCTTCTTATACGTCGCCGGCGATGGTCCGACTCTCCCTCCGTTTCCATGGCTTGTCAGCTCGCTGCAGGCCACGCTCGCCGTCTTCACCCCACTCGCCGGCAAGCTCACGGTCCGCTCCCATGATGACTTCGTCATCGTCTGCTACCCGACGCCATCCACCCGGGCGTCGGGTTCGTCGACGCGGAGTACTACGGCGACGTCGCCAACATGCACCGGATCCCCCGCGATGTTGAGCATGACACCGAGGCGTTCTTGCAGCTCGTGCTGGAACTGGAGGTGGGCAGGCTGTCTGCCCCAGTTCTCGTTGTCCAGGTCACGCGACCGGCACCGGTAGGCGGTGATGATTCTGT
Organism: Poa pratensis; assembly: GCA_947311845.1. Taxonomy (NCBI): domain Eukaryota; kingdom Viridiplantae; phylum Streptophyta; class Magnoliopsida; order Poales; family Poaceae; genus Poa; species Poa pratensis. Next base: position 41,994,208 of record CAMZMU010000094.1, on the reverse strand, counting down.
CGTGGGCGCCGTAGCGGTGGGCGTGTCCATGCACCACGTGGTGGCTGACGGGCAGTCGTTGTGGCTGTTCATGCGGGCGTGGGCCGCCGCGTCGCGGGATGGCTCGCCGGCGGCAGCGGTGGGACTCGTGCCGCCGCCAACTCTCGACCAGGCGTCGATTCCTGCAGCACCCAAGGCAGAGGCGGCGCCTCGCCAGTTCGCCCGCCTCTACGCGCCGGAACAGCCGAAGGTCAACATGATCCTCGGATCCAAGCTTGACACGGCAGATCAGGAGAAAATACCTGGAAACATGCATGTAGTTCGCATGAACGGCCATCCAGGTCCGAGCGTTTGCGGCGTGCCGGCCGCCTGTTTGGTGTGTTTGGTGCCGCCGAAGTGCAAACGGCCATCCAGGTCCGGGCGTTTGTGGCGTCCCGACGTGCAGGATTCCGGCGATCCGGGTGAACGACTTCGGCATAGCCGCCGCCGCGCTCGAGAGTCGAGACCTAGCATTGAGGATTTCGATCAGATCGCTAGCTCGTTAGCTCTCACGTGATGCCTATATATCAAGTTTCCGTGCAGTGCACAAATAGAAAAGACATGTCTAGCTAGATCGTACGTGCCGTATCCCTGACAGCTTCTATGTATTTGACGGGTTTGCTTCTACCACGTTTTGCTTTCGGCGTTCGTAGGTCTCACGTGTGTGTTGATTAACCTCTCATACGATGGATATCGATCAGGGCAATGATTTCATCATCCAACCGGACTCAGCATTGATCAATTAGACTCCAGCTTGTATACGCCTTCTCCTTTCAAGATTAGGAAAAAATCAATCTGGCAATCTGGCAACGTGCGGTGGTTCTCTTATTTCCTTTCCTCCCTGTACTATCTGGATTGTTGATTGGAAATTGAACGGACAAGATTTAAAGTGTTTACTGCTCGACATCGGGACAATCTGGATCGTTGATTGAAAATTAAATGGACAAGATTTAAAGTATCCCAACATGTTTGCTCTTTTAATAGTAGTATAGATATAGATGTATAGAGTATAATCGAAGTAGTAGAAAATATTCAATTTATAATTATGTGTTTTCACTAATAAGCCAACCATTCTGAAAATAATCTGAACTTATCAATAGAGATGATTTGCATAAATCGGTGATTGTAGTACACATGCACATGCAATGCACGTCTATATACGATCTGTCAAAACACTTTGTATTGACCGAAATTAAATCGACGAATGGATTCTGAACTTTGATAACCAATAATAGGAAATCATTAAAAATATTTTTTCAAATCAGTTCATTAAGCCTTAAGAAAAAGCTACCATTAAAGGTTCCAAATCGACCATAAATCATCTTAGATTGAAAATGTACATATTATTCCGGTTAAGAATGATACGTTGTACAATTGTTCCTCACTGCCTTTTTCTTTAACAATATCAATTAGCAATTGTTGCAAGTCTATTTATATTGCAACTTTACATACACTAAGATATACCAATCCTATAAAAGTGACGGCAAGTCGAAACACCACATTGATCCACACAAAAAAGTTCCCCAAGGGTAAGGAAAGGGATAGTATGACAAAACACGTTGCTGGATTAATCTTTGATGTTGTACGTGAAGACAGGAACGATCAATGAGAGCGGACAGAAGAACATCTACTAACTATATCAAAGACGGAACCTTTCTCGCTCTCTCCGCAGCCGAGCACTGCACAACTACATTATTTACTGTTCATTGCTACAGTATACAGTGATTCGATCTACACCGTGCACTGACGATCGGACGGCCCACAGAGCACACCGTGCCGTTTTTGCAAAAAAAGACCCTCACAAATCCAGACATTGCTCCGCGGTCCACGACTTTACGAGGAGAAGGACCTGTTTTCAAATGGTCAAACCATCAGGGGCCCCGCTGCAAAAACCGCGCAGAGCTCCGCTCCTCTCAGTCTCTCGCGCGTGCGGCCGGAGATCGCCGGCGCAGCCGACGCGTCTCGCCGCCCTTCAGCTCCTCCTCCGACGAATCGACAGCCGCAGTGAGCTCCGCTGTCATCCCTTCTATCTGCTCGCCAAGTATTGCTTCCCGGAACGACCGGAGTCGTCGCCGAACCACCGCGCGCCCTCCCGGGCTAGGGCGTCGCCTTCCTCCGCCTCGCCGCCCTCTTGGCCCAGCGCGCCACCACCCTCGCGAGCGCGCCCTCGCCTCCTCCCGGCGCGCCGCCTCCCAACGTGTCGCCGCCGCCACGTCGCCGTCCGCTGACCCTCGGGGCTGCCGTGGGTTGTCTCGGGGACGGGCCTGGGCGATCTGGGTTGCCGCTCGGGGACGGGGCTGCCGGTGGCGCCCGTGCTGGACCCTGGCGGAGCTGGACGCCGCCGCCTCCCACCCAATCCCCACGCGCACCTCTCTTCCCCAATCCCCTTCCTGCGCGTCTCCTCCCCAAATCCTCTTCCTTCTCCGAATGCCGCCGCGACCACCGCCACCTTCCATCTCCTATACCATTCGGCCCTCTGCCGCCGATGTCCCACCACTACTCCGCCCTCCGCGCAACCCCTTCCTCTGTTGCCGCCGACCACGAGCCGCCGCGCGTCGTGTCATGCCGAGAGAAGCGACTGCTGTGGCGTCACCGAGGAGCGGTGCTCTGCTCAAATTCGCCTGGCCGTTCTTGGCACAATCGCCATCGTTGCGGGGAATCCAGCACGGCCGACAGCGCATCCGCTCTCCTCCAAGCCCGTTCTCGATCCGGAAGCAGCAAACCCGTCCATGATCCCAGGTGCGTCTTCCCTCCGAAGCAGCAAACCCGTCCATGATCCCAGGTGCGTCTTCCCTCCGAAGCAGCAAACTTCAACAGAGGAATGCTTCCGAGTCCAAAGACGAGGCCACCCTGGATGCCCATGATTTTGTTATATCGTTTTTTGTGTAGTTCCTTTTTTAGATTAGGGAAGTCATATGGTGGATCAGCTAGAAGATTCAACAAGCATGCATCATCAAGTTTTCCGGCCGGCCGGCCGTCCTGAAGTTCATACAAATATACAAATGACAACTAATTCGTTAATCTATGCTTGGCTTGTGTGTCTGTTGTACATATATTATTTGCCGTTTACTCATACGTTGTACGAATGCTCATTGCTTGTGGTCAAGTTATGGCTGAATGTAATTTTCCGTTGGTGTGGCACCAAATGCTTGGATTTGGGTGTCAGGAAATACTTACGCAACAACCCAAATTTGTCCACAAATAAAGTATGTTCCTCTGATCCTCAAGTTGATGATTTTCACCTCCGTTCCCTTTTATTTTCTACATGCAGAAAACACATACTCATTTCTGGACCTTATTCAATTGTTTCAGATCTAGATTGTTTTTCTACACATTTTATTGCCAAGTTGGTAATTCTTACCAATCCATACCTTTTATTTTATTCAGTGCGCTCACCATTTTGTTTCAGGCATTTTAGATATTGAATTTATTCATATATTACAACCTGGTGTCCCTTGAAAGTATATCATGACCATAGTGACATTGTAGCTATGTGGTTATATGTAGGTTATGTATTTCTCCTTGAAAATGAGGATCATATGCCCTTGCCTTAAAAGGGAGCAGCCATATTCTCTTTTGTTCGTTGGTGCATATCTATCTCTTTTTATTCACCGTATTACCTGTAGGTAATTGTTCTTTCCAGAATCCAAAATTGCCACTCATGGCAAGCTTCTAGAATTAGGAAAATGCTTACTACTTTCGCTGGAAAAGTAGCTAAGTGGGTGTCTTACACATTCTGGTTCGTGGTGTACATTAGGGAAATCTCCAGCACATTGCTTGGTTCTGGAATGCAATACAATATAACTTTCCTGAAAATATGCATATCTAGATTTAGTAGTACATGAGGGGCCATATTTATTGCATTAAATCTTCCATGTTCTCCTTGTGTTGATTTTATTAAGTTTGTGCATGCTGCTACAATTTCAGCTTCGATGTGGTTTCAACACTGACGACATCAACAAGAAACTGTGAACCTGCAGTTCTCTGCGAGCTGCTGCTCCACAACGCTCACTGCGGCTGCTGCTTCGTCAATATCCACCCCGGAGGTATATATTCTGCATGCCGACCTGCTCCTCCAAAACTTGCGTTGCTGCTGCTAACTCTTCGCTCTTTGTCAGCTCATCTCCAATCCATCTATACATAACAACATCCTCTTTGTGTTGCTATTTGGTTATGCCAACTGCCATTATATCAATGTTTTTATTTCAGAACCTCAATGAGGGTTGCAAGCCAAGTTTAATGTAATCATGCTTGATTTAATTCAACATTTGACTATTTGAAATTCCATGAAAAGCATTGGTGCCTGGAATATGTGAATCAACTATTTTATTTGGCTGTTAAACATTTCAGATGGACGGTGGTTCTCTTACTTTTGGTTTATGTTATATTGATTGAACATGTACGCTCACAGCTACGTTCCTTAAGGATCTCTTGATAATGAAGCAGTACCCTAGCAATAACAGTACCAATGTATGTGTTTTACTTTAACTGGCATATTGTTTTAGGTTGTTTATTTTGTTTGGCGAAGTACCATGTTTGTTTATAAGATGCCAAATTTATCTCTGTTAAATTCGTGCAAGGTAACCTCGCTCACATTTCACATGATTTTTGTTTGAAAAAGGCTAGGGTTTTCACTGCAGGGATGTCCTTTTTATACGACACACTGAAAAAACAAACAGCTTGGATGCGCTCTAAGGACTCTCCAAGCCTCTTTTCAAGCAACGCCGTCGCCAACCTACACCGCAAAATGAGACCCTCATTCAGCAGTCCTTTTTTGGTATCTTCCAGCATAGTGAGTCCATGATGTATGCCCTTAAGTTGACATCCTTTGGAATAAATTGTTGAAACTACAGCCCTTCTAACACATATTGTGTGCTTGCACAGTCTGGTCATTTCTTATTCCTTTTTTCCTTATAAACTATATGTTTATTGTTTCCATGCTACAGTATGCAAAACATTGATATAGCCTCAGGTAATATCATTTTGTTATGGATACTGTAAGTTATTATTTACTACAGTAAAGTAATCTTTTTAAGAACCGAAACTGCATGCCATTTGTGTATTATTGCCTCTGTGTTAACTTTGATATAGATTAGTTTTGTAGCACCTTTTTTTTGGCAAGGAACAGCTACTCACTTGGCTTTTGGATCTATGTACCACTCCTGTCCTAGCTATTTGGAACTATCTAATATGCTCTGCATGAAATTCTGTTAGATATTTTAACAAGTATAAATGGACAACGTTGTGCTTGAAAGCAGCTTATGCGTCTTCTCATACGAAGTTTTCCGAGTCTTTCATCTAAAAAGAACTATTCCGAGTCGTAATGCTATTGTCTGTCAGCCCCAATTGTACTCATGATGCTTAAGAATGTACGAGTGGTATATCTGTAATTAACATGTATTCTAGGTCCTGATTATTATATATTGGTAAAATTTTCCTCTTTTATTGGAATTGAAAAGGTATTGATTACTGCATTAGATGTTTTGTGGCTGATTGTTTTTCCATAACAATAGATATTTTCACTTAGGGCATATTTTCACTTACTTAAAAATTGGACATACTCTAAAATATATAAAAAAAATCTTTTCAGAAACTGTTAAATTTCTGACGTGTGGGCCTACCCTACCTAACCAAATTAGAAAAAAAATTGTAAACGTAAACTTCTTTTTCCAAATATCAAAACATTTAAGTATAAACAACTTTTGAATGTGCACATTTCCAAAATTGAAGTTTCTTCCCCAAGTATTCACAAATACGAAAAATATATCAACACTAACACAAAGAAAAAAAAAAACGCCGACTATTTACAGCATTTGATCAAATTTCAAGTTTAAAATTTTTAAAGTTTCCAATGCCTTTCGAATCTGACCATTTAAAGACCACAAAAAATAATTCACATACGAATAGTTTTTAAAAATTCTGAAATTTGAACAATTTGTAAATGTAAACTTCTCCTTCCTAATTTCGATACATTCAAATCTAAACAACTTTTGAATGTGTGCAGCTTTAAATTTGAATTTCTCCCACAACCGTATTCACAAATATGGCAAATATATCAACATTAACACAAAAAAATAAACGTTTACTATTTATGCGTATGACCAAATTTCCAAATTGAAAACTTTAAAATTTTCAATGTCTTCTAAATCTGAGCATTCGAAAAAAAATACGAATAGCTTCCCACTTCCACCAATTTTAGAAATTCAAACAAATTGTAAATCAATATCTCCGAATATATCCACTGGAAAAATACAAGTAATATATCAAAACAACCAGAAAAAAATACATACAAACTACTTATGCTAAAAACAAAAACAAAAAGTTCGGAAAATTCAAATTTTGTCACCGTTTGTAGTAACTCATATGCATTCTTTCCTAATTTCAATTAAATATTGACAACGAAATACAAACATGTTCGAACATTTCAAACTACTAATATTTGAATATTCTACAAAATATATCAAAAATGCTCAAACAGATTACTACCTATTCATAACAAAATAAAAAACATGTTTGCACATTTCAATTTGGCCAACATTTGAGCGAATATTCCGATATTCCATAAAATATAACGAAAATGCTCAAAAAAAACCACAATATACTTATACCAAATTACAAATATATTTCAACATTTCAAAATCGCCAACATTTCGACACCGTACGAACAAACTTCCCCAAATGTGGAATCAAATTCAGATGAATTTTCCTGATTTCAATTAAATGTTGACGTCGAAATACAAACATGTTTCAACATTCCAATTTAGCCAACATTTTGGTGAACAAAAAAAAAATATTGCACACAAAAAATCACCAAGGGCGTAGCGTGACGATGAAGATTTAGTTTGTGGTTTCTTATTTGTTCATGTAAACACATTTCTAGCTTACTTTCCAATGGTACACTGATACACATGTTGAATTGTCAGTACATTTACCCTCCTGCCTCCACTATGGTGCATTTGCTTTTCTTAGTCACACGACATAACAACGAGTAATATCTTGCTTCTACAAGATTCGGAAACTCATACATGAAAAATAAATAGCTATAAGCTAGAAAATAGTATATATCTACTGATTTTGGGTACTGTTTTATCTCATATGTTTTTTTTGCTAACTACCATCCTTTCCCACGGTCGTCCTCTGTAACACATGAATGCCAAAAACAAATGTGGTTCATCCCTTCCATTTAGCTTCTAGAACTTCAAAATGAAAAGCAAACCATCATCGTCAGGGCCATCCATCATCACCATCACTAACACATGGAATATCAAACTAAATGGAGGTTTCACATTCAATACTTGGTAGTGTCTACAAGCTAGCTGCAGATGATAGTGGCTTAAAACTTCAGTAGTTCAATGTGGAGGTGAAAGCTATTGGTTTTCTTCTTTGTTTAACCCATCATTTTAATTTAGCTAATGCAAATATTAGAAAAAAAATTATTTTCTTACTATAAGCCACCATGCCTGCAAAGATAAATGCATTATACAAACAACATCACCGTTTCTATTTACAAAAATATATTATGTAACCAAGACAAAAAAAAGGTTATATTTACAAAAATATCCACCAAGGGCGCGGCGATACCGACGCGCCGAAATTCAACTTCAATGATTTCCAATTTTTCAAATTCGATTATTTCCAAACTTAGACAACTTTAAAACGCGCCGAAAGCATTTTTGAATTTCAATGATTTCCAACTTAGACAACTTTAAAACGTCGCCATTTTTCAAATTCGAATGCCATTTTTTTTCCAAAAAAAAAAGAAAGAAACAGAAAACAGGAAAAATTCTATAAATACCCATCAACAAAATATTAAAAATATATCAAAATGCTAGGGAATTTTTTTTTTACTATTTTTGACAAAAAAAAAAATAAGCTTGACTAATTCAAATAGGCTTAGATTTGGATAGTTTTATACAAAATAAACAACATGTCTGCAAATTCCAATTTGACCAACATTTAAGTCAATATACCGATATTCCATAAAATATATCGAGAATGCTAAAAAAACGCTATATACTTATAGCAAATTACAAATATATTTAAACATTTCAATTTAGCCAAATTTTCGACACCATACGAATAAGCCTTCCCCAAGTGTGAACTCAAATTCAAATAGGTTTTCTAAATTCAATTAAATATTGACGTCGAAATACGAACATGTTTCAACATTTTCAAACCACTAAAGATTTCAATATCCTACACAATATATCAAAAAAACTCACAGAAAATTGCTGTCTATTCATACCAAAATAAAAACATGTTCAAACACTTCAATTTGGCTAACATTTTGCCGAACAAAAAAAAAAGTACACAAAAATCACCAAGGGCGTGGCGTGACGCCACGCCAAATTCAACTAGTAACTCATTTAGAACATACCAGTATACCACCACTTCCTTTACGGCCACACATATCGTTGAGTTTCCTCTTCCTTAGGTGCGCCAAGTCAACCGAACGTTTTTTCTCTGCTTCCTTCTCCACCACAGCGACTCATTCCCGTCAGGCCCTCCTCGATTCAGTCGATGCGCTGGCAGACAGCGCCTCATTCCCGTCAGGCCCTCCTCGATTCAGTCGATGCGCTGGCAGACAGCGCCTCCATCGGCCATCGCCGAGGTCAGGAGCGACCGTGTCCTCCACCTCATGCGGGCTGACTCGATTCCCGCGGGCCGAAGAGGTCGCTGGAGAAGCCTGTCCCGCCTGCTCGTCGCCTGGATTTGCTGCTGCTGATGCCACCACGGCCCGTCAGGAGTTGCTGCTGCTCCAGCCTGACGCCCCACATCTCCGGACGTTCTCCTTCTCTGGCACATCCGGCAGAGGCATACCAGGCCGGGAAAGAGAGATACGTGATGGTGGCTTTGTAGTCACCAAAGATCATGTCGGATCTTGTTGACCATGTGGTAGCGCTCGGAGGTAGTCGCCGCGTGTGGGCGCGGCGGCGACTCGATTCCGGCGGCGGAGTTCGGACGGAGTAGAACGGGGCGGCCGGAGGAGTGCGGCGCGGGGCCGAGTGGATTCCGGCGACCGGAGGAGAGGGACGCGGCCGGGAGCTAGGGCACGGGACGGCGCACGCGCATGTGGTGGCGTTCGAACGGAAGGATACGGGGCGGCCGGAGGAGTGGGGCGCGGGGGCGAGTGGAATCCGCCGGCGGCGAGCTGGCCGCTTGGAGTCAGCCCGTGCCTGCGAGGAGAGGGTCGCTTTTTTTTAGATTAACTGTTTGATGTTTCTTCTTTTTAGCGGTGGCAATGGCTGTAATTAACACGAAACGAAAAGATGTGTTGAGTTGTCAAACATCGGAGCGATCTGGACCGTTGGTCAAATATTGAATGGCTCAGATTTAATGTATCAACACAAGTTTACTCTTTTAATAGTAGTATAGATAAGTATAAGTATAGATAAAAAATGGCTGTCATTCTTTTTCTACTATATTGCGCAGCTGAGTGTGCTACTTTAAATTAATAAATCTCACAGGTTCAAAAATATATGGTTACATGCTACGACATATAGCTTAGTCAAATTACGCATAAAACTCATAGAAAAAAATAGCGCGCTATAACGCCGCTAATAGCACGCTATATCGTTTTCAGACTCGCCTCGCTAAATAAATCAGTATACAATGTCTCGCTAATAGCGCGATATAGCATGCTTATAGCGTATTTTAAGGCATGCACTATTTTTTTGCTTACTAAAACTTCACAAACAAACTAGCAAACTATGAAGCCCTCGGGTGAAGGAGTGACCTAGGCAGAAGAGCTACTTGGCAAGTTTGACGCGTGAACTTGTTTTAGCGTATCGACCATCCACTCTAGATCGGCCTTGTCCTGATGCTTGGAGAAGGGCAGCCACTGCTGTAAGAAAAACATGGTTTTGAAGATAATGCCAGTTGGATGCTTCATCACTTTTCATTCGATAATAAGCTTGTTACGGATGTCCAAATAGGCCAATACTATGCAATAAAAAGAATTTAAATCTGTCTGCGAAGTTGGCCCGAGGAAGCTGAAATAATCGTAACAAATTGTGCAAAAGAGGCATGGCACTACGTGTACTCCAACAATTGGCGCATCACACTCCAAACGAACTTAGCAACCGAACAATAGAAGAGTATAATCTTCAGACAACCCCACAAAGGGTACAGGAGCCGTTAGTAGGCCCGTGACGCTTAGCCACATTGATACTTGATGGAAGGCGATCAACGGAAAGCTGGCACAAGAAAATCTTAATTTTAATCGGAAACTTAGTAGTCCGGAGATTTTGTAGTAAACTATAGTTTAGCATAGATCAAACTGACCGAAAACTTACAAAACGAGTCGAGGGGTCAGGAGACAATGGTTGCAGTTAAGCATGGATATGACCTGATACGGTTCCTCAAGGGTCATACCAATCACGAAAACTTCACTTTTATGATAGTTGATCTTGAATCCTGACATGTCCTCAAAGCACATGAGAAGGAACTTCAAGTTCACAATGGCTAATTCCTCATGCTAGATGAGAATAAGCTTGTCATCTGCGTATTGAAGGTGAGTGGTCCCCCTGACTAGATGTGGGACCACTCCATGGATGTATCTAGCTTCACTCTATAGATGTATCTAGATTTTTTTTTTTTGAACAAGAAAGGGCGCCAACGGCGCCAAATTTATTCAGCTCATCTGCACCAGGCAGCTGTGATTACAAAGTCCTGAAAATTTACATTTGTATAGTTGACACTACAGGACAGGAATCTTGAGGATGAGCCGAATTCAAGCATCTGTAGATAGGTTGATTTAGGCTACGCCTAAGAACCTGTGCTGCGCAATTGTGAGCCACTATGTTGAGCTTCCTGGATACATGAAAAACCTGTGATGCCAAGTTCGAAGTGGCTTCAAAGTAATCTGCTAGATATGCTCTTGCATTCCAATGTAGGAGAGGATGATCAAGTTTCCTTGCTGCTACCATCTTGGCAAGTACCTGGTTGTCTGTTATGAAGATCGGCGCCTCAATCTGAAGAAGCTGAGCAAATTTCGTTGCTAAAAGAAGAGCCTTTGCTTCTGACTGAAATACCGTTGACACTTGTTCCATGGAAGCTTGTATCATGATGCACCATTTACTTGGAGCGGCGTTATCTCTGATGTATATTCCGATCCCTGTCGCCTATGTTCCTTCTGCTCCCGGGATATTCCTGCATTTCCAAGAAGCATCTGAAAAAATAACTGTTCCCTGAAGTGATGCAATGGAGCTAATTGTGGATCCCTGTACTGGCAATGCCAGTCTGGTCGTGGGTACCTGCAACTGACTATTCTTATTTTCCTGCATCAAAGGAGAGGTAACAGCACAACATTCAAGATTACTAGTTAGGGCTTGAGCATTTATATTGATTTGATATGGTTCCCCTTTTTTCTTTGGAAAAGCATGTCGTTTCTTGACTTCCAAATGCACCACATGAATGTAAGTATGCTTGATAAGGAAGCATGAGGGTGGTTCATATTAAGCAAAGTTAGAATAATTTGCGTTAAGTTGGTGTTATTTTGAGTAATAAGTTCAGTTCTTATGTACCAGGGTGCCATGAACCATGCCGCCTTAACAAAAGGGCAAGTAAAGAAGAGGTGAACTTCATCTTCTTGCAGTCCACACCTACAGCAAAATTTATCAATACGCTTTGAGTAGCGTCCTGCTCGAGCTCCTGTTGGAAGAGCTTTCCTAAGAAATCGCCAAGCAAAAGTCTGGACCCTAGGAATAATCTGCTTACTCTTCCAAACCTGCTTAAGCAATTGAACTGTATCTGGGGTAGGTGTCGCTGGACGCTCTTCTTGCCTCTGTTCATAGAGTACCTGTAAGCAAGCATGATAAGCAGATTTTGCATTGCATTTGCCATCCTGTGTCAGCCTCCAACAGAGGAGGTCCTGGTCATCAGCATTTATAATGGGGGTTTGTTTAATAGTATTGGCTGCTGAGGGCATGAATAACTTGGTAATTAACTCGTTATTCCAAGTCTTTTGGTTAGGAAGCCAGAGATCTTTGCCAAGCGCCGGATAATTAAAACCAGGAGGTTGGATGATCAGGTCTTCATATATGGAATTCCAAGAAGCATACCATGGCGTACTCCAGATGGAGATGTCACCTTTGGTTACTTGGTAGGACACATGGGTTTTTAGGATGGGAAGGACCTTAAGAATGGAGGACCAGAAAGCAGATTTTGGTGCATTCAAGTTGGGCCGCCAAATCGAAGAGCCTGGGAAGTATTTAGCTTTTAAAATAAGATGCAGATGATCACTTGGGTTTTGGGAAATTCGCCAAGCAGACATGAGGATCAGGCTTTGATTAACAGCTTGCAAGTTCCTTATTCCCAGGCCGCCTTCTTTTTTGGGAGCACAAAGATCTTTCCAAGCTTTTAGGCAAAGGCTGCGCGTGTTAGGATCTTCTCTCACCCCTGTCCACCAAAAAGTCCTGATAATGGCTGTGAGTTTAGCGATGAACTTTTTGGAGAAAAGGATATTCGACATATAATACACTGGAATGGAAGAAAAAACAGATCTTATGAGTTCCAGACGCGCTGCATGAGAGAGTTTGTCTGCTTTGTAGGTGCTCAGCTTAGATCTGAATTTGTCAAAGACGAAATTGTAAGCTGAAGCTCTATTTTTAGCTGGCAGGATAAGAGGGTGACCAAGGTGAATAAAGGAGGTATCCATCTCTGGGACAGGAAAGATATTCTTGATGGCATTTGCCTAGGCTGGACATGTTTGCTAAACAGGATTCCCGATTTAGACCAATTAGGAGTTTGACCAGAGATTGAGCAGAAAACGCCAAGAATTTGCTTCATGGTTATTGCTTCTTGAGTCGTGGCCTCTCCACATATGAGAAGATCGTCCGCAAAGAGAAGAGAGTGTATCCTAGGGCAATTCGTTCCAAGGGTCACACCTTTTAGAGAGTTATTGGACATGGCTTCTTGCAGAGACAATGACAGCTCATTTATAGCGCAGACAAAAAGGTACGGCGAGAGGGGACAGCCTTGTCGTATACCTCTTTCACTGCGGAATCTCGCAAAAGGCTGACCATTAATAACGACCGAAAAGGTAGGCGAGGAGATACATGCGAAGATCAGATTGATGAAATGATCATGCAACCCTTTACGTGAAAGGGCTGCGACAATGAAGTTCCATTCAAGGCGGTCAAAAGCTTTAGCAAGATCAATTTTGAGCATAAAAGATTGATATTTCCAAGATGAAAGAGCAAAAGAGTGTGTTATCTCTTGGGCAATGATTTAGTTATTACTAATACGACGCCCTTCGATGAAAGCTTGTTGGGAGGAATCAATATAGCCAGGGAGGTGTGGTTTGAGTCTATTAGCAAGAGATTTGGCAATGAGTTTGTAGACTACATTACACAGGCTTATCGGCCTATAATCAGCCGGAACAAGAGCAGCGAGTTTTTTTTGGGATAAGCATAATATGAGTATCATTAATATGCTGAGGCATGACTCCTGAGTGATAGAAAGATGTTACCAGGTTTGTTACATCCTCTCCTATCCAGCTCCAAGTTGCAAGATAAAATTCGATGTTGAAGCCATCTGGTCCGGGTGATGCATTCTTCTTCATGTCCTGCAGAATATTCCAAAGTTCCTGCTTGTTTGGGACTGTGTAAGTGTAATCCAGGCTATTTTCTGGTAGCTGCGTCTGGAGATAAGGTCTGCCAATGTTAGTATTAGTAGAAGCAAAGATATGTCTAAAGTAGTTCACAAAGGTATTACTGATTTCTTTTGGCATGTGTTGGATAATGTTATTTTCATCTTTTATTGAGGCAATCATATTTCTTCTTCTTCTCTTAAGAATGGCTCTATGGAAGTAGGTTGTGTTTCTATCGCCGTCTTTGATCCAATTCTTCTTCGCTCTCTGCATATAGAAATCTGTAAGTTTTGTTAGGTTTTCCTCATACCTTGACACAAGGGAGGCTTCTAGTGCTTGATCTCGAGCTGCCAGTGGTTTCTCTTGGATTTTCTTTATTTGATCTTCGAGTTCCCCGAGCTCCTGTTGCAGCGGTTTCTTTTTCCTGCACCAAATTCTTAAAGCTTTTGCCAAGTGGTTAGTCCTTTGGTTAAAAGGTTTTCTATTTGAATTAGCCCAGATTTGTTTTGCATGAGTGTTAAAGTCTTTTTCTTTCAACCACCAATTTTCAAATTTGAAAGCACGCTTGACTTTGCGAACATAGCCTTCGGTTGAAAGAAGAATAGGAGCATGATCACTTATAGAATGCATAAGAGGCAGATTGTAAACATTAGAGATAGGGAAAAGAGCACACCAATCTGCATTGACAAGGCATCGATCAAGTCTTTCATAAAGAGGATTAGAAGAAAAACGTCTGTTCGTCCAAGTATAAGCCGGACCACTAAAACCTAAGTCAAACAAACCACAAGATTTTACCAAAGATTGGAAAGCATTCAGGCGAGAACGATTAGTAGTAGGAGAACTTTTATCCACATCATACAAAAGCTCGTTCATGTCACCCATACATAGCATCGGAAGATTGCAGTTATCATACACAAAAGAAGCAACTTGTTCCCATATCTGGCTAGTTTGGCGATGATACGGATCACCATACATACATACAAGCCCAAACCTCTGGTTACTAGATTTAATATTAACCGTAGCTAAGATAATATGAAAGCTAGTAGTATGAACATCTACTTGGATATCGTCCGTCCACAGCAGCCAAAGCCCCCCTGAACGTCTTCTAGAGGGCACAACAATACCATCGGACATGTTAAATCTAGTTATGAGATCAGAATGGCTTACCTTAGAAGATTTAATTTCTGAAATGAAAATTACTTGAGCTTTCGTGGCGTCGATCATCCTGGCAAGGTGGCACATGGTAGTACTGCCAAGGCCGTTGCCCATGCCATGGCAATTCCAGCCCAAGGCCCTCATGGAGCCCGTATCACCGTTCTTCTGCAGAACCGCCTGAAAATTCTCAGCAGACCACCTCAGCAGAAGCAGAGCTCAAGAAATTCCAATTGCAAGCAGATCACGGGGACTATGGTTGTTCCCCTCCGGCCGGACTGGAGTCAGCAGCAAATTTCACTCTTGATTTGAGATCAAACCACAAGATGTGAGCGGAAAAAGGGCGCCGCGTGTGTGGTGGTTCCAGGGTGTTGTGCAGGAAGAGGTGCGAGTGGGGATTTCACCAAAATGGGGATGGATTCTATTGGATCAGCACCGAGTTGGAGTTAGATTGGATCAGCACCAAAGCTGACTGAAGAGCAGAGATGAAGAAAACCACAGCTACAGCAGCGGTCAAATTTGGGGCTTCCGTGAGTGGTGGGGGAGATGCAGAGAGGGAAAAATCGGGCAGGAAAACCTAGGGAACGGAATGGGATGGATTAGATCTAGAGATTGGAGGAGAGATCAGGGAGAAAGGGAACGGCATCAACGCCAATCACCGGCAAATCGCCAAAGTCGCCATGGCGGCAGTCAGAAGCTTCGAGATGGACCTCCTAGATTGCATAAATAGATCTCTGTATCTAGATTCATTCGCCAAGAAAAGGGTGATAGATAACGCTAAACAGAGACGAGAGAGGGTCCCCTCGACACACCCCTCGCTTGCTTTTTGAAGCCGTTTGCTCCCACCCCCACCCCCACCCCACACGGCCACACGCCACCACACCCCCATATACTAATTGTGGTATCGTGTGCACGAAATCTGGAACCCTTGATTAACAACTCTGCATCAAAAAGATCCCAATTGAATCCCATGCGCACATGGGCACATGGAACGTGGGCATTTAGTACACGTCTAATTGTTTTCAGAATTTCTGACATCTAGAAACGTCATTTTTTTTAACTCGACTTTGCCGTTCTAAATATCCCAAAATCACCGTGGAAAAACAAGAAAAACTGAGTACTATTCCAAGCCGCTCTATGCCAGACGCCGCCTAGGTCCGACGCGTTGTTCACGTCAAAGAACATCTGCGTTTGATCGTGCCAAACGTCACATCAAGATGGAGTGTTTTGAAAAAACATGCCCTGCTGCAGTGGGGCAGGCTGGACAAGCAAGGCAAGGCTGCCAACCTGCTCCGTGGGTTTGACTGCTTCTCTTCTCTTCTCTTCTTTCTCTCCACCTCTTCTTCCCACCTGCGCCTGCGCGGGCTCTCCATCCATCATCCCACCGGAGTGCCTGCCTTCCTGCCCGCCGGCCCTCCTCCCCTTCGCCCCCCATCCACTCCTTCCGCGCCGCCATACCACGCTCCACCCTCGCCGCAACCAGCCCACCACCTCGACCCGGCCTCCGCCTCACCGTGCCCTCCCAGTCCAACCACCGATCCGTCCCCCCTCAATCGTCGCCGTAGTTCCGGCCAGCGCAGATCGCCGTTCTGCACGTAAAAGGTTAGTGCCTCCCCCCGTACCCTCTTACTGCCGTATTGACCCAGTTTACACGTTGACTCAGCACGAGAAAAGTGTTGACTCAAAGTGTTTGATCGTCGTCTAATATGCATCAGCTCTGATCTTGATCAGCTCTTTTACCCAAGTGTCCTTCCTTGTTTTGGTAGCACTCACTCGTTTGTTAAAATTCAGTCGGTACACATTGCAGCAGCAACAACATATATAATCTTCAATTTTACGTACATGATATATATATATATATATATATATGCACCAGTTGTTAGTTAGGTGATCAATCGTTAGGTACTACTTTTGCTCATTGGCCGAAAGGTGCACGAGCTCAAGTTTTGTCATGATATATACTGTACTAATAAACTATAAAGGGTATTTCTTTTTTGGTTTGATGTGGACTCCAGGGCTTTAATTTTCGGGAGTGACTGTTTCTTAGTCGACTTGGAAATACTTGTTTCTCAGTTAGTCGACATTCATACTTATCAGATGCCGATCTTCGCATCACTTTGCACTTGCACGAATCTAAATGTTTAGATCGGATGGTTCTTTGTGTTGGCTTAGAAATATCGGCTGAGAAATAGCAAAATCGTTAACAGTCTTGTTTGTGGTATACCAGCACATGGACTAGAGAAGTTAAAGAGTCTACTCGCTCACATACACTCCTATTTCTTTCACGAATCAAGAAGGCTGCTATAGTTATAATTATTTTTCGAGCAACCACCGCTATAAATATGGTTTCCCTTGCAATTTTCACCTTGTTTTCATACTAGAATTAGCATTCAAATAAGAGTCATCCAAGTGCAATGGTGTAGTTATGTGATGTACAAAGCCATAGCCAGCATATTACTATCCATTCATATTTCACAGTATCATCCTATGACTCAAAAAGGTCGACTGCATCGTCTCCCAAACAAACTGATCGAAGCTGCATAGTTTCACTTCTCCCTTTTCAAATGACCAGAACCATCAATTCGTCTGATCTCAGTAATCTTGTTAACTCCTATTGTCTCGTAATCTCTTATGATCTTTAAATTTAAGTACACAGTAGAAAACCAGTTAATACAAGACCGAACCACATCTTATCTTATCAAATCCAACACAGAAGTCTGAGTATGAAAAAAAGGTCACATTTCTTGCTTCTCTGAAAGATTCTTGTTTCTCTCTTCCACTTATGTAAGAAAGGACAATCAATTTATATGGAATTGGACTCTGCAAAGTGCAAACCTCTTTTAAAATTGCCAATGCCCTCTAGCCTAATGCAGCCTGTCCATGAATCTGTCACGACAGAACAACCTGTGAGCTCCCGTTCTTGCTCGTCTGACTTGAAAGATTTAGTTTAGTTCTTCCACTTCTGCAAGAAAGGAAAATAAATTTCGTATGGACTTGGGACTCTTCTAGAAAACTAGATTCTTTGCTGAATTACTCGGTACACTACAATTATTGTACCATTGGCCTATGCATCGACATGGTTTGTATTGTGGAATGAGGTGGAGGAAAGGAGGAAGTTGGGATGGGGAGGATTGGGCAGCGCTTGGGCGCCGGAGCCACACTTGGCAGAGTCAAGAGCCTCCTGCTTCCAGAAGAAGAGATGGAGAAGAAGGGACTTATTTATTTATTTATTACTTTGTTGGATATATGATGTTGAGTCCCACTTTAAATAGAACAGGACCCGAACATAGAAATTTAAAGGTAGAATATGATATTAACAAGATATCTTATCTTAATTTAGAAAATATTGTCCCAACTTAGAGGTAGGGCATAACCCAAAACTGCAAGAGATAAGGTCCCTTCAGGAAATTGTCCTAGCCAAATATTATGGTGGCTGACCATAATATTTTGTTTCTCTTCTCTTATTTCACTCTCCTAGATTGTGCATTTTATGCTTTATTCACTCTTTTCATTTGAGGCTCTTGCGTAGATAGTTCTTACAAGGTATCAACTATTCCGAGATCAGTATCCCTTTTTGAGCCTCTGCTCCTTGTGAAGATTGAAATCTGACAATGCTATTATCTCCATGATCGTCACTGCTATCATCTCCCTCCAAATGAAATGAATCATCATCACCTCATAATTCCTCTAGCTAAAGTCTCTTCTCCTTCTCATTTCTCTTAAATAGCATTACTCTCATATTTGATCAATTATGTTGTTTTCTTGCAGTTCTCGCTTCTCCTACCCAACATGGTGTTTAGATAGTCTGAGCAGTGCTGTGTTTTTAACTCTGCACTGAATCTTGAATAGTGTTTAAGGATCAAGTTTATTGTCATAGGACATGAATGATTCAAGTGGTTCCCAACGTCAGCATGTCAATGGAGAACAAAAGCAGTTGCAGTTCGTAGGCTCACCTATTCTGAACAATGGACCAAAGCACCGTCCATTGACTCCCATGAGACGATTCCGGGGCATAGCATGTGTGGGTACCATACTGTCAACAGCATTCCTGATGATAGTTTACATAGCTCCTGTAACTACTTTCCTCCTACGGCTATTCAGCGTGCATTACAGCCGAAAGACAACCTCCTTTCTATTTGGAATGTGGTTATCACTATGGCCATTTTTGTTTGAGAAAATAAACAAGACCAAAGTAGTTTTCTCTGGTGAAAATGTGCATCCAGCAAAGCGTGTATTGTTATTTGCCAACCACAGGACCGAGGTTGACTGGATGTACTTGTGGAATCTTGCTTTGAGGAAAGGCCAATTGGGATATATCAAGTATATCCTAAAGAGCAGCCTGATGAAAATACCTGTTTTTAGCTGGGCATTTCATCTTTTGGAGTTTATTCCAGTAGAACGAAAATGGGAGATTGATGAAAGAATTATCCGGAACAGATTATCAAAATTTAGAGACCCCAGGGATTCTCTATGGTTGGCAGTTTTTCCAGAAGGCACGGATTATACGTAAGATTTTTTGTCTATTCATGTAACCGACATGCTTGATTGTAATATTATTTCATATGTTTGTTCGTTTTTTTTTTTTGCATTGTTAAGGTTTATTGATGGGCAAACTAGACAGTCGTATTGAATAGCTTATACTTATTGAATTGCTCTGCCATTCTACGTGATGATTTATCTGTGCGTTATTGTATCATTTTGCTCTTTCTTCCTTAATACTTTGTTGGATATTAATGCTTATATCTTAGTCAGGAAAAATGCACCAAGAGTCAAGAATATGCAGTCGAGCATGGCCTGCCTATACTAGAGAATGTCCTTCTTCCGAAAACAAAGGGGTTCATTATTTGTTTGGAAGAGCTTAGGAGCTCCTTAGATGCAGGTAAGCAACCCTACACCCCACCATCTTCATTTCTCTGCAATGCACCAAGTGTTTATATTTTAAATTATCTGCAAAAAGTTCCTCCCTTTTTTTTTCCATTGCCAGCAGAGTAGTAATTCTGAATCAAGTGTGACTAGTCCTCGTGTGTCAGGACCTGTCTTGTTACAGTGTTGAAAGTCTTAATTATTTTTTTAGTTTTTACTATGAAGAATATTAGTTATGTAAGTGTTACACATGATCATGAAATACAATCAGTATTGCCTTTTTCCGCTTGAATGGTCTGTTATAGATCTGATTTAGTTAACAAGGGGCACATCTTGCAATCTAAACAGACAACACATGTCATACAACTCAAGGGTCCGGCAGTGTCTGGCTGGAGGATTCCCCTGAGCTTTTGCTCCTGTCGTTGGTGAATGATGTTAAATGAAAGGTTGTATGAGTTTCAAAGAGAAACAAGACATGTTAATAATGTTATAAGATTTGGTGGACAAACATACAGGCGGTAGCATTACGAATAACTGTAGTATAATATGGACCTAGAAAGGTATGTTGTTGAATTTCTGAAACTCTGAAGTCTGAACACAATTATATTGCAAAATAAATAAAAAATCCGAAAAAACAATGTAGAACTGCTTTGTGCTTTTTCCACACGAATATACTGAGTGCAACATTGCTAAAAATAGTGTTTTTACTACTGATTTTTGAAGCCTGACATGCTGGTTCGTGCAGTCTACGACATCACAATGGCATATAAGCATCGGCAACCGGATTTTCTAGACAATGTATATGGCATTGATCCTTCGGAAGTCCACATCCACATCAGAACTATTGAGCTCAAGAATATCCCCACATCAGAAGATGAAGTAGCTGATTGGATGATAGATAGGTTCAGACAAAAGGATCAACTTCTGTCAGATTTTTCCATCCGAGGTCACTTCCCTGATGAAGGAGCCGAAGCAGATATATCCACACTAAAATGCCTTGCAAACTTTTTTGCAATAGTCAGCTTGACAGGCACTTTCTTGTACCTAACTATTTTTTCATCGGTGTGGTTCAAGATCTATGTGGTTGTAAGCTGTGTTTACCTTACATTTGTTACCTACTACTCTATACATCCAACCGAACTGATGAGTTCCCTCCATGCCAAAACTAATTTGTATAAGATGCTGTAACTATTGGACTGAAGAGTGTATATCTGTCAACTCTTGGCTTATGATATAGTTTTTATTAAACAAGATGACTTTGGCCGTGCATTATAAATACATATAGCGACTTTGATGATATCTGAGAGAGAATTCTTGATTTGTCCCTCAACATCAATTGGTTTCACAATACGTCAAAATTTCCATCCCTCCAGATATACTCCAAAATAATTGACTGTAGTTTTGGATTTTTTGTTATAAACAATAGGCAATAAAGCGATGAACAAAAGCAAGATCAACACACGGGGATACGAGATTTTAATGTGGAAAACCCTTCAACAAGGAAGAGAAAAACCACGGGCGCTAGCCAGCAAATCTTCACTATGATCGGGTGAGGTTACAAACGCCTGACATTTACAACTTGCGACTTATCACAACCGGCGGCTTATAAGAGGTATATATAACTGTGAAAAACCCTAAGTCGGCTGCATTGCTGCAGCCCAAACCTTCCGGCGACGGGCCTCGCTTCGCTCCGTCCGAAGGTAGTTTTATATCTATATGAATTTGGATCACATCAAAATAACATTTGTGCTTCCAGTACTTGGGCGTCCAAATACTGCTGGAATCTTGTTCATATTCCGACTAAAAGTTAGCGACAGAATGGTCTTTGTAGCTAAGGCTTGACATAAATTAGCATATCACATCTAAAATAACTTGGAACTTTAGATTAGCAAAGCTAAGTCGAGAAGGTCAACGTCGAAGCACAATTTATTTCATTTGTATATACGTGAGTAAATAATGAGTACGGCGACATAAATATCTCGTATATGAACTCGAACGAAAGCGGAAAATGAAGATGTGCGGTCTATCCAGGCCCCGGTGCGGGTAATAACACTACGCCCTGCCTTGTGATATTTTATTTAAAGATATCACTAATATTACAATGGTGAATTTGGCGGCTAAAGTGTTAACCTTGGACAATTTAGAGCTTGACTAGCTAAGTGCATGAGGCGATGACGATGGAGGAGAGGTGGCCGGACACGATACTCACAATAGTTCCCCCTCCAATTCCCCTCCGCGGCGAAGTTTCTATCTCTGTTTTGTTGTTTTTCTGTGCGGCGCCCTCCTACGGAATTCAAGAAAACGAGGATTTATATAGGCGTTTGACGGATCAAAATATACAACTAGGGGTGAATAAGGGTTTATGAAATTTACTCTTTACTGAAAATTGAGTAATCTAAAACTTAGAGGGTTCAGCCACCCTGTTGAAGGTTCCCAAGAAATTCTTACTGGCTGCGGGTTTGATTTTGTTGTCTTAATTTATATAGTTCAAGTGTGCAACTTTATGATTGTGTCTTCATTCGGACAAGGCGTTTTCGCTCCTGTGTGCATATGCTCCTGTTATGTTTTTCAAAATTAAAAAAATATGAAAACACTTCAAAAACATATACAAGTTTTCAACATTCGTGCAAAAAATCGGAAGGAAATTACACTTAATGTGGTATGTACAAAAAAGACAAAATCTGGGTTTTGAAAATGTATTTTTAAATCTCATTTCGGCCACAGATTTTCTCTTTTTTGCACAGCCCACAAAAACTGTCATTTTCTTCCAAAATTTTGCACGAATGTTGAAAACTTGTATATGTTTGTGTCCAATTTTTTTCTAGATTTGTGCAAAGTGTTTTCATATTTTTTTTTTAATTTTGAAAAAAATAACAGGAGCATATGCACCTGTGGGGACCCCGGACTAGCCGTCCGAAATACCTGATTATGCTTAACACAACAATCCCGTGATCAGTCTGTCGTTGCACATAATCCAAACTGAATACCGAAGTTTACATCCATTACAATACCGAGTTAAAGTCTTACATAAATGGTCGTTTAGACCAAGTCTTACATAGGTGCCTTCATGGGCCAAACCAAAATAATCAGCGGAAGCTACGGCGTAGTAGACATCATATTCTAACAACGACCCGACAGACAGCTGACTTATGGAGATCCCTAGTTCGCATAGAAGTCGCCGTACTCCTCCTCGGCGTAGTGCTCCTCGAAGTCTGGCTAAGACAATAGCCAGGGACGAAACCAATATGAGTACATTTGATTGTACTCGCAAACTATCCCAACATGAGTATGCACTAGTTTTATTTTAATTTCAGACTTTTATTTATTTAAAACATCTCTATATCTTTATTGAAAAAGGTAAGAAGAATTTTATAACTATCTTTAAATAAAATCACCATTTTATCTTTTTTCTCCAAAACTCCTCCTTTTTCCGACCATAGCCCGTCATGGTCCACTTGCCTCCAACAACCTCATACCGATCCGTTGGTATAGGTGTATGAAACACTCTCCACTTCATTTTCTTTTTAAAACTCAACTCTTTTCAAAACTTACACATGGTCAAAGTAGGGCCTCCCAACTGTCCATATCCGAGGACTCGGCTATTCGAATAGTTTTGATATGCGAAGTTGAGTCACCGACCATAGCCTGTCCTTTGCTCATGCTAGTATAGGACCCTGCCCTTATGACACTTTCCATCAACACTTAACCCAGCCCGTCGGAATCTAAGTGTGAGGACTCATAGTTTTCCCCGGCGACCCCATGGTGAGGTCTTCAATCCTCCTCCTTATCTTTCCATAGAGTTTGAGCGAGGACCCAGTTCAGGGGTAGGTCACCAAACCATCCCCTCATGCATAACGGAGTCATCTCCGTCGATGAGGCATCCCATACTAATATGAGCAAATTATATGACTATGCCCTTTTCCCATATGTGGGTAAATGTGGTCGCACAGGGTATCGGCGGGTTGACGTAAGTATAAGGACACACTGTGCATTTTTCATAAAACATCTTCATTCTCCATTTCTCCACTTCAACACCGACATCTCGGCATTTCATAATCACACAAGTATTTTCAAAGGAGTTTTGAATAAACCATGTTTATTTTTCCCATCCTATAATTTTATATAAATTATCTTATATTTCTACATAGGGTGGCAAAATAGTTTCCATATACTTTTTGAAAAGGTTTTATAAATCTTTGCCTTAAGAGTAAATCATGTTATCAAAGTAGATGTATATATTTGGGGTGCAAGCTCAGAGAGTAGCTTGCCTTGCTCGACAAAGTGACCTTGGTCTTGATCTTCAGGTTCAACAAATTCCCCTTCCTCGATAAATCCGACAACGCTCTCGTCTAATTAATAAGCAAACAAATACAAACAATCACTAAACTACTCAATCAACATCACAACATTACAATCTTAAATGCTCTAAATAGCCACTGCACACATCAAGTAACACAATTTGGTTTCAATTTAATTGAATTAACCATTATTTATTTATGTCTTAATTATGGCAGAAACTAGTTAAACATGTTTAATTACACAACTCAAGTTCTGTTGGTCACAAAAATACAAACTAAATTTCTACAGAAATCTACTGATGTGTAGAAGACAACACAATTTGATTTGGGTTAATTGGAGTTACCAAACTCCCTACATAATTGTTTTTATCCAGCAACTTAATAATCAAGTTTTAGCCACAAATCAAGTTCTGTTCATCCTAAAATTAAATCCTTTTAGGGGTAAGTAACCATTGCTAAATGTGACCTAACAAAATTGGTCCTAGTCCATTTGGGTTAAACATTAAACATCTATAATTGTTTTTGTGCAGAAGGGTTTTCTAACTTCAACTTTATACTCAACAATTTTCACTACACAATTAATTCTACCAAAATTACGGAAGCTAATAGATCACAGTACCAAGCTAACAAAATTGGTTTGGAATTATTTGGGTTAATAGAGTATTGATGCATCCAAAATACATCTACTTTTCCAAGCACTTTGCTCCATGATTTGCTCCGGAATCTTCCCATATTTGAATAAAACTGCTGAATCTGATGCTGTTTTTAGCAAAGTCTCTTTTCTGGCTATTTCTGCAGGAAATAAAATCGGGGAAAATTACCACGTCAATTTTTATGGAAAAGAAGGACAATGGACAAAAGATGGACACGAGGAAGCGCACGAGGGCCAAATGGGTGGGTCCCACGCGGCCCCTGTACCTGGCCGCGTGGGCCCAGCCCAAATGGGCCTCGGGCGCCGCATCGCCTTCGGTCTTCGACGTACCCCCTCATATATAAGAAAAAGTGCTTGCCCTAGGAGGAGGGGAGCTTTCGCGAAACAGAACGCCGCCACCATCACGATCTTCGTTTCGAGGACAGATTGATCCAGGATTTCTCCTCCGGTGGAGGGATCCGGAGACCGTCTTCACCGCCATCTTCACCGCCTTCATCTCCATCGACCATGAGCTCCCTCTCCATCACCATGTGTGAGTAGTCCGCTGTAGGCATGTGAGGTGGATGGGGATTGGATGAGATTGATCATGTAATGCTACCCGTTGTTCGGGATCTTAGGGTTTTATCTTGGGGTCATTTAATGGATTGCCCCTACCAGCCTTGTTGGACTCATTTTTGCCCCTTGTTGCGAATCGTCCTCAGTTTTGCCCCCAGTTCATTCGCAGCTACAATGGTTTGCCCTAAACGTCAAGTTTCTAGTCTATTCCGTGTGATGGCGTTACTGACAGTGGGTCCGCAACTTACAGGTGGACCGCCTGGGTGCAGGGCTTAGAGGTGGGACCGCCCAACGGCCTGATGCCCCAATCTGTCCATGCGCGCCTGCTCCCGACCGGCCGTTGTGCGCCGCCGCCGCCACCACCACCTGCGTCGCCACGGCCGTCCCGCGTCACCACCAGATCCATCACCACCAGCAGATCCGCCGCCACCGTCCTGCGACAACACGGGTGGGGCGCTCATTCCGCCACTGCGGCCGCCACCTGCTCGACCCGCGGCGGGGCTCCTTCCGTGCGCCCGGCCGGAGCGCTGATAGGTGAGGGGCTGGTGCACCCCACCAGGACGTTGGCGGCGAAATGGCGAGCGGCAGCGACCCCGGAGTAGCTGGCGAGGCAGGCGTCGGGCCGGAGACCCGCCGCGTCCACGACTGGGTTCCCCAGGGGTAGGGCTTCCTCCAATTTAGCTTGTTTGTGCATTTCAACAGTCGATCGACATAGGACGCTATTTATTTCTGCAATTGGACATAGCTTGGTTGTGCATTTGAGGTTAATTCTGCAATTGCGTCTTTGTTTTTCTGCAATTGGAAAATGGGTTCCCGAGCTTACTTGTGCTGATTGCGTCTCTGTTTTTCGTGGGTTAGGATGGAGTTGCGGTTTGCTTTCTTGGTGAGCATTAGAAGGGAACAGTACATCCTGGATGAAGACACCCAGAAGAAGAAATTCCAGGGAGGTTTCGATTATTCAGTGCCAATGGATTGCAATTGGAGTTTCAGGCAATTTGGGGAGGTCCTTTGCAGCCCATATCCTTGGGGTTTGCATGACGAAGTGGAATTCAAATACTACGATGGGGGGAAAAATTGGGTGAAAGTTAGCAATGATGCAGAACTCGCTACCATGTTTGCTAAGCAGAAGGAGAAAGATAAATTCAATGTGAGGCTGCAAATTGATGTGGTTGTGCCGGAAGTTGGACCTAGGGTGACGGGTTCATCTTCTCGGACAGAACCATCTCGTCGTAAAGCCAATTCTAGCCAGAATAGTTCAGTTCATCCAAAGCGACGTGGTGGCTCGACAAGCGTGGGCACTGGCAGAAGGGTACCTGTTGAAGTGGAGTCTGATGCTGACATATCTGGGGATGATGAAGAGAGGCTATATTCTGATGTTGTTCAGAATTTACGACGGACATCTCGTGCTGCTGAAATCCCAGATGAGGCTGACAGTGAGCAAGAAGATGAGGAGGAAGACCTTCCAGGTGTTGAATGGGACCCTGAGAACCCTCATATGGCAGAAGGTACCATTTTTTCATCCATGAGTGAGTGTAGAAATGCACTTGTGACGTACTGCATCAAGGCAGAACGTGCGTTCGTTGTTGACAAGAGCGATAAACAACGTTACACAGTGCATTGTGTGACTGAGGGTTGTCCATGGAGGATGCACGCATCTAAAATGCGAAAAAGCATGAATATCCAGGTCAAAGTGAACCCTTTTAGCCACACATGCCAAGAATCAACTCTCAGGAAGGAAACAATCAGTAGAGCCAAGTCAAAATGGGTGGCAGATGAAGTAAAGAAGTGGGTGGCAGAAAACCATCAAGTGGGTACAAAGGAATTGCAGAAAAACATCAAAGACAAGTTCAAGATAGATTTACCATACATGAGGGTCTTCAATGGTAAACAAAAAGCTATGGAATCTATCTATGGTAACTGGCATGAAAGTTTTGAATTGTTGTATTCATTCAAAGCTGAAGTGGAGAGGACAAGCCCAGGTAGTATTGTTGAAATTGATCACCACTCAGTGGAGTACAGACTGAAGGGAGTGACAAGGACCAAGGAATGCTTTAGAAGGGTTTTTGTGTGCTTTGAGGCTTGTCGCCTGGGTTTTTTGGCAGGCTGCAGGCCATATTTGGCTATTGATGCTACTTTTCTCACAGGCAGGTTTAAAGGACAGTTAGTAGCAGCTTGTGCAGTAGATGCACACAATTTTGTATTTCCAGTTGCATACGGTGTGCTGGAGACAGAGTCTGAGGAGAGCTGGACTTGGTTTTTGCAGAATCTGCGTCGGGCTATTGAACATCCCAATGGGTTGGTAATTCATACAGATGTCTGCAAGGGTTTAGAAGTGGCTGTGGACAATGTGTTCCCTGGAGTAGAGCATAGAGAATGCATGCGTCACCTTGCTGCAAATTTTGTGAAGAAATTCAAAGGAAAGATATATACTGACAATTTATGGCCAGCATCTTTGACTTGCAGTGTGAGGAAGCATAACTACCACATGAGGCAGTTATACATGAATGCCAAAGTGAAGGAATACTTGGAAACACACCACTCCAAGTTATGGGCCAGAAGCCAATTCAGTGAACTGAGCAAAGTTGAGTATGTGCACAATAATCTTGCAGAGTCTTTCAACTCAACGATCCGGAAACTAAAGGATCTTTATTTGGTGGATTTGCTTGACAAGATAAGGATAGAATACGCGCAGAAGTTTCATTTTCGTGATGGAATAGCTGAGGCAAAATTCATGGGCCACATTATCATCCCTTCCGTGATGACTGAACTGAAGAAGAAAACAGAAGGCTTGGAAATGAACATGATTTTATTGTCGGATACCACTGCAGAGGTATCAGTATTGGATAAAGAGCAGAGAGCCTGGAGATATCCAGTGGATTTAGAAGCTAGAATTTGCAGTTGTAGGAAATGGCAGATAACTGGGTTGCCATGCATTCATGCTTTGTTTTTCATCACTTCTCTCTCAGGTCCAGCAGGGAACATACAACAGTATGTTCATGAGTACTACTCTGTTGCAAAGTTCAAAGCCACATATGCACATGCCTTGCCTGCTTTGGAGGGAAAACAACAATGGGACAGAGTGGACCCTGGATTCAAGCTTTGCGCTCCAGTTCTGAAGAGAGCAGCAGGTAGACCGAGGAAGAGTCGGTTCAGGCGTCGCAGCGAAGGAGCTGGACTTGGAGCAAGGAAGCGTAAGTGCACAAGGTGTGGTGGGTCTGGTCATTTCGGTAAGTATTGTGATAATGCAGTAGATCCAGCGTTCGGAGAGAGTTCCGATGAAAATCCTGGTCAGCAGCCAGATGCAACAGATGATGATGCTCGAAATGATGATTCAGATGATGATGCTCCAAATGATGATTCAGATGATGATGCTCCAAATGATGAGTTTGATGATCATGCTGCAAATAATTATTTTGATGATGATGCTCCAAATAATTATTTTGATGATGATGCTCCAAATAATGATTCAGATGATGATGCTGCAAATGTTGAGCCAAAAGATGCTCCAGATGTTGAACCAATATTGGTGTTTCCAGATGCTGAAAATGATTTCACTCCCCTTGCTGTGGTTCTGCCTTCTGCTAGGTATGTAAATCTTGCCAATATTGGTGTTTTCGAATTTGTTGTACATTTATCACTTTATGTTCTGCTCCAAATGATGCTTCGAATTTATCACTTTGTACAGCTCTGTGGTCTGTTCGAAGAAGACAGTTAAGGTACCGACACCCAAGAGGAGAAGAGAAGAAGCAATGAGCACAGTGATCACAAGGAGCACAAGGAGAAAAATGATGGCAAGTAGCACAAGGATCACAAGGAGCAAAGTGGTGCCAAAAAGCACCAAGATTCTATGAAACATTATGAATGATGTTGTATTTCTATGAAACAACCCTTATGAATGCTGTTGTATTTCTGTTGAATGATGTGGGATGTATGTTAGAACTATTTTTGTTGTATTTCTGTTGAGTAATGTCAAAATCCGAGACCTTTTGGGAAGTAAACTCACATTCATGAAAAATGTGCTAGAAAAGAGCTCCGAAGGTAGGGTAAACGGCCTCATTTGTAAGCAAGATTTTTTTCGACCTTGTCTAAATCAGCCAAATAACTTATCTAGACATCTATTCTATATATGAAGACTATGTGCGCAGGTTTTTCTGTTTTTTATTTTTTTTGAATTTATTATGATTATTTTAAAATTGGTCAAACCTAAGGTTTGACCAACATTTAAACAAGTTCAAAACATGAAAATGAAAAATTAAGCCTGCATTCTTCTTATTCACTCCAAAATGAGCTTTGGTGAGTTTAAAAAAAATTATGTTGCAAATGCAAAGCCACTTCTCTTCAACTTTAGATTTCGTAGTTTGAGATTTGAGATATGACACCACATCCATGCATGGATCGTTTGAATGTACCTACACCTTGTTTATCAACTAGAGTCGTCAGTATATGACATATGAAGACTATGTGCGCAGGTTTTTCTATTTTTTGATTTTTTTTTAATTTATTATGAATATTTTAAAGTTGGTCAAACCTAAGTTTGACCAACATTTAAACAAGTTTAAAACATGAAAATGAAAAAATAAGCCCGGATCCTTATTAGTTACTCTAAAATGAAGCTTTGGTGAGTTTTTTCAAAATTTCATGTTACACATCCAAAACCACTTCTACTCAACATTGGACTTCATAGTTTGAGTTTCGATATATCATGCATTCATTTCGTTGAAATGTATGTACACAATGTTTATTGATTTGAGACGTTAGTATATGTCATAAGGAGACAATGTGCGCGAGATTTTTCATTTTTTGGATTTTTTTTGTATTTTTTATGCTCAAGTCAAATCTTGGTCAAACCTTCTAGAAGGCACCGTCGATCCAACCCAAGCCTACTGCACCCGTCCGATCCAACCGCGATCCGCGAGATGCCTCCTTCTGCAACCTGATTGGCTGGAGGAATGTTTTTTTAAAACGGAGAGGGCACGCACGATGAACCGTTGGGCCGGGCCGTGCTGCACCGCGCTCGTCTCAGCCTTTCCAAGGCGGCGCTCGTCTCAGCGTTTGCAGGCCTCGTTCGTCTCAGCAGTGCAGGCCGTCGGTCGTCTCAGCAGTGCATGCCGTCGGTCGTCTGCATGCACGCGCGGGAGACCACGCCATTTGCATGCATGCGCGCCGCGCCTCGTTCACTCGCCACGCAGAATCTGATGCACCGCTTGATACAGAGCCATTAAACACCACGCGTGATACAGATGCGGCAGTGTTTCAGTTACGACGCATATGGATCGACACGCCTCGTTTGAACGCATACAGATGCGGTGCTCTATCCCTACTTAAACCACCCAACCCTCCGTCTATTCTCCACACCTTCCATCTGCGCCGCCCATCTCTCTTCTTCACCCAACTCCAAAGCACTCTCGAAGCGAAGCGAGGATGCAGTTCAACGCCCCCACCTTCCGCTTGCCAACCACCGTGCCGGAGGGGCGGTACCCACCCGGAGTCATCGTCGAGAACGAACTCCGCGTGTGGGCGATCTCACCCTGGAGGGGTGCTCGTGACCTTGCCGAGGGGTTCCTCCGTGCGGGCTTTCACCACCTCCCGGCGGGCTCTCCGAGGATGTTCCGCCTCGAGGAACTGCGTCCCCACGCCGGCGCGACGACGACAGGCTACCGCGCCATCTTCACCAACCGCTTCGATGCCTACTACCTGCTCGGCCAGGTGTTTTTTGGTGGGCAGGAGTTCATCGCTTTCACCACGTACAACTTCTTCACCGACGTGGCGAGCATCTTCCCCAACTGCAACATCCACAGCCTCCCGTACTATCTCGGAGAGAACGGCCAGGAGGAGGAGCAGGAGTGAAGACGGTGCTAAAGGCATGCATCAAGCCGGTTGTCGTGAAGATGGAGTTGCCCTAGTGTGTTAGGGCTTTTAATTTCTACTACTATGTTGATGTTGTGTCGTTTGTTAACTTCTTATCTATCTAGGGCTTTTATGTTTGTCGTGTTATATGTAAGAGCTTTTATTTATATATCTATGTTATGGTCGTGTATATGTGTTTTCCTATGTACTCGTTTGCATCTATCAAGTCATTATATGTGTCAAAAAAGTTCGTGCCCTAAGGTTTTCATAGAGCAAGTGGTTACGCAAAAAAAAAGAGTTGTTTCAAAAAACACATGCCCAAATATCAAACTAAACGTGCCCAAATACCAAATTAATAAAGAAAAACTTGTTTCAAAAAAACTATGTGTGTTCAAAGATTGAAGTACACATGTGGTCAACCAACCTGCCCAAATATCAAACTAAACATACCCAAATATCAAACTAAACGTGCCCAAATATCAAATTAATAAAGAAAGAGTTGTTTCAAAAAACAATGTGTGTTGAAAGATTAAACTACACATGTGGTCAAGCAACCTGCCCAAATATCAAACTAAACGTGCCCAAATCTCAAATTTATGTGTGCCCAAAGATAGAACTACACAAGTGGTTAAGCAACGTGACGAAAAAATCAGTACAAAAATGCGTAGTCAAATCCAAAACCAAGTCATATACTAACTATACATAGCTTCGTTCCCTCTACTTTTCAATATCTCTTCATCTGTCCCACCGGTTACCAGCGCAGCCCTTCAGGCAACCAACCCAAGCGGTCGTGGGTTCGAGTCCCAGCCACACCATTTTTGTTCATTTTCTACCCTTCTCACCTTTTTTTTCCCAGAGAATCCCATTTGCCCACTACGAATGGGCCTAATTGGATGCAGTTGGCCCATTAGTCTGTTCTCACTTTTTTTTGACAGAATCCTATTTTGTCTTTTAAGGATTATCAGTATTCAGAGCTGCATTTCATTGATAAATGTTCTGAATTTCAAACATTTCATACAATTTCAAACTTACAAATTGCTCCCAACATCATGTCGTGGGTTCGAGTCCCAGCCACACCATTTTTGTTCATTTTCTACCCTTCTCACCTTTTTTTTTCCAGAGAATCCCATTTGCCCACTACGAATGGGCCTAATTGGATGCAGTTGGCCCATTAGTCTGTTCTCACTTTTTTTTGACAGAATCCTATTTTGTCTTTTAAGGATTATCAGTATTCAGAGCTGCATTTCATTGATAAATGTTCTGAATTTCAAACATTTCATACAATTTCAAACTTACAAATTGCTCCCAACATCATGCCTTTCCATACAATTTCAACATTTCACCTAGTGCGATTACCACACCTACAAATGCCCAAATGTAATTGCAAAGGGGAATTTGTGCTTGATCTTCGAGCTTCTTAATCTTCTGGTTCAACCTCCTAAGCTCAACAGCATCAATCCGTGCTCCACCCTCCGTCTCTTCTTCCGGAGCTCGCGCTACGGCCGCTGCCTTTTGTGGCACGATGGGCAACCATTCTTCGTGCTCGTCTAGCAGTTCAATCATCAGCGTCTTGGCCAGAACATCGACCCAGAGAAAGAAACATTTTATCTGCAATAACGCCAAACACATCAATTTAGTGAAATTGCTCCGATTCTTACCCCATTCTCGCAGCACTAAAATCGTGAAATTGCTCCGATTCTTACCCCATTCTGCCCGCACACATAGAACGGACGATTAGTGTTGTTCGCTGTGCGCGAAATCCTCCGAACAACGTCCGCCCGCACCGTGGACAGAGGAAGATCGGCATCTCCATGCGCGCCGAAATCTCGATCCGCGAGGTGGCGCGGGAGCTAGAAGAAGACATCAAGCTCGATTCGCGACCGCCCGGAGCCGAAGGGGATCTCAAAGCCTACGCGCACGGCCCCTGTAGCTGTACCAGACGGCCGCGCCCTCCACGGCAATCTTCGCACCGTCGGCGGCGCTACCCGTGGATGCCGCCTTCTCCGTCGCCCGCCCCCGGCTCCTTCCTACCAACAAGGGTCGCCGCCCACCTCTGCGCGTGGCCGCTCTCCCGCTCGGCTGATTTTTGTGCTCACCGCTGCGAGCTCCGGGGTCGCGCTCCGCCGCTTTTACAGCACACGCCGCCGCCAGTAAACGGTCAACAACTGGGTCCCACAAGCCACGCCAACGGTTCTATTCTGGGTCCCACAAACCGCGGCCAACGGTTGTCTTCTGGGTCCCACATGTCAGCAAGCCTAACGGAGACGGCAAGAGTCATAGAATGAGTCCTTGTGCACAGACTAGGGGCAAAACTGAGCACGATTTGAGACTGAGGGCAAAACTGAAGTCATAGACACAACTGAGGACAGCCTGATAATTAACCCTTTATCTTGAGGATACTTTTGTATTGTGTTGATGCACTCTTGCTATGTTTAATGCTTGCTACTAGGGCCCGAGTGGCATGATTTCAGTACTGAACTTATATTGCCCCATCATATATTTGAGTTTGGTATTTATCTGCAAAGTGTATCACCTGCTATTATGTTGAACCTGCGAACCCTAAACGTGACATATAGGGAAAACAAGGGGGAGATGTTTTAGTTTGAGGATTCTATGTGTTCATGAAGTGTTAATGCATTGTTCCGGTCTATTCGAAAGGGTAGACCTTAATTACCTGTAGTTCCAAGTTGGCCCCGGTGAAATGGGCAGGTTGGACAATAGATGTTGTGCAAATTCTCTTGGTTAGTACGCACAACTAAATATGGAACACATACCTACATATATCGGAGTTAGAGATAGGTCCCATTGTTATTTGTTTCTTATTATATGATCAATCTCATTCTTGCAACACCCCGCTATCACCTCATGCCTACGTTTTAAATCTCTGAGTTACACTTTCACTTTTCCGGTGAAAACTGGGAAACACTTGTTCACTGCTACTGTTCTGCTTGTTACTTGAATCATACTACTGCCATCACTATTACTGCTGCAAGTTATTGATATACAGGTGTGGTTGAGAGTGACGCCTCAATTGCCAAGGTCTTATTGATATTCTTGTGTTCCCATCGAGTCGAACTATAAATTTGGGTAATACTTCCCAACGAAGACTTCAGCGATCCCCTATACTTGTGGGTATCAAGACGTTTTCTGGCGCCGTTGCCGGGGAACCTAGCTTTATTGGTAAGACAACTTGTTATCATCTATTTGCTGCTTTTGCTTGTTCCTAACCATGGGAAAGGAAAAGACTACTCTGAAGGAATGAGGCCTTCAACTACTCGCGGAGGTACGGATTTGCCAAGTAGGCCAAACTTTTCACCTAATGTTGCTTCTGCTGTTGCTCCTAAGAAAAGAGGAAAGGTTTTATCTAGTTCACCATTGTCTAAAATGTCTACTAGTAATGAAAATGATTTATTATGTGGTAGCATAGACAAAGAAGTGACACCTGAAACATCTGAGATAACTGAAACACCTGAAAATGTGGAATCTGAGTTAGAAGATAATGAATACTGTGATGAATTTGAAACTTCTTCTGAGGAAGAGGAGGCATTTACTATGGCTTTTATGAATTCTGACTTTGATAAATTGGATAAACTTGATAGCTATAAAAATTCTCCTCTTGATGGATATTTTCCTATTACTGAGAAAATGAATGCTCCTGCTATTAAAATTAAAGATAAAGATTATGAGTTTAGTGTTGATCCTGAAATAATTGAAAAAGCTGAAAAATATAAGTTTTATGGTAGAGAGGATGAGTTTCCTTTTGAACACATTGCTGTCTTGCATGACTTATCTGTGTTATTTGGTAAAGATGAAATCCATCAACGCTACTATTTCTTAAAGCTTTTCCTTTTACTTTGGGAGGAAGTGCTAAAACTTGGTATAATCGTTTAGAACCTGGATGTATTACTAGCAAGGAAGAATGTTTGCAGGTATTCTATAATAAGTATTTCCCTGCTGATAAGATTCATGGTTTGACTGTTGCGATTAGCAGCTTTTCACAGAAAGAGAAGGAGGATTTACCCCAAGCTTGGGGGAGGTATAGTAAGATGGTTAGGAAATGTCCTACCCATGGCTTCAAGAGTAATGAAATACTTGATATATTTTACAATGGTCTAACCGAAAACAC
Source organism: Poa pratensis (assembly GCA_947311845.1). Lineage (NCBI taxonomy): Eukaryota > Viridiplantae > Streptophyta > Magnoliopsida > Poales > Poaceae > Poa > Poa pratensis. The sequence goes on along the minus strand of CAMZMU010000094.1, from coordinate 41,959,106 downwards.
CAGAGGCTATCTTGATGGTATTGCAGGTAATGTTTTCAGGGAAAGGACCGTTGATGAAGCAACTGAGCTATTGGAGACTATCTCTAGGAATTATGAAGACTGGAATATTGAAGAGATATTTCCGGAGAAGAAAGGAGGCATGCTCAAATTGGATAACGAAACAATGAAAGAAGCTTCCAAGGCTATTAAAGAGAAGGGAATTAAAACCTCTCATCTTAAGGAATTATCTGAAATGGGTGTTAAACTTCCTGATGATCAACCATGTTTTCCAATTCAAGTCAATGCTATTAGCTCCATAAAAGGTAATGAAAAGGTAACACCTCCTGTTGATGTATCCTACATGAATGATTTTGCTTATCATCATAATCCTGAGGAGCATAATATTAGAATGACTATTATGGAGAACTCTCACAAAATTAAATCTCTTCGAGAAAGTTTACATGCTAGTGTGGGAGAGGTAAAAAGAATTGTTAAACACTGTGAGATGATGAATAATCAATTGAACAAATGGTTTCTCTTCAAAATCAATTGTATGAAAGTCTTATGGTGAAGAAACAGGTTTGTGGAGTTAACACTAGGGGAGGTGCAAGTACTCAGGATCCTGATTTTCCTGAAGGCCATCCCAAGAGAAAAGAACAAGAAGCTCTCAAGAAGAAATCTTCTGCAGGAAAATCTCCCAATGAAAACAAGGACATTGATGACTCTGAAGAGCAAGATAAGGATATTTCTATTTCTGATGCTGAGACTGAAGATAATAATAATGAAGAAGAAGAATCACCTTCACCTGAAGAAGAGCCACAAGAGGATGAAAATATTGAAGAACCTGAACCTAATGATAAAGAAGACCTCCACCATCTACTGAGAAGAATAAAAGAAGAGCCATCCTAATCCACAAAGAGGTAAAGATAGGGATCCGTGGGTACAAAAACCCATACCATATCCCCAAGAGGTAATAAAAACTTTGGATGATGCTAGATTTGAGAAATTCTTTGAGTTGATTAAGTCTTTGTGTTTGCAAATTCCTCTTGTTGATGCTATTAAAATCCCTCCATATTCCAAATACATGAAAGACATTGTGACTAATAAAAGAAAGATTCCTACTGATGCAATAACTGCTATGCTTGCTGAATATTCCTTTAAAGGGAAAATGCCTGAAAAACGTGGTGATCCTGGTATTCCAACTATTCCTTGTCATATTAAAGAAACTTATGTGAAATATGCTCTATGTGACTTAGGAGCTGGTGTTAGTGTTATGCCTTTTTCTTTATATAAGAAACTTAACCTAAACAAATTGGTTCCAACTGAAGTATCATTACAAATGGCTGATAAATCAACTGCTGTGCCTATAGGAATATGTGAGGATGTCCCTATCTCTATTGCTAATGTGTTAATCCCTACAGACTTTGTTGTGCTAGAAATGCCTGAAGATGATAATTTGTCTATTATTCTTGGAAGACCCTTTTTAAACACTGCAGGGGCTGTTATAAATTGCACTGAGAGCAAGGTAACATTCAATGTCAAGGGAAATGAGCACACTATCTATTTTCCTAAGAAGAAATCTGTTACTATGGTAAGCCAGAGTGTGAACTCCATTAAAAGGAATACTCTTATAATAGGAAGTTTTGAATTCCATTACCACCTCCTGAACCAAAATATGCTATCATGATGGTTGGAACTATTCCAATCAAATATGAGGTGACTTGAAATTGCTCAGAAAACATATAAAATAAAGAATCATGTATTATATCTTTTGCATATTATTAATGAGACTTGATCAACCTCATTACTAATATGAAAATGATGCAAACTTGATTCCCATAAAAATTGCTTTGAATGTTTGATTTTATTTATTCTAGAATTTTTAGATTATTTGCATGAGCATAATTATTTCAAAGTGCAGAAATTCCAGAAATGTAGTTTGAAAAATTCTGTTCAGAAAATTTTCTCGAAAAATTTGGAGGTAAGTTATTTTACCAGAGGAACTAACAGCCAAAAGGGAGACACCAGAGGGCCACCAGGGCCCAAAAGGGGTGTCCCACGCGGCCACAGTACCTGGCCGCGTGGGACCCACTATTTTGGCCCACAGAGGGGGTTAGGTGAGTATCCAGTGCCCATCTCCTTCCCCTCGACAGGAAACCAGCCCCAGGTATTTTTCCCAAATTTTCTCGAGCTCTCTTCCTGCTATCCTTGGATCTCCAAGTTTAGGGCAGATTTTTCAAATCTGTTTGGTGGGATTGCTCATTGGTATGTGACTCCTCCACTCATCCAATTACTTTTTGTTCTTATGCCTCATGCATGAAGTATTTTGCTGCACTAGGTGTCACCCTTTTATGCTTAGGAAATCCATAGATTCAAGTTTTCTAGTTGATATTGATGCATGATATTGATGTGGAGACTATTTATGGATGGCTTAATGTTGTTTTAAGGTGTTACATCTTGATTTTTGTTGAATATTGTTTTTGGGCAGCAAGGTATCATGTTTAGCAAGGGCAAAGCTTTGGTTGGGATGAGCTCAAGACCAAGAAGAAGAGCATGCAAAGTCTCCCTCAATTATGATGACGACCACCTGTGGGAGGATGATGCATTCTTTGTAGGGGAGAAGCTGAAAATACATACAACAAGATGGCAAGATCCCTATGTTCTTGAACAGTGGGGGATCAAAGAGGACTTCGACACCTTCGTCACTACAACTGGCTTGCTTAGGTTCTCCCAGAACCCCCAAGATACATATGAAGAACTCTCGCGGGAATTCCTCTCTACCTTCAGATTTGAGGGCCCGGAGCCCCAAAAGCACAGGAAGAGAAGTAAGGCACCCCTCTTACCTTTGTTTGCAAATTTACTATGAGAGGTGAGCGCCTTGTTATGTCTCTAGGGAATTTTGCAATGCTATTGGTGTAGAAAATTCAGGGAGTTGGAGTGAAACTCGTGCTGATACCAACCATGAGCTTGTTGAGTTTTGGCACACTATATCTGTAAACTCTCGTGATAGATTAAATAGGGGTAAATTTACTCATATACAGCACCCAAGTTTGAGATATTTTGCGTTGTTTCTTGCAAGAGGATTTCTTGCTAGGGATAACAATTCTGCTTGCACTGGACCAATGGTTTATCTACTAAAATGTGCAAAAGAAAATACACCGTGTGAATATAACTTGGGAGTCATACTTGCTAGATCTTTGCATACTGCTGTGAGTAGAAATATTACTGATCAAACTCCTATTTATGCTGGTGCTATTGCTACTATGGTGTACAATTACATTAAAAACGAGAGAGGATATGGTGATAACATGGGTACTCTAGTGCAAGAGTCCAAATTACTTGATTTTGCTTTGACTACTCGCATGGATATAAGTACGTTGTATGGGGGACATTATCTGTATAACTATTTGAGCACTAGTGGGCAGCGAGTGTCCATTAGGCTCCCCCGTACTGATCTTTTTGACAGGAGTACCGGAAAATGGATAGTGGAAGAGGCGCCGCCTCAGGAGGAGCCACAAGCTCCAGAGACACAGGGGTACATGCCTCAGGCGGAGCCCCTGTACCCAAGCATGCAAGGCTACCCATATAGTTACTACCCTGGAAGTGGAAGTGGATACGGCAACTACCCAGGATACTAGCTTGATCGCAAGCTTGGGGGAGTACTCTCTTACTCTCCATTCATTGTTTTATATCACCGTTATATTGCTATGATAAGTTTCTTGAAAACACAAAAACACAAAAAGATTTTATTTGTTTCTTTTACTTCTGGTTGTTTGTTTTTGTTTCTTAGAACGAAAAATAACAAAAATATTTTCGTTTTCTTGAAACAAACGCAAAAACGGAGGTGCAGAAATTGCTGAAATCTGCTCGCTGTTTTATTTTTCATTTTTTCTCTGTAACTCCGATTGAGCTGAAATTTTAACCACTGCTGCAACACATCATAACCTCACACACGTAAAATATGAGATTTTTCTGAGGTGTCTAGGTAGGGTAAAAACAGTACTGTATGCAGTGACATTTTCTGGCAGATTTGAGTTTTTATTGTGCAGTTCAAGTTGGGAGAGGAGAACAACGATGATGAGTTGAGGTGCATGAAGTGGATGAAAGGTATGACACCTTTGCCGTGTTTATGTGGACTCTTTAATAACAGCAAGTGAGCACATCATAGTTTCTTCAACATCTAGAGAAATGGTAGCAAATGTTTATCTTCTCCATGTTCTAGTATGTTATATGATGATGCAAGTGAAATTTTATTTAGTGACAATACTTGGTTGTGGATTGAATAATTGTAGCTCTAAACAAAGGTCTACGCATCCCATTGTGCTTACTAAACTTGCCAACCAATAGAAAGTAAAATAATCTTTCAAATAATAAACATGAAGTTGTATGCTTGACAGGTTTAGTGGTTGGGAGTTAGCTGAAATGTGCTGACACATGTAAAGCTTTCAACATTGCACTAAAATATATTCAGTTGATATCATGTACTTTTGTTTATGGATGCTTATCATGTGCGAAATGAAAGCGGAAACTTAGCAAGTTTGATGAGTAAGAATAATTGGCTAGAGAGACGCCTGGGCCGCCAACTTAAGCCATGCATCATTCATGGTGGAAATTTACAGCGCACCATGGTGGACATTCAGTGATGCACTTCATAATAAAAAGCTATGCAAATGGTAAATAAAAGAGTGCTGAGATTGTTCATTGTCTGTTTGTCTTGTTGTTTGGACATGGGCTTGTCCATGTCCTGGGACAAGAGGTACCCCAGTTGACGCTCTTGATGACGCTTTTATTACTTGCAATGACTGAAAATTTCGAACTTGCTTAGTGACCCAAGTTGAGTAGCCATGGTGTAGGTACTCGTATTCACGGGGCATGAGGTTTTCAACCATTAGTCGGTCAAGCATATGAGTCATGTCAGTAATATCAAATGGTTTGCTAAAACTAAGAGCAAGGTTGTAAGCACAATGATTTCACCAGGTAACAAAAGAAAGAATCAAAAGACCTCAAAAGTCTTGTCATGATTCAATCATTAGCGATGCAAGAACCTTTGTTTATTTCTACAGTTGAGCAAACTCATCCAAGTATTGACTCTACATAATATCTCTCTTGCAACAAATATAAATGCTTTAACATTGATTAGATATACCTTTGCTAACATCTTATCATTTGTTGTTGAAGCTATGCTTTGAATGCTTGTTGATATTAAATTGTGTTACATATGCAATGCAAAGTTCTTGTCAAAGTCTTTTATCGCTTCTGCACTACGTTTGAGTTGTTCGAGGACAAACAACGAGCTAAGCTTGGGGGAGCTGATGCATCCAAAATGCATCTACTTTTCCAAGCACTTTGCTCATAATTTGCTCCGGAATCTTCCCATATTTGAATAAAACTGCTGAATCTGACGCTGTTTTTAGCAAAGTCTCTTTTCTGGCTATTTCTGCAGGAAATAAAATCGGGGAAAATTACCACGTCAATTTTTATGGAAAAGAAGGACAATGGACAAAAGATGGACACGAGGAAGCGCTCGAGGGCCAAATGGGTGGGTCCCACGCGGCCCCTGTACCTGGCCGCGTGGGCCCAGCCCAAATGGGCCTCGGGCGCCGCCTCGCCTTCGGTCTTCGACGTACCCCCTCATATATACGAAAAAGTGCTTGCCCTAGGAGGAGGAGCTTTCGCGAAACAGAACGCCGCCACCATCACGATCTTCGTTTCGGGGACAGATTGATCCAGGATTTCTCCTCCGGTGGAGGGATCCGGAGACCGTCTTCACCGCCATCTTCACCGCCTTCATCTCCATCGACCATGAGCTCCCTCTCCATCACCATGTGTGAGTAGTCCGCTGTAGGCATGTGAGGTGGATGGGGATTGGATGAGATTGATCATGTAATGCTACCCGTTGTTCGGGATTTTAGGGTTTTATCTTGAGGATACTTTTGTATTGTGTTGATGCACTCTTGCTATGTTTAATGCTTGCTACTAGGGCCCGAGTGGCATGATTTCAGTACTGAACTTATATTGCCCCATCATATATTTGAGTTTGGTATTTATCTGCAAAGTGTATCACCTGCTATTATGTTGAACCTGCGAACCCTAAACGTGACATATAGGGAAAACAAGGGGGAGATGTTTTAGTTTGAGGATTCTATGTGTTCATGAAGTGTTAATGCATTGTTCCGGTCTATTCGAAAGGGTAGACCTTAATTACCTGTAGTTCCAAGTTGGCCCCGGTGAAATGGGCAGGTTGGACAATAGATGTTGTGCAAATTCTCTTGGTTAGTACGCACAACTAAATATGGAACACATACCTACATATATCGGAGTTAGAGATAGGTCCCATTGTTATTTGTTTCTTATTATATGATCAATCTCATTCTTGCAACACCCCGCTATCACCTCATGCCTACGTTTTAAATCTCTGAGTTACACTTTCACTTTTCCGGTGAAAACTGGGAAACACTTGTTCACTGCTACTGTTCTGCTTGTTACTTGAATCATACTACTGCCATCACTATTACTGCTGCAAGTTATTGATATACAGGTGTGGTTGAGAGTGACGCCTCAATTGCCAAGGTCTTATTGATATTCTTGTGTTCCCATCGAGTCGAACTATAAATTTGGGTAATACTTCCCAACGAAGACTTCAGCGATCCCCTATACTTGTGGGTATCAAGTATCAGAAACAAACAAGTTTAAATTTTAAATCTTCTGTGGCATTTTTAATAATACATTTTTATTATTTATCTAAATGAAGTGAAACCACTTGGGTTGGTTAAAAAATTTCATAAGATTTCCAGAACATTTTGATTTGATTTATTTGGATTTGTAAATCTCGAGATATTGAATTTCTAAGTTATATCCAATACTGAAATTCTTAGAGAAATTAAATTAGAAAACTACTCTGTTCTGGATAATGTTGAGAATCCTGGCGGGTGGGTCCACTCGTCAGTGACTCAACCGAAATGTTTCACGCGCTGGATAAAAATTAAAACGCTGACAGTGGGGTCCGCCTGTCAGCCTCACATCTAACTGAAACGGTAAGTTACCGTAGATCAAAGATCTAACGGCTCACGTTCAATAGCATCGGCGACGACCACACTTGGGCGGCGCCGCCGTGCCTGCGACGGCTACGGTGGTCGGAGGCTCACCCAGGGTGGCTTATAAGCTCGAGCTTCGGCTCATGGTGGTCGAGGTTCACGCGTGGTCCAAGGAGCGAGAGAGATCAGCGCTGGATGTCTGGGGGGCCGCAGGTGAGCTGGGAGCGTCTGCGCGCTGCCACGTGGCGAGGGTGCAGTGGAGCGCCGAGTCGACCGCGGTGTCCTCGGGTCGGCCATGGCGAGCGGCGAGCACGGGCGCGTGCAAAGGGGGCATGTGTGGGTGCAGTGGTGCCGATGTTGGCGTGCCTCCTGGAGCAGAAGAGCGAGGGAGAGAGGGGGGCACGGTGCTGGGTCTCCACGGCGTCGCCACCTCCTTCCTCCACAGTGCCGACCATGGCGACGTGCGGCGCGGGCGCCTGTCCCCTGGCGTTGCTCCTCCTAGCTCCCCGACCCGATTCCTTCGACTCCGGCGACCGCGGCGAGGTGAGTGAGGTGTGAAGGATCCAATGGCGCCACGGATTTGCATCAATTTGGTCGAATTTGACCAAATCGATCTTCGGATTGGGAAGAACAAAGCACTGCCACCAAGTGTTCGACGAAATGTGTGAACCAAATTTACTTTCCAATTTCTGAAATTTATTTTCATAATTTGCTTCACATATGTTTATCAAGATTTGTGGTGATGTTCAATTATTTATTTGTCAAGTGCAACATAGCACATTTCTTGATTCGAATAAGATAAAGAAAGAAATAGAATTTCAATTTAGGATTTTTGGAAATATTTATTTGAGAGGGAAAGTTATGGAATTAAATTGGGAGGGGTTACTTATCTCTCCACTGAATTTTGTTTTGAAGAAAAATGAATTTCTTACTTGGAGAAAATTTGTGTGACACTTGTCACATGATTCTTATTGTTTTAACTTTTGTTTTTATTTCTTTTCTTCAAGTTTTTAATTAGAGCTAACAACCAACACAACCAACAAGAAATAATTATCACAAGCAACAATACATAACCAACACACATAAAATAGCAGAAGTTTTTGTTGGCCCACATTTTTGGAATTATAATACTTGTTATAAATTTGGGATGTTACAGCACCCAGGAGCCAAAGTGGATTTCCATCTTTTTTATACTATTTCTTTCATTGTAACACCTAAAAACAAATTGTGCACACTTTTGAGGAAAAAGTGCCTTTGACTTGCACTCTAGAGTAAAATGTTGATAATTGATTTTGTTCTGAGAAAAACGTAAAATAATTTCAAGAACTGCCTCTCAGACTCAATCATGTCGATGTTGATGTTTCATCTGTTAACCATGAAGATCGGATCTAGGACTCACTAATTCTCACTCAATGATGTCATCCAGTTGCACGTGCAACTCATGTGTAATCCATGTGCAACTGAGAAATTTTAGCTGCAACTCTTGTGTAACCATGTGTAATTCACATCCCACACGAATCACGATGTAAATCTAACGATATTAGAGTTGAGTGAGTTCTAACTTAATTCTCGCTCGAGTGATAAATAGCAAAACCGTTATAATAAGCAATTTATATTTTTGATCCTACCATAATGGAATGTAATTGAACTTGACCAACTAGGCTTTTGTTTTATCCCGGCAAATGTATAACTCAGTTTTTTCTCAAATTAAAAGTTGCCTCATTCTATGTCTGTGCACTTTTTTTTTTCTTTTTTTGTAGATTTAAACAAGCTTCACTTATGTAAGTTTGAGATCAAAGCTTATGCTTTTTTAAACTTTTCTTCATTTTCGATTACGTATTGTCCTCGGACGCTTTAGCGAGCTTTGGTTCGAGGATGGTTTCGGATCCCCAAGTCGTATGGCCGGGCCGAATTCCTACCTTCGCCCAATTTCTGGTTGCCAGCGAGTCTGCTGAGCATTTTGGTTAATGGATTTTTCCTTTTCAAAAATGGTTTTTGGCAAGTTATTTGCATTGCTCAAAGTTCAGAAAGCGTTCAAGGATAGTTATTCTGTAACCGGTTCAAGAATAGCTCGTGTATATAAACATATACAGACAGACACATTTAAACAACATAGAACTTTCTAGGTGAAACAAGTATGTTACTGTGCGCATAGTGGTTTCAACACATGCACTTATTCCAATATTTCGGTATCATCGTGCGATCATATCATCATGTAAAGCACAAAAAAACATACATTTAGAACAGGAAAACACAGCCATAACACAAAACACTTCACCCCATGATATCTTGACCTCGACACTTGATGCATGGACCCATCATCTATCATTCGCTCCAGAACCAGGAGGTCCAGCTGCCAAGATTCACCTCCTCCTCGGCAGCTTGGTGGACAAGTCCAGCGGCCAACAAAGCATCAGTGAGGTGGAAACTGCACCCCTCGTCGCTGACAGCACCGCCGTCCTCCTCCTCTGAGGAGAGAGCACCGCCGCCGTACTGCCCGGCATATCCATTGTTGTCATAGTCCCCAGCAAAGTAGTCCGACTCGCCACTATGGTTGGTGCCCTCGGCGACGTCAATCACCACAGGGCTGCTACCATCGTTGGTACCGCTACTGAGGATGTCTCCTTTGTGCTGACAGGTCGCCGCCATTAGGCCCGTGGTGTGCTCGTCCTGCTGGTCAACCTCCTGTACCGCAGCAACAGTTGCTGATGGCGTTGTCTCCTTGCCTTCCAGCTTGTCGGTCAGTGAGATCACCTGTTACAACGTGCATTATTGTCATCATCAGGGAAACACACACATGTTGCAATAATAATACACCCATTGTCGCTACTTGCTATAATATCACAAAATTATTGCAGTTTCATAATCTGTTATCCCAGGTTAAAAATAGTTACAGTAACCTGTTGCAACTAGCATCACTGCAAATCTGCAACGATTCTGAACCTAATGTGACAACACAAATCATTGCACAAATGCACGGTCCTTGTAGTGATCAATTATTTAACCAGCATGAGCGGCATTGTAGGGTGATCCCATCCACCAACCAGTGGGTGGGTACTTGCATGCTCTGGCGCATGTGTCGTGTACATCTATGGCACAACATGCGACACTCATGTACTCCACACATAACAAAAGCAGATGCACCCGAAAGTTAGCTAGATCTAGCAGTAAGATGAGGAGCTTAGAATAAACTTAATGATGGTATCTTGAAGGAACTCTCCTTTAAATATGAGAAAAAATCGGTCATAATCTTAATTAGCTGTGTTACACCTAGGTAGTGTGAACCGGTGCATTTTCCAGATATTAATCATTACTAGTATTACTAGCTACAAGTGTGCTGTTGAATGTAAATGCGGAATACTGAATACATCAGAGCATGTGGAAACATTATTTTTCCCTAGTTGAATCCGCATTTTCTATCATGTAAGTTTTTGGCACACACACGGAAATGTCACTGTTCACTTAGTTAAACTGTGCATTAAGTCACTGGTATGAATTTTATTTCCAGGACGACTTCTTGAACTGTTGTGTATAATACTCACATGGATACGTATCGAATGGTCCAAGTGGTGTTGACCCATCAAATGTAGGACCATTTTTCTTCACATTCCTGTTGTAGTTCATAGCTGATACGCAAGTTACAGCTACTACCCGAGAAAAATATACTAACGTTTTCGGTTATTTCCCCTATGTGTTATGCCTATTAATGAATTCATGTATTTTGGGGGTTTGTTGGGTGTGTTTTCCTCTCTTCTATGAAGATAATCTGATGCTCTAGATTAAACTAGCCTCATTCCAAATATGATGTAATATGTAGACATTTAAAGTTTTACTACTATGGCCACTACCGCGTACAAGAAATATTTATATTTGTTGCATGGCTTTATGATAGTACATTTTGTTATAAAATAGCATACATAGTAGTAGCTCTTGCAAGACATGTTTGCGCCGTTACTTTATAACATTTGAATTGCCAGAATTGACTTGTTTACAATGGAAGTACAATGGATTTGCTTTAAAAAATGCTATTTCCCCAGCCATATAGGATATTGTGCTTAACGTGTGAGTAGTACATACTGGATACTTACAAACATGAGCTTGCATTAGTGGAGATGATTCTTACATCTACCTGGCGATATGGGTATATTCTATTTTAACATATATTCAAGAGCATATCTCTCACTGTAGATGTCTCACTATCTAATCGATGAGTTTAGTTCAATACAACATATTAATTTAAGCACCGGCAAGACTGGGAGCGACCTTTCTCAAGAAACTCATACAGCAGGATGTGTCAACTATGAACCGAGGCTGAAGATACTAACCCGTTTGGGGGAGAATATTTAAACCAACAAAGATTATGTTGCCATGGTCTCATGAATACAAGTTACATAAGAAACGAGTTGTGTAAGTGAAGACGATTGATTCGTATGCTATCAATCTGCTAGCTGAGATTGTGTATTTGTGTTTTACCAGTCCAAACTGTAGTTCCTACACCCGTCAAGTTAGAACCAAATCACGTCTAGGAAAGACCCAAAAATCATAGTATTAACCAATTTTCTTCCCTTCTGAAGAAAGATATTAGCCATGTTCATTAGGTCAGTTATTATTGGATGGCTCGTGTTATAGTTCAAACCAATGGATGACACTGGAAATAGCTTTATGGAACAATAGAGGGTCTCCAAATAAGAAGAATGATGCCAAATTTGTACGCATGTTGTGCTCATCAAATTGGCAAGCCATTTAAATACGCGCTAAGTCCTAAACTCTCCCTTCTTTAGCGAACTAACCAGTGATGGAGATTAATAAAATAGGCACTACCATCTACTACCAGTGATGGAGTAACAAATTAGATTCGATTCAGGAGTTACTAAGTTACCTGAGCCCGTAGGCGGTCATTGTCTGAGAGGACGCCGTTGTGGTCGGCGGCGAGAGCATCGTATGCGGCCTTGAGGCGGTCAAAGTCCTGCTCGAGCTGCTTGTTCTTCCAGCGCGCACGGCGGTTCTGGAACCACACCGCCACCTGCCGCGGCGCCATCCCCAGCCGCCTTGCCAGCTCGGTCTTGCGCTCAGGCTCGAGCTTGTTCTCCTCCTCGAAGCTCCTCTCCAGCATCTGCACCTGGTCCGCCGTGAGGCGCCGCTTCTTCTCCTGCGCCTGCTCGTCGTAGTACTCCTCCTCGAGGAGCTCCTCGTGCGTCGTGAAAAAGGGGCGCTTGTTGCTGTTGATCGACCGTTCGTCCTCCATGCCCAGCATCGCGCCCGGCACACCTGCGGAATCGAAGATCTTAGCCTGAGGAGGCATGGGTCTACTAAGATAAGAGTACAAATCCAGGCCAGGCCAAATGGAACAGTCAATTCACCTCGGAAGAAACCGCCGGTGCTGGCGCCACCGCTACCTCCGAAGAGCAGCATCTGCGGGCCGCCGCCGCTAGGGGTAGCTAGCCGCGCCAAGCCGGAGTCGAACACGACGCGCCCGGGATCCATCCCTCCCCCTTCCTCTCCAAGAACGCAAGAAAACCCAATCTCGAACGAAACCCGCGCACGCACGCACGGAGACGCGCTTCGCCGGCTAGCTGTGCTCAGCGGCCTCCGCCACACGAGAGGCAAAGGCGAGAGATGGCTCAGAAGGAGGTGGAGAGCTTGTGGCGGAAGAAGCTGGTGCTCCAGAGCATGCGCGTGGACGTCTTCATGGGGTACAGAGAGAACCCCATGCCACCGCCGGAGGGGGGGCAGGGGGACGGGATTTCGCCGGCGAGCTGCTCCTCCCTGTGGCCGGACGGTCAGGCCAACGATCGATACGTAGAAGGCGTTTTCTCAGAGGGGGTGGAGAGGAATTGGCACACGATGCGGGATGGTGGCTAGTGCTATTTTCTCGTTTCTCGGGGATCTTTTTGCGACTTTGTGAATGTTGTGGCTAAACTTTAGGAGCTTCGAGGAGGTTGGACTTTATATCGGCACGAGAGGGCGAGATGCGTCTGCGATTTGACGGAAATGCCCTCTGTTAATAGGGGTCGTTTTGCTTCCTAATTAGGGGTTAAGGTTGATACTGATTAAAGTCATGTGACGTGGTCCATGGATCTATGCTCACGTTGTCGCGGATCTTGAATGAGGTTCATTTCAAACCGAGGGCAATTAACACTTGAGCATCAACCTAAAATAAAGTTAAGTGTCCTTGCTTATTTGCTGAGAAAAAAAAATTGGAACGGTTTATATAAGATAATGTCCTACCTGGCGCACTTCCATGATGTCATCCAACAAACCCTAGTGTATTTTTATTTCATAAACAGCGGGAGTGCCGTCAACTCTCTTGGAAGAAAATGTTATAAATTCTAATTGTAGTTTGTTCGTATTTTTTTCCTTGAACAAGACCAAAGAAACTCCAACTGCCTGGCCTAGTGTATTCAAATGATATACAGATTATTATAGCACCCGGTAAAAGAGACATCTAAGATGGAGCTCAACACATATATCGTGCGGTCGCCATTTGTACAAACTTGGAATGTTCTCACTAGTTTAGCCTAGCTATATGGGTGATTGTATAAGACTTTATTGTTGTTTCATTTATGTGTTTTCCTATTGAAAATTGCAGGCCTATTTGATTCAAAGGATTTTCATAGACATTCTGTAAAATTTCAATTCCTAGGAATTTTCCTATGTTGGATGTTTGATACGGGAGACTGAAATATACATAAAGGATTCATTTGCACTATATTTCATATATGTTTTTCATACACTCAAACCACTTGAAAAGATTTTCTCTATGAAGCAATAAACAAACCAAACGATTCAAATGTGCATGGCATTTAAATTTCGTGTTTATAGAACCTACTGTAAAATAGGACAACAAGGTATCGCGCATAGTACCCGAGAAGTCCTTTTGGTAGCCGATCTCATTGCAGCCCTTTAAAAATGAAAACCACATTTTCAAATCTAAAAAAAAAATACATATGAGTACATCTACATGTTTGAAATGTACGAAACAAGTTTTGTCGAAATATATTATTATAAGTGATGTACACAAAAAGGACAAATCTAGGGATAAAACAAGTATTTTTTTCATTTTGGAGCCACAATTTGTCATTTTTATGTACCCAAAATTCTCAATATTTTTGGGTGAAACTTCACAAATAGTTCATATAAATATATATCTAAACACTCAAACCATAATTTTTTAAACATCTAAATATTTTTTCCAAAATACCCGAGACCGGGCTCCGAAACGACGCTCTCACCTAGTATCTATGTATACCAAAAGATTCCAACTACTCCCTCCGTTCCATATTAATTGACTTCCATTTGTGCACATGTGGATATATCTAGACATATTACATGTATATATACATTCATATTTGGACAAATGAAAGTCATTTAATTTGGAACGGAGGGAGTATTTGCGTAGTACTAGCTTTTTAAACAGGATGCATCACGGTGGTCCAAGAGATGGGACGCCCCTAAATAATCTTCAAACACCAATAGGACGTTCTTTTTTTTTTAACAAACAGGACGTTCTAGGTCGGTGCTTAAGTATTATCTGACATATATGTGTAATTAAAATGTGCTGATGTTATTTTTTCCTTGGCACTTATGCTGCAGGATCACATGAGTGATGTGTAAAAATGAAATCATTTTGGATATACACGCCATAACAGGTCACGTGAAGGATTGAATCGTGATCCATATTATCGTGAGTTCATGACCGATCGATGATCCCATCTCATCACCAAACCAGGGGGCACTAGAGAGAATGTATGTCCAGTTCTCAAGAGGGTAGAGGGCAGCATTGGGCATCGGCGATTCGGCGTGTAAGAAGCAAAGGCGTGTACAAGCGATAGCTAGCCGATAGCTAATTACACGACGAGAGCTAACTATTTCACTTACCATCGTAAGAATGAAACCAGCCACAAGGATTAAGATACGAGTAATGTGTCCCTGTCTTCCCCAGCTGGTAGGTTCAGCGAACGAGCCGCGGCGCTAGAGTCCAGCGGCTGCCGATGCTTGAGACGCCAATTCGAAATGGACAATGAAACCCCCCTGACGCCATCGGCACGCGCGGACAGCGACCACTTCCAATTTTCCAAGCTCTAACTTCCATACGCTTCTCTCACCTACGTTTCGAGTTTGCTCTCGTATCGTATGGAGTAGATTTGTGCCCACACCGTCAACACCGATGATGCATACGATGATCTTCTCGTAGATTTTAGAAGAAACCCGTCCTTTGGGTTCTGTGCCACAGCCCTTGTACTCCCAACTTGAGTTGATCTTTTCGCCGCTTAATTTCTTACTAGCAGACATGCCCGTGCACGCACGGAAGAGAGAAAAATGTGTCATGCAGGCGCACAAACCTATTCCACAAAAGAAATAACACGACATCTTTACGGAATAAAATCTTGTATAAATGTTCTACGAAAATGTGTAGCGTCAATTCATCATAACTAACTTTTGTACTATCAATGTAAGAACACATATTAATTTGGAGATCATCTCTAACTATTCTCAGAATAATTTTTGTCATTGCACTTTATGAATGACTAAACAATATAAAAACAATTGTTCCCTTCAAAAAAATTGAACAAACAATTGTCAAGGAACTACAAGCATAATACCATCATGCTAAACCAACGTCCCGGAGATGTAAACATGGTTGATGAAATTCCTCTCGACCATCCCCTTTCTCCTCGAAACAGTGTAACAATAAGTCAATAATCCAGTACACAATGAACCATTGTATATAATCATAAGCTTTTGTTATTATGCAAGACGACAATGTTATATGATCGCTAAAAATGTAAAATCACACGGAAAAAGAGAACATGGCAATGTTATATTGAGCCGCGGCGGTAAGAGTCCAGCGGCTGCAGATGCACGCCAATTCGAAATGGACAATGAACCCCCTGACGCCATCGGCACGCGCGGACAGCGACCACTTCCAATTTTCCAAGCTCTAACTTCCATACGCTTCTCTCACCTACGTTTCGAGTTTGCTCTCGTATGGAGTAGATTTGTGCCCACACCGTCAACACCGATGATGCATACGATGATCTTCTCGTAGATTTTAGAAGAAACCCGTCCCTTTGGGTTGTGTGCCACAGCCCTTGTACTCCCAACTTGAGTTGATCTTTTCGCCGCTTAATTTCTTATTAGTTGGTCTGGTTTCGTTCATGCAAAATTTCTCTATACATGCAGAAGAAGTTGAGGCAAAAGTTGCCAACTTTCTTTCTGAACTTAGTCTGGTAGACACGAACAAGGTGGATATGTGCCTGAGAGTGGGATGAGGAATCATGCGAATGCAGACTTTTCAGGGTGCTGCAACCTGCTATCCGAGAGATCTGGATGAGGGTATCGATTCGGTTATTCCGACCGAGCCATCGGATCGAATCAGGAAACCTAGTGAAACGTACGCGTTCAGTATTGATGCTCGCCAATCTCAGTTACTTGCATGTAAAAGCACACATCCTTTTCTGTTTTTGTTTTCTCTAGTCTTGTCAGAGAAAAGCAAATCTAGAACAAACAGACAACCTAGATATGCCATTCTAACACACAAAGTATGGATGGGGCGATTTCAATAACGTGCACGGACTGAGTTTTAAAACAATTTTTTTAACTAATATCTCCAGTAAAGATGATCTTTATCCATGTCCGTGTCATGCTTGCTTTGGATGACATTAGGAATAGTACTACTCCTTCTGATAAGCCTCTTTATCTCGATTCCTCAGGCACCGTAAGAAATGTCTGTAACCTTAGCCCACCACTTGTCCATACCAGATTGCACCACCACCCGCAGCAGCAGCATAAATTGATTCCACTGACCTAAAAGTTCCACCACTTTTCTACCATATCTTGCTGCCGTTTTCATTTCCCCTACTGAAGAGGAGCACCTACCTTACCTTTCTGTTCTTGGCAGCGTCGCCGTTTTCAACCTGCTGAATGGTTAACATCTGGACTGGAGTTGAGATTGCATTTTCCATATCTGGAAAAGATCTGACCTTGTCTGCTTGCATGGTCGACGAGAAATAACAATCAATCTTTGTATCTGAGGTGACAATTAGTTTAGTTTCTTTAAGTTATCCCTGCAGCATATTTCTAGTAGTTTGTTCAGTTGTCTGTCTGACCAAATGGCTCATTGCCACTGGACAGGATGGGGCCAATGCCAAGGATAAACTAAACAAAACAGGCTACTTGCATTACAAATGCAAATGCAATGATAATTCACTTACATGGCCGCAACGACGCAGATTTCAGGACAGTAGCGTGTTCACCGTTGACAATGCAAGTCAATCTGAGCCGCAATGTAGTATTATGATATAAAGCAACTTGCCCATGACAATGAAAACTCAACTGGCAGCCTCCATGTTGCAGAACGGAAATGGGCAAAAGGCATGGGTGTGTGCCATGTCGGTAACTAGTTGTATGCTTCTTCTCTGACTTTCCGACTATATTTCTGTCAGTAGTTTCTACATTGGCCTGACCAAAATCTCACAGGCGTTGCCGAGTATTGGTTGCAAATCTAATCGAGCATGTGAGTATTTCCAGTGACAAAGGTCTGTAAAATAAACCAGAGTTTTTCGATAGTTTCACAAATGACATAAGTATTCTCCAGGGCTGCATGAGGGACAGCAACATAGGTTACATTTCTGGTAAGATCATGGTCATTTCCCCTTGGTATCACAAACAAATTACAATATAAGAAACAAAACTATAGTAAATTAAGGACCAGGTATAGGGCAAGGCAACAGGTGTGACATATGGGAGAAGAACAGCTCTTGGTCGCACACTTCTTTCATGTTGGTTCTCAAATAGTTTCTTTGTAGTAGACTGCAGATGGGTGCAGCAAATCTACTTGACAAGATAATCACCTGGTACCCTTCCCTTTGGGTTTGCCTTTTCCTTTCGCTTTACCTTTCATGTTGGTTCCTTTGCCATTCCCTTTTCCGCTCCCCTTCCCTTCTGGTCTTCGGTTCTTCTGGAATTTACTGTTTTCGAATTTACCATCTCTTGCAGATCCACCAGGCCTCCTGTTTTTCTGGAACTTGTTGGGAAATTTACCATCTTTTGCAGATTTCTCCTTCATGCGCATATTTTGCATTGCTTTTTGCTGCCTGCCCTTCTGCATCTGCTGGGGATTTCTTATCTCAGATGGCACGTCGGCATTTGGTATGGACCAACGCCCACGGCCAGCTGCAGGGTGTCTTCTGTTTCCTCTTTGATGGTCACCTAGAAAAAAAAGGTTTTACATCAGGTAGTGTTACATAGGGCTTGGATGATATTTAAGTTAGAGCGGCTGTGATGCTTACAACAAATAAAGCTAACACAACTATAGCGAGAATGGCAAGAGACTTCAAGAGGAGCCAGAATATGACGAGAAAGAGATAATTCAGGAGGATACAAAACATGAACAACTAGCATAGCATGTGCCGTCAAGGCTTATCCCGTTCAGTCGTTTCTGATCCCAGCCAGCATCCAGCAAGATTTTGCGGTTAACTCTGGTCAACATTCTGCCATGGGGGTTTCCTCTCAGGTTTTAACTATACCTCAAATAATGCAAGTCCAATCATTTTGTGACAAGTATCTAACTGGGATGCCTCAGGTGAAGGCCACCGCAAACAGTGCAAGCACAACCATTTGTGACAGGTTTCCATGCAATGTAAATTAAAACGAAGGAAAGCAATGAGGATATATGCACTCTCAGCCAGCACACTTATAATGACCTCACTATTAACTCTTCGTGCATTTCCACAAGAAAACAAAACTAATTAGTGATATGCATGTGCATGCTGTAAATTCTAAGAGGAAAATATATTTCCTTCGTATCAGCGGCCACCTGCGCGCTCTTTGCTCACCAGCCAACCATTAGCAGGTTGTACCCGGACTCGTCTGCCAGATGACATCCACCATGTCGTCAGACCTATTGACCAGATTCTCACTTAAATGAGGTGTTTTCTGTAGCAGAACGATTAGCTTGGAACGATTCTCAAGTGTCATGGTGCATTATTGTATAGAGTGCCGATGCAAATAAAAGTAACCAGGTTGGTGAAGCCAGGTAAGTGGGCACAACACGGAGGAGTAGAAGGCGAGCCAAGACACTGTCAGGCTTGGACACGACGAGACATGCCTGAATTGGGATGACGTTTGCCTGCAGGCGAGCAGAGAGAAAGGATGAAGGGGAAGAGATGAAGTACCCCTACTAACATGTGGGGCCATCTTTATTTTGTCTCACTCAAATGAATGTTTCGTCAAGTCTTCCACCTCAGCTACTTTACTATCTAGCAGTCATTCGACTTGCAATGCAACTGGACACAAGTTCAGCCACCCAAAATGTAATTTTTAAGTTTGGAAAGTAAAAAAACCACACAACTTAGGAAGCTCTAATACAAATAGATCAAGGGTGATTATCGTCAATCTGCTAAATAGGAAAAGCCTCCTTTAGGTGACTATAAGTATTAACTCACCAAATGTATGAATGCTTGCACAGCTTCAATCAACTTCTTTTTGAAAAATTAGATAATGTGTTAGCATGCCAAACCGTAAAGCTGAGAAAAGCTTACCAGACACGTATTTTCAGAAAACCACTATGAACGAATAGGAAAAGGTAAAACAAAATTCAACTGATTGGATGGTTTTAAATTTCAGTGAGTTTTCATCAAAATTCACTGAATTTCAGTCAAAATATTTAGCACTTTCAGTACTACACAGGAATTAAAAAAATATATTTTTATTTTTTTCGAATATTTAAATGAATTTTAAGAGAAAATTCGGTCATTTGGCCGAAACGAAAACCGAAATCACTGAATTTCAGTGTTTTCCGTAGTTCCTGAAAAAAATTGAAACTGAATTTAAAACCATAATGGACGCTCAGATAAAGCTTTATTGATGATAGGGCCAAAAGGAAGAAAAGTTGGTCAACATGACAAGAAATAAATTACGTGATTGATGAACTACAATGAGCTTTGTAAAAGTTGACCTCAAAACAAAAAGGGTTACTGTATGAGGACAAATAAATGTATTACCTGGCGTGGATGTGCCCCCTTCTGCGAAGTTACCATCTTTTCCACCAGAACTGATTGCTCTATGTGATCTCTGCTGCCATTTCTTATAGATATCTTTGCTTGCCTTTAACTTTTCCCTGGTTTCCGTTTTAACCTAATCAAAATCGCAGATGTAGTAAGTTAAACTTAAGCCAACTGCTTGTCTAGACTACAGATAAATTAGGTAAGATATCTCTACAGAAACACCTACTGGGTATAAATAGAACACAATATTAGACAAGACATTGTACATGTACTGAACATTAGATGCTAACTAAAAGACACGCAGTAATGATTTCAACATTCCTCAGTATATTGCCTTGGAGTAAAGACATTCCCGTTATTAGTAAAGTAAGCTCCAAGAAATATGTATCATGTCCAATGAAATTTCTAACTGCGCATTATCAACATGTTAGATAGGAGGCATGTGTAACAATCGTAGTTACAGTTTTTATAGTACAAGAATATACTAAGAATTCAAAGAATAGCGTTCAGCTGCGGACTAGTACCCTCTTGTTGCACATTCCATGTTTTACCATAATAGTCTAAATCCACATGGTTCAAATTAGATCATTGCAATATCAATCCTGGCGTAGGAACATATATTTTTTAACAGTATATACTACTTCTAATAGTTAGTCCGGGATCAATCTGACACAGACAAACAGCACCAAACATCCAGGAGATTATAACTGAACAGGTACATACTTTAAATCTGCCAAACTAAAAGGGAAAAGAATGAGCTACACATCTAACTGCGATTAAATCAACGATCCAATGTATACAAATCTAGCAACTGTAGCATTACGTCCTCTAAAACAAGATAAAAACACATGTACGAACAAGATCTACCTTCCCTGAAGCAGTGACACGATCCCATTATTCAACTTGATGAATTTGTTCTGCAATAATAAAACACACACCATGAGCAAATGTGATATTGCATATTGCAGATGGGTATGTTACTAGGAAAAGCTATACCTTCACCCAGTGATATCGAGTTTTCTGGGCTTGCATTCCAGACGTTTCATCATCGACCAAATCTAGGACAGCAGCATCCAATCTGCATGCCATCATTAAGCTTAATTAGAAGCAGCATGGTAATGAGACTGCAGACCCATTTCATGGATAATGAGAGCAAAACTTGGATATGACTAATTATTGTGCAACGGAAGCAAGGATGCGAAAGTGGGACAAGTGGGATAGTACAAATTTACGCTAATCTGTACTATCCCACTTGCCCCACTTTCGCATCCCTAAACGGAAGCATGGGCCAAAACTTCTTAGAATTGTAAACGGCAGACCCAACGCATGCTGGAGAGAGGACATGATTAAGAGATACACCACAATACATAACCAATCCGTTCAACATCTAACCTGTAATCAAACCAGGGGTAATAGAACCCGTGGTGAGCTGCCGGTATCTGTCCTACTGGCTAGATCGGTACGTTCCATACAAACAGAAAATATGATGTGCTATTGTGCTGATTTAACGAAATTTGGTGTGAGTATGATTATAGAAGACAAATAAATAAAGAGAAAAGCAAACAGGAGCTGACAGGGAACCAACTACTGTACTACTTTGATTTGAAAAAATCAGGTTTTCCTATCCCTGCTCTCTACACCAGTACATCTCCCAGTAGATGTACTGATAATTTGCTATGACGAATGATAGTATAATGGCACAATTCCAGATCATACAAATACACTAATACAGTCAATCACATATCAGGAAGCGTACACATCATACCTATCTTGAACAAATCCTTCATTTCCCGTCACTGATAACCCAGCTTCCGAATGCTGAAGGGGGGAAGTAATAATTAAATCAATATTATATGGAAATGTTACATAAAGCAACTGCAACTTAATAAATTAATTAAGATCCCTAGCAGTGAAAAATGTGCAAGGATAATTTTATTCAAAGTGCTTACTTGGTTTTGAGGTACTGAACTTATGTAGTGATCCTCATCTCTAAAGCTCTGCGACTTTCGCTTCTTACCAGAAACTTCTGAAATCGATAGATAATGCAAAATTTATAATCATCACTATAATAAAGGGAATGCATACTTTCTAGGAATACTTTTGCAGACTCAAGATGCACTTTGGCATTAAAACAACAATGACGGTATTAATCCCACAACACCTCACAGGAAGAGAAAAATGCATGCCTTTTTTCTCCCAATTTGAAATGTTTTCCGCTTCTTCTTCCTGCATAAAAATAAGTAGCCATAAATCACTGCACAAAGACCACATTCAATGTAGCACTTGCAGAGGAATGAATAAAGGTATGCTCATATTAATATTGGACTGCCATGTTGTCCTCAATCTATAACATTTTAAGGGATTACTAAAATTGTTCTAAAAACATGTCTAATAGGCCGTATACATAGAACCAGTGAGGAGTGCCTGCTCTGTTACCATATAATCTGTCGGTTAGTCCAAATAATCAGCATTAGGTTGTATAATCAGTTAATCACTGCTAAGGTGGATACAGAACAACTACTGGTTACAGTCATAACACTGAAACTATCAAACTACAATCAAGCATGGAGCAAACAAACGAATTAGCTTACAAAGGGATCAGACACCACAAGGCATTTATGTGTTTCATATAAATGCAATTTCAGCATATACAGGAGTTGAATAGATAAACTACTCACTCTAATTGTTCAGAGCATTCTATTGGAAGTAAATATACCAAACCAAGCATAGCATGTAGTAAAGTTTAAACGAAATATACACACATAACTAGTGCATGTGAGCCTTTGTTTAAGTCAACACTGAAAGAACAGACACAAAATAGTATGGACCACATGCAATATATTCTTGCTGATCAGCTTCGAAAGAAATGGCTTTGGTTTTTCAGGCATCTTTGCTGCAACCAATCCTTTCAGGATAGAATTCTACATACAATGATAGGCACTCCAATAGTCAATACAACACCTCAACCCAGTAACATTGCCATATCTAGCATCTTCGAGGTACATTAAGTGTATAAAGTGATTTGCAACTTACTATGTTTAATGAGAAGTTGAGAACAAACAAAGATAAGACTTCAGAGTAATCATTACCTTTGTCGCCAGATCACCAGATTTCTGTTCATGCACCAAATTATGATCCCCTCATGGACTTCTCTTTTTCTCTTCATCACATCTAGCCATTGATTACTACCCTACAATCAGACCAGAGGGTCATGTTAGTTTTAAAGAATATGGTAGCACACATATTTGCATGAACCACATTTGATGCCTAAAAATAGGGGAAGTTAGTTTCGGCATTAATCAAGTAATCAGATCAGAGCTATTAGTATACTAGCTGCATATTGCAGATATTAGAATAATCAAACATATAATGCTGAATTTTTTTCAGAACCAAAAAATATATGAAGTAGCAATGCATTACTTTAAAACTTCTTGATTTAGCAGCTTCACCTTCAGCCTCTAGAATAGTTTGCTTTGGCCTGATAATCATTAAGAACGAAAAGGGCCCATTAGAAGACACAAAACGAGCAAATACAAGCAATATAAAGAATCGCTAGCTGACGAAACTACCTAAATGATTTCAGGCGCTCTGAGAATGCAAGAGCTAAAATTTCATCTGATCTAAGAACATCTCTGAAAATTGGATGAAGACCTTCACGAGGAAAATCTTTCGCCCTTCTGATAGATTCCTTTGAAGGCATGGCACGAGTCTTCAGATACAAACGAAAAGCATTAGCACATGGCTTTTCCAATGCAATCAATTCCGTGCAGCTATTCATGACTTCTTTTACTCCATCAGAGCAAAGATCAATGATTGTCTGAGGAAAACGACCATATACTGTTTCCCCATTAGCAAGAGATTGGTCAATTTTCAGATTGATTCCATCCATGTCTTTCAGCAGTTCATCTTCTGTTGGAGCGGGTCGAAGAGGCTTTGAAAGAAAGAGATGTAGGTCCAATAGAAATGGCATGTCCTCTGAAGTGACAAACGTATATGCTGTACCAGTTCTACCTTGTCGAGCTACTCGGCCAACTCTATGAACAAATAACTTAGGTTTTGCAGGAAGTCCCAGTTCACTACATTGTCAAGCAATGGAATATCAAGACCTCTTGCAGCAACATCTGTCACAATGAGTACCATGGTCTTCCTTGCCCTAAACCTTGAAATATGATCAGTGCGGGCTTCTTGATCCATAGCACCATATGAAAGGGAAGCTACTAGGCCCTCCTCTCGGAAAAGAATACTCAGGAATTCCACATGGTACTTTGTTGAAACAAATATCATTGTCTGTTCCTCGGAGCTGATCGTTCCCTGACCAAATACAGTAAAGCAGCTAGTTTCTCTTCCTGGCGCAGTGTGAAAAAGACAAGCTTCAGATCAGGGCTTATCTTTTTGTCCAATCAAGTCTTATAACTTGAGGATCACGTAGGCCAGCTTTGCGAATTCTGCTAGGGCTTGTGGCATAGTAGCACTGAAGAGCAATGTTTGCCTTGTATCACTCAGCTTGTGTAGATTTTGTGCAATTGCTCCGCGAACCCCAAGCTAAAGAGGGAATCCGCTTCATCAAACACAACATATTCTACCGATCGCAGCGACAAGTCATCAACCATATCCAAAATGTGCACAAACCTACCAGGTGTTGCAATTATGATATCAGGATTGTCAGCCAATACCTCAAACTGACTGTCCATACTACCCCACCAACAATTAGGCCAATTTTTAGATCTGCGGAAAGGAAAAAAAATTGCATACTTCATCAACTTTGTTCTATTGCAGTTGCAAAATACACAATCTATATAGAAAGAAAACGATTTCCAATTTATTACGAGGATTCAATCACCACTAATAATTTACACAAGTATCATGTTAGTATTGCTTCACGTCGTAAATTGGGTCATAGTGCATGACAAGTACAGGATATTTTTCGTTAACTTTGCATATAAGGAACTGTGGGTGGATACCAGTGACACTAGAATCCATACTATCAATAACATTAAGCATACTATCACATGATTCAACGCGACATAGCACATCAAAACATCTAATAACCATGCCGTTCTAGAGAAGCCAACCTAACCACAGATTGCTCTAAGTAGTCTAAAATAGCCACTACAATAGGAAGAAGAAACCACCATCCTGATCTTCACGGCTCCACGAACCACAGTTGCAAAACAAGGCATTGGTTACGAGAGCG
Organism: Poa pratensis; assembly: GCA_947311845.1. Taxonomy (NCBI): domain Eukaryota; kingdom Viridiplantae; phylum Streptophyta; class Magnoliopsida; order Poales; family Poaceae; genus Poa; species Poa pratensis. The sequence goes on along the minus strand of CAMZMU010000094.1, from coordinate 41,933,892 downwards.
GTACGCACCAGTGAACTTGCCGAGCTGGTGGGCGAACTTAAGCGTCTGCGTGGCGAGGTCGCGGGTAGGGGAGAGGATGAGCGCTCGGATGCCAGCGCCGGGGTCTCGGCGGCGGAGGCGCTGGAGCATGGGCACGAGGAAGGCAGCGGTCTTCCCAGACCCGGTACGGGCCATGGCGGCGACGTCTAGCCCGGCGAGGATGAGCGGCATCGCCTTGCGCTGGATCGGCGTGGGCACGCGGTAGCCCTTGTGGCGCACCCCGCGGTAGACCTCCTCGCAGAGCCCCATGGACTCGAAGCCGCCCGACTTGGGCTTCTTATTATGCGCCGCCTGCGCCGCCTTCTTCTTCCCCGCCGCCTTGGACTTCATCTGCGGCCGGTGCCGCGGCCTGCGCTCCGCCGAAGAGGCGGCGGCATCCGTGGAGGGCTTGGACTTGCCGCCGGACGTAGAGGGGGTGAGGCGCGCCATAGGTGGGAGGCGGGGAGGGGGGAGGCGGAGGGGAGACGAGAGATGGGTGGGTTTACTATTAGAGCTTTAGGTCTCAGCCGCGGCGGCGAGATGGCGTTCTGGTGATTTCGTGGGCCGAAGAGATCATGGATCGGCCCACGTACTGTCCCAATGTTTTTTTTTTTGCAAAACATAGTACAAACACAGACGATCACATACACGTGCACACACTCACCCCTATGAACGCACACCCCACCCCTATGAGCACCTCCAATAGACTGAGCCGGTGGTCCAGTCTTGAGATTGACGAAGTCACCACGGGCGCCTCCTGTCGACGTGAACGTCACCTCCCACTGAAGAATAATCCGCCTAAATGAGAAACACCAACGTCAAACCTGGGGTTTGAGCTCTCATAGGCTGGGGGTACAACCACCCTCGTAACCATCATACCACAGGCAGGTTCTCGCTGTCCCAATGGTTTTAATTATTCGCTACCTTCACTCAAAACAAAATACTCCTCCGTCTCAAATTAGTTGACATACACTTTGTTCCAAAAAAAACTTGGCATACACTTGCACTAGTTGTCGGGCGTTGTAGGTCGCGCAAGAATGGGCCGGGCGCTGGCGGTATATCTGGCCCTGGGAAGCCCGGCCCGGCTTGGCCGAAATTTCAGGGCATGGGTATCCATGGGTCCGGCTTGGGGCTGAGATTTCAGCCCGAAGGTCGCATGGGCCTGGGCCTAGGCTTTGCATATTGGCAATTTAAGAAAGAGGCTCGAAAGCCCGATGGGATTTTGCAGTCATGGGCGGGCCTGGGCCTGAAATATAGGCCTGAAGGTCAGATGGGCCAAGGATTTCGACAGTGGGCTTTGTTAGGCCCAAAGCCCGGCCCGGACCATGGCCAGGTCTAGCTGGCGGACTCCTCCCTCTCCCAATCCTGGCGGAGCGTTGTGTGCTCGTTGCTCAACTGCAGACCGCACGCGAACTTGTTGGTGTTAAACCATTTGACCAACCGTGTGGTCTCTCGTGGTCGCCTCTCGGTGCGAACGGCGGAGCCCATCAACTTCTCCCGGATTCGCTCCATCCATGAGCTCAGCGTCGTCGGTGATTGCGGCGATCTCGTCCACATCGTTGTCGGTGGTGAGCGCGCTGACCCCGTCGATGAGGTGGTCGCTGTCGGAGGACGAGTCAGAGAATACCAAGGCCGCAGCTCATACCCTCCGCCGCATCACCGAGGTCGGCACCATCTGTAGGAGGCGCATTGCCATGGCTGTCACCGCCCTGAGGAGGCGCACCGCCATACCCAGTACCGTCGAACCCGCGCTCCATTGGGGCGGCGGAGTCTTGAGAAATTGCTCGCCGGGCATAGGAGACCCTAGCAGTGATGGGGACCAATTGTGGCGAGGGGAATGGGGGCTAACCCTAAATGCCCCGGTACTGTTCATATAGAGGCGGAGGGGATGCTTATCCGAAACCCCAGATAAATTTTCCGGACCGATATGTGGTGCCTGTTCGGGCCGTAAAAAGACAAAAACCACATATTGTCCGGAAATTTCCAGCCGAGGGGCTTATTCGGTATCTGCTATATATAAATGCTCTCATACCACAGGAAAAACGATTATGTCAGAGCATCTTCACTCACACCTACATAGCCCTCCCAATAACGTTGACGTGTTTAGACGTAAAACGGCGCGCACTCGCACCCCACACGCGGGCTACGTCAAGTGCAGTCAAATATTTCGTCTGCTATCAGTCTGGTCCTGTCCTATTGAGACCCGCTTGGTAGCGTCGGACGTAGCTGTCGTGGTATTTCGCACGGCATATGCCAAAGGATGGCTTATTTGAGTGGTAGCGACAGCGCGGCGACGGCGTTCCGGCGGGATTGGGCACGAGCACGGCAAACACCGAGAAGTACCCAGGTTCAGGGCCCTCGTGTGGAGGTAAAACCCATACATCCTGCTTGTATCGTGTATATGGTGGAGTATATGGCGTTACATGGTTGCTCCTGGAGCTGTACATGCTCTTAGCTTGAGCTGTCTACTTGAGTGCTTGAGAGGAAACGTGAGCTAGAGAGTGAGAGGGCATGAGGCTTGGCCTGGTGCGAGTGAGCAAGGAGCTCTCTGCCTCCTCGGAGAGGCCCTGGTGCACCTTATAAATTGGTGCCCAGGGGACAAGGGGTGGCCCGCATGACATGTGTATAGCGGCGCACTGTAGCGCATAGTGTTTCCTATTCAACAATAGTGTATTTCCTTCAGTGACGTCGTGTACAGTGTCCGGGTACGGGTATGACTGTCTTGTCAGCGTGTGTCCGATGGAACGATGCGGTTGACTTCGCGTAGCAGGTGCGCAACCGGACAGAGAGCGGCCAGCCGGAGTCGGGCAGCCGGACAGAGGGCGGGTGATGTAGGTTGGTCCCGATTTTCACGGATTTGGGCAGAGGGATCGATGAACACGAAGAACAAGGGATGAACACAAGAACACAAAGAGGGGAAAACACCAAATCAAGGATAACTAGCAAGTAGCAACTCAGCAAGATTCAACTGGTAACAAGCCCCAAGGGTAGCCCCCAGTTCTCCTCTCCCAATCACACCTTACTCTTAGAATTGTTTGTCCAATTGGTCAATCCAAACCAACCCAATCTAGCCACTTAAAGAGGAAAGATTAGCAAGTAGCAAACTATAAGAGGAAACCTTGGTATCCACGAAGGGATCTTCTCCACAAGGGGAGGCCTTGGTTCATCTCCACAAGGGGAGGCCTTGATTCATCTCCATAAGGTGGAAAGGACCACTTTGAGAAGAAGGAGCACAGCTCTACTCTAATCCCAAATCATAGTCTAACCCTAGATCTAGAGGGGAAGGGGTCTATTTATAGTCTAAGCCACGAGGTGGGTGAAAAGGTGGGGGGTACAAGGCCACACGGGCCCGTCAAGCGCGCAGGCTGAAAGTCATCGGGGAACCGGCCTTGGGGCCGGCCGAGGCTGGCGTGGAGGCCGGCTCGGGGGCCGGTTGGAGGCCGGCCGGGTCTGGAGTATGCCCGGTCCTGGGGCCGGCCCAGGCCGGCTGGGAGCCCGGCTGCCTCGGGCGGGTGCCAGGCCCTGGGACCGGCCCGGGCCGGCTGGGAGGCCGGCTCTCGCTGGCTGGCGCCCGGCCTAGGCCGGCCAGGAGGCCGGCCGGGTCTGGAGGCAAACCGGCCCTGGGGCCGGCCCAGGCCGGCTGGGAGGCCGGCTCTTCAGTCTTCTCCGCTTCTTCTCCATCGTCTTGCGTCGTCTCTTGGCCATCTTCCATACTTGCTTGGTGATCTTCACGGTAGTCGTTCCTGAGTATACACAAGGTATCCGAATGAAGTAGCAAACTATTCAAGGGTGTATTGAGATCACACAAAGCTAGGAGTGAATTCACCTTATCATGGAGAGCCTTGACTCTAGCTCTTGTCATTGGACCACTTGTTGTAGGAGCCGTAGGTTGGGCTACATCAGCGGGCAGCCGACTCGGGCCGCCAGCTGGAGTCGGGCAGCCGGACAACTTCTCTTGTTTTCCTGTCGAGTCGTCGACTTTGGTATCTCGGGGGGTCATCCCCTCGACACTAGCCGTTCGCCGCCACATTGGATATCGACAAGCGGGCAAGCGCTGTCATAGAGACAACCAAAACCTTATTCCCCTCCCTTTTATCCTTTCCACCAATTAATTTTTCCTTCTCGTCGCTCTTGTTCCCACCCATTCCACGCCCCCTTGCTCTGGTCACCATGGTCCCGCCTCGTGCACACAACGCACCCAAAGCGAAGGCAAAGGCGACGGGGACCAGGCTTGGCGTTTGATGGACGCGCAAGCCTCGTCCACCCATGAGGAAGCCAGAGGAGATGACCGGTATGGTGTGGGAGTTAAACTGCCTTGGCCGTTCGCCGACCGATGAACACGACGACACGCGACTTAGTCATGTTTTCTGCAAAATTGGATAAAAAACATGAATCGAGATAGAAAAAAGTTTTAAAAAGAAAACAAAGAACAGAGGATTTATTAAATTTTAGAAAGATCTATGGTTGGTTTATCATAAAAGAATCACAATCAAATTTTCTAGGGAGGTGGACGGTGGACCCTATATCCGAGTATGGCATAGGATCCAGATTTTGCTGGTTCGGCCCAACTTGTTGCCAGGTGTATTCTTCTTCTCTGTATCGTTCCACTTTTATCGGATGTCCCCGAAGGGACAGGTGTATTCTTTCCACATGTTACTGTCAAGGGAAAGAAGGTTTGCACGATTCCACGGCAATCTTACTCGACCGTAAATAATTTTATTTTCTCTAGAGGCCATGCCCTGCCGCGAGACCTCCTGCGCTCCCTCCTCAACGCCGACCTCGTGGGCTTCCACACCTTCGACTACACACGCCACTTCCTCTCCTCCTGCACCAAGCTCTTCGGCATCGCCAGACACACCAGTCGCGACTACATCGGCATCGACTACCACGGCTGCACGGTGGTCGTCAGGATCCTCTCCGTCGACGTCGACATGGACCAGCTCCGTGCCGTCTTGCCGTCACCGCAGACGGCCGCCAAGGCTAAGGAGGTCGCTGATAAGTACAAGGGCCAGCAATTGATGCTCGACGTGGACGATATGGATTTGTTCAAGGGGATTGCGCTCAAGCTCTTGGCCATGGAGAAGCTGCTGCACTCGCAGGAGGACTTGTGCGGCCATGTTGTGCTGGTGCAGATCAACAACCCACCGCGGAGCCTTGGGCCCGACATCGACAAGATCAGTGCGGAGGTGCTGGCCATTCCAATGCTGTTATAAACGATAGCAACAAAACGATGAAGAGCGGAAAGATCAAACCAACGGGGACACGAGATTTAACGTGGAAAACCCCTCCAACAATGGAGGAGAAAAAACCACGGGCGCCAGCCAGCAATACTTCACTATATCGGGTGAGATTACAAACGTCGGTGATTTACAACATGCGACTTATCCCAAAATGGCGGCTTACAAGATGTATATATGGTGGCAAAACCCTAAACCGGCTACAGTCTGACTCCGGCGACGGGCCTCCGCTTCGTTTCGAAGTTAATTAGCCTTTATCTTCATATGAATTTGAAACACATCAAAATAACAAATGCCACTTTCGGCTTGCCGGGGTACGAGCCGGTTGTCATGATCAACGGTTCCATCCCGATGCACGAGAAGCTGGCGTTCTACACATCTGCAGATATCTGTGTTGTGAATCCCGTGCGCGATGGACTCAACAGGACACCATGGACTCAACAGGACACCCTACTTCTACAGTGTGCCGACAGGAGGGTCCGGTCGCCAACTGTTTGGCCGGCGAGCCGAGGCAGAGCGCCATTATCGTGTCCGAGTTCGTTGGGTGCTCGCCGTCGCTGAGTGCTGCGATTCGGGTTAACCCGTGGAATGTGGATGACGTGGCTGAGGAAATGAACACTGCTCTGCGGATGAAGGAGCCCGAGAGGAAGCTGTGGCAAGAGAAGCACTACAAGTATGTGAGCATGCACGATGTTGCATACTGGGCGCCTAGGGGCGCGCTCCTTCGACCAGGACTTGCAGAGAGCTTGCAAGGACCACTCGTCCATGGGGATCCTTAACGTTGGTCTTGCCATGAAATTCCGCGTCGTCGCGCTTGGTCCCAACTTCCAGAAGCTCTTACCTGAGCTCGTTAATCCAGCGTACCTTCGGGCTTGCCATGATACATTTCTACAGAAGACATCAGAGCATATGGGGAGCCACTAACTCGATCTCACTTAAACGTTTTCAGAGGCTGTCTTACAATAGAAGTCTACAAGTGAGAATAGAGTTGCTGACAAAAAAGCAGAAAATGTTGTACAAGACCATTGCCTCAACTTCAAGCCTTCCCTCTCCCTGATAGTCCTGCTTCAACTTTCTTAATTTCAAATATTAGCATCCTCCACATCTTAAGGACAAACATTTCAGCCTCAACATCCAAAATTGACTGTAGGAGCTCCAGCATTTTCGACGCATGCACATGATCTTTGGTGCATGACACTATATATTCCACCAAAGTCGATTCCTCCTCACCAAGAAATTCGATAATCTTTTTTGAGATCCAAGGCCTCATTCTATCATGCAACTCATGCTGCCACAAAAGAATGATGATGTTAGTGTTTGAATACAACCATATGACCAAACTTCCAAGATAACTGGTACCTCTCAAAAGTAAAAGTGAAAAACAGGTGTTAATGGTTGTAAAATTAACAGCAGCTTTACCATTATACAATGAAGATGTATTTTCTAGGTGGATCTCATATCTATTTTAATAAAGGGGAAAAAACCAAACTCAGATGCCCTCAGATCTGCAACGGTTTAAGGAGCACTACCAACATAGTCAAGTGCTCAATAAATACTTCATCTAATGTTAACAGGCATAACATGTATGCACAAAGAAATGGCATGACAATAATTTCAAAATAGGTGAAGAAACAAAACCTGACACAGCATTGAGGTACTGAAAATACAAGGTCGAGAAACTATTCACCTTCTCATATATTGCCCAATTAATATCATAGGAAAAAAGCTCTTCCTTTGTCCTCGGAATCATATCAATCAGTTGTTTTGCATCAACAATTTTCTTGTTCTCTGACTTGGGCTTATCTTGCCTATCATGCATCTTTTCTCTTCTCTCATCACTGATGCGAGCACCATCTTCATCATTTCGAATTTTATCCCTTTGGCTCGATCTATCAGTGGATCTCCTACTCCTATCCTTCTCGGTTTCAAGCTTCTCTTCCTTCTGATTAGATACCAAAATGCGCTTGGCAAACTCAGCAGCTGCTACAATGTTCGGTTGGTCAGAAGAATCTGCCTCAACATGTAATTCCTCAGTGGAGTAATCGATAGGTACTAAAGGTCTTATCCGTTTATCTTTATTATCCTCATCATCCTCTTCAGCGAAAACTGATGGAACAGATGTCCGTTTACCAGAGCCAATCAAACCAAAACCCAGCTTCTTTGCTGGAGCATTGCTATTTTGTTTGCTATCTAGAATTTGACCTTGTGTCATACTTGCTTCATCGCCATTATTGTCCTTGTGAGTGCCATCATCTGTACAGTGGATGTAAAAGAAAATGTTGGAATTAGAATGTAGCTAACGTGATAAACTTTGTGCAGAAAATATTCACTCACCTGCATAACCACCATTAGCAAAGCGACAATGTTATCATCATCTGAAATATTTGGCTTGTTTTGCACATTTCTTTCCTTTTCATCATCACCATCAACCTCCATAAGTGTAGCAGATTCTGCTGCGGCTGCCGCTGCAGCTGCTTCATCTGCCTGCTGTTGCAGCTCTATAGCACGCCTTCTTGCTTCAGCAATTTCCTCTTCCTCCTTTAATTTGTCTGCCAGGTCTTCCTGTTTTTCACGTTGCCTCCTCCTTTTCCTCTCTTCAAATGTGCTACTACCCTTTCGTCTTCTTTTCCTTGAATCCTCTTCATCGCTATCCTCTTCCTGCTTCAGGATCTCCCTTTTACGCTCACGTTCTTTTTCCTTCTCGCGGTCCTTCTCATATTGCCTTTGATATTCTTTATCCTTTTCCCTGGATTCCCACTCCTTAACGTGATCTTTGTACAGCCTTTCCACTTCTCTATGCTTGTGTTCCTTATCTCTATCTCTCCTGACTCTTTCCGCTCACGCTCACGCTCATATCTTTGAAGTTCTTTTTCTTTTTCTCGCTTCTCCTTATCATGCTCTCTATCCTTCCTCTTATCAGGAGAGCCAGTTTCTGTTGTTTCAGTTTCATTAACTGCCCTTTTGTCGATGTCATCATCATTCTTGTCTTCAGAATCTGCAGCGGCAATGAATTACATATTATTCAAATGCAATTTTCAGCCCAAAAAAAAGCAATATTCCTTACCAGTTTTTGTCATGTCTACACCAGACTCTCCATTATTATGTTTGGATGATATGTCAGCAGATGGTTGAACCGGCGGCGTGGCGGTGGCGGTGGCGGCGGTCGAGTCTTTAACCACTCTTCAATCATGCTACTTATTTGCTCTGCAGCATCCTTATCAGACTCAGAATCTTCATCTGTAACAATCCCAAATTTCTTAGTGTTTTCTTGATCGTCCTTATCTCCAACATCCTCTGTTTCATCTGTTTTATCAGAAACAAGCTTCAATGATTCATTTTCAGCAACAGCAGAAGTTCCCTCCCCACCTCCATCTTTCTTTTCTTTGGCGTTCTCCTGTACTTTCTTTTTTTCTTCAACATGTTTCTTCAGGTACTCTTTGGTGGCATCATTAGTATTAACCTGGCAAAATATAGGATACATGATAAAATTATCATTACTTTGAGAGAACCTACGAAAGATTTATAAACATGTATTTAACAGGAAACACGAAAGGTGACTAAACATCTCAATCGGAAAAAATAAATCATACTCCCTCCGTGTCAAAATATAAGGCGCGCTATTTTCGTGCTGGTCTTTGATGCTCAACTTTGACCACTAATATATAACAAATTATATGGAATGAGAATGTAGAAATGGTACCGTTGGATTCGTCTTACAAAATTCTTTCATTTCATATATTTGTATACTAATTTTATGGCATATTATAAGTACAAATCAAGGTCAAAGTTGTACATTGTTGACCAGCGTAATTAAAGGGTGCCTTATAATTTGGGACGGAGGGAGTATCTGGATGGGCCCCTCAAAACATGCAATTAAGATATGCTACATTGTGCAGAATTTTCAAGGTAAATATGTTTGTACGCATCCTTAAGCAAAAGGACTGTGTGGCCAATTAAATGTTGGTTGCTACATCGCGCTAACAGATGAACAAATTGGCAACAATCAAATGGAGGCACTTAAAAAAAGTTCTGCCTACACGTCCAGCAACAGACAATTCAAACTACTGAATCGCGGTACACAGGAAAATATCACGACAGGTACTTCTCACATACGGCCCTGGTCTATCTGCTACCACTTGAACTTGAGTAGTGCATCACCTATGGACAAAAGCATCGCTTTTGTGTTGGTAAAATGTCTAAAACGTGCACATAAAACAAATATTTATATGACTAGTTTGCCTTCAGATTTTTTTACAGTTGGATGCCTTCAGACTTTATGGTATCAAAAAATAATTCCTAACACAACATTGCAGAAGCAAGAAGAAATTACGGTTTTAATCCTCTTAACATAGAGTTCAGTCGATTTTAAGTAGTATTAAACTTTGTGAACTACTCCCTCCGTTTTTTAATATAAGATGTTTTAGGTGGTACACATGTTGTCTATATGCACACTAAAATGAGTGAACATGCACACTAAAATGTGTCTACATACATTTGTGTGCATGTGCATGTGGACAAAAGCTAAAACATCTTATATTAAAAAACGGAGGGAGTAGAATTTATGGCCCTCATTTTCCCTCGATCCAAAAGGTAACACATGCTTCAATTACATACTCACATGTGAGCCAGTGACAAAGACATACAAATTAAATAATTTCCACTTGGTTAGTAGATGGATCATGCAAGTTACTAAGGAACAATTTACGAACAGTTTCCAGTGTTTGCTAACACAGAGCGGACAGAAACAACCGATGGCATGTCATATATTTATTTGGTTATGTATGCCGTTTCCTTTCAAAGGAACTTACATTCAAGTTCTCGTATTTATCAAATTCACATATTTCACGCTCATAAGTAATATGTAATGAAACATACCACCAGTTCTTGCCCATCAATGCTCAATTTGTTGAGCAACCGAGTAGCACGAAGAATGCCTTCAGCAGATTCAAACTCACAAAAGCCAAACGCTACAGGTTTCCCATTACTTGGATTTTGGGTGCGCTTCCAACTCTTGACAGGTCCACAAATCTGAAAATGAAAAAACATTTAGAAACATTAAAAAAGCAGCTGATTATACCTATTCAAGCATAAACAGAAAAGCTGAATGAAGTATGCAGAAGTCAACTCTGCCATGTATAATCTTGAAATAATATGTAAGAAAAAGATATACCCGAAGAAGTGAAAGAAGGAAATCATTGTCCACTGTTGGGGCAATCTTCCCAACATAAACTGCAGTTGGTGGTTTGTCAACAGGTGTAACAGCTGGAGCAGGCGGTCTGGCAGGAGGGGCTACCATAGGAGGAGCACCACGGATTCCAGGAATAATGGGTGGCCGTTGAATTGGCACAACACCCACGGGAGGCATCGGGCGTGGAGGAAAGCTTGGACGCATCATAGTGTATGGTCCAGGATAACGATGCATACCTGAAGAGAGAAACAAACAAACTCTATGCTGCCACATTAGTAACAGCCCAGAAAACGGAACAAACAGTGCATAAATTTATCGCTTGAAATACATGGAACTAATATAAAACAGAAATATGAAAATATTTATGTTACCATAAGCCACGAAGAAAGAAGAGCATTACAAAACACATAAGCAAGTATCTTGAATTTTCAGAATAACATGAGTAAACATGGACAAAAAGCAATATTCTGTTCAGACAAAAGAAGAAGTAGGTAAAGCAGGCCTTACCTCTTAGAGCCCCATGGACATGACAGTGTACTTGTATTGGTTATTTGCAAAACTTGGGATAGCTCACACCATTGCATTGCACTACTCAGATATAAAAGCTTAACCAAATGTGTTTAAACTTTCTTATTAACGATAACTATAAATCAAACCAAATTAAGGAGGAAATACTTGACATAAAATGATAGGAAATCATGGTACCTTAGCCCATTTTTTTGCAACAACCCATAGTTGAAGGATCTAAGTAGATAAAGAAACTGAGCCTAATTAAGCGGCAGGCTAAAAGCATTGAAATCAAATAGACAACGTAAATATAACCAGTTCAAAAAAATCAGACATTCAGCATACCACACGCAGTGAGGGAGAAAATGATGCGTAACAGCTCCAGCTAGAGCTGCGGAATCAAAGATGAGCCAGCACCTCTCGCCGTAGGGAGTAACGGCTGGCACGACCACCGCTGTAGCAGAGAAATACCCGGTCATCGTTATCAAGCGAGCGGATCCCAGTTGCTCTAACACTAAATCACTAGCAGCAGACGCATCCATCCGAACCCTGATCCTACCCACGTCGAGACATGTCTACGAAATCGATTCCCCTAAGCTTCACCAGAATTCCTACAGCGCAGCTCATGAAACGTCTGGAGATCTCCCAGTACACAAATCGGGGGAAGCATAAATTCATTGTCGTAATAAATCCCAAAGAGGCCCAACAGCACCGCAGATGATAATGGAGATGGATGGAGAACGGGACCCACCGGGAGGAACGGGGGCGCCGGGCTGCTGCATGTACGGACCCGGCTGTGGCGCGTACATGGTGGGCGGGCGCATCACGTGGTGCACGCCCGGCGGCTGCATCGGTTGTCCCATCTGGTATCCCGGATTGCGTATCGCGCCGTAGGGTTGCATCTGCGGCGGCGGCGGCGCGCCCATCGGGCGGAAGGAAGGGGTGAAGGATACCGGCGCAGGGGGCATCGGCGGCACCATGACCGGAGGAGGGCCGGGGAGAGGGTTAGGGTTAGGGCTTGGAATCGAGGGGTTGGGGGTTAGGGGATTAGGGGTTGTGGGGTTCGGCGGGGTGGCCGGAGGTGGAGTTGCTGTGTTGGGAGGAGTGGACGGCGGTGGGTCTAGGTTGTCGGGGGGAGGCGCCACGGCCGCCATGGTTGGGGAGAAGAGCAGCCGAGGAAGGCGATGGGGGTTGATGCACGGCGAGGAGGAGGAGGCTGATTCCGTCGGGATGTGTGGGTGGGTTGACGCAGCAACAGTTGTTGGGACGAAAAGGCCGAGTCGGTACTCAGATGGACGATATGGGCTTCGACCCAAGTTTAGCTGGGCCTCAATACCGACCCAAAAGTTGGACTGCCGAAAAATACATTACTCAAATCTTGTTCTAAAAAAAGGAAATCCGACTCCAATCTCTCAAAAAGAAAATCCAACTCATCTAAGAAAAAATTCCAACTTCCCCCTCAAATTAGTTTGTTCACAATACGTCGTTCCGCTTAAAAAAATTATAGATCAAAAACAAATATTTTCCTTTTACTTAGTAAAATAACCCACCAGTTGTATCCTTAGCTTAAAAAAACTAAAAATGAGAAGCTACGCGCACCCTGAATATATAGTCTTGGCTAGGAATATTTCGGCAAGTCTGAGTTTTTACTTGGTTTATTTTCTTATTTGTGTTACCGAATTTAATAATCTTATTTTCGTCTTTGAGGAATTAAATCCATAACTGAGTTTCTAAATGCATTCATTATTAGGGTAAACAATATTTGCCGTACACCGGCCGCCTTGGTTTATCCTATATATCTCGTGTTGTATCCGCGTTTCTCCCTTTTTTGGCTCCATGTGACCACCCCCCCTCCCCCCCCTCGGCGGCATATCTCTACAACATACAACCGGGTTAGAATCCCTGGACTGTGGTTCATCCACGTTGTGGGCCCACAAGTCAGTGGCAAATGGTTTTTGTGATTGACTGTTCGCTGTTAGGCTAAGTTGGTTTGTTTGGGTCGGTTCGTTTGGGTCAACGTATGGCAGTGACCAGAACAATCTCCGCTCAAACTGTCTCTTCGCTCTCCTCTCCTCTTGCTCGCTCGCTAGGGTTAGCGCCGGCACCGCCAGCGATGCCGGCTGCCGACACCCGCACCCATCTGGCCATCTTGGTCTCCCGTGGCTCCCAGTACCCATGCTCTTCCCGGACGCGTTGCCCTCAGACGCGGCGCCGCGCGCCTACTATTATCGGCTGCCGCCGGCTCGTGCGTCTGGCGTCGTGTGTTCTTGTTTGCGGCGGCTGGTTGGGGTTTCCATCGGCCGGGGAATAGCAGGCGGGGTGGGAGCGGGGATTGGGGTGGTTCGTCGTCGCTAGCGGGTGTACGCTCGCCCGGGGTTGCGTCTTTGCCGGCGGGTGTACGGTCGTGAGGTTGGGGGACGCGTCCTGCGTGTGCGTAGTTGCTGGCCCGTGGGGAGATCCAGGCTCGCTGCTCCTCCTCCACTGCCTTCCTCATGTTAGTGCTTAATTTTTACATTTCTCTCTCCCGATGCCTTTTTTGTTTTCCAGTTTTGGTTCGTTCTGATTTGGGTTGGTTTCCGTGTGAATTGTCTTTGATTTGGATTGGTTTTGAGTGCCATGTCTCTTTTCTGCTTTGATTTTGTTTTTGTTAGTCCGATTTCTGATTGCGCTAGATCCGGTGGTGCATGGCTGCAGGAACGCAGCCCTTGGTCACTTAGGCTCCCCTTTGGTTGCCTCCTCTCTGAACTCACTTCCGCTGCTGCTCCCATTTTAGTTTAGTAATTTAAGGTTAGTCCTAACTGCAAATTAATCATTTCTTGAATATTTTTCATCTCCCCCACACAAATATATAACTGTGTTGTGTTATATTTGCAGGACATATTGCTTTACTGCCTTGGGAGATGCATTACTTGCTGATTTGTTGTACCTTATTTCTGTCGGTCTATTTTAACCAGTATGACTATGTGATGAATTGATGATCAACAATCTGATATCTGAAAGCTTGCTCATTGTGAACTCATGTTATCATGAAGCTATTGTTTGAGATCATGGACATACGTGGACTAATGATATGCTTTTGATTTATGTGTCATCACACTGATGCTTAAACTGGTACTGAATTATAAAGGTATGATCCCTTCCTCTAAATCTCACACATAGTTGTTTTTCTGATTCCTTTCCGGGACATTATCATCTGATTCATCATAAGGTAACTGCAAATTTTTCTTATATCTGATGTGTTTTGGGACCAGCTCATGTGAGACCGGTTACTTTTATTCTACATGTTCTTCAGGTGAATGTGACTACCTGGTTCCTTGTTTTTATATATCTTTATTGTTCATTGTGCAGATAGATGAGAATGTCTAGCGTGAACCATCATTTGGTTTACAGGGCATAAAGGCACATGAGGTAACAAGTTCCGGAGTTGGTAGAAGTGCTAATTTTTTTCTCACCCATGCATGCCTCTCATTCTTAAAAGAATCATGTACTGCAGTGAAGGTTTATCTAACGCACCTTTGTTGATTCCTTAGCTTTAGTAAATAAATTCAAAATGTTCAGTATTCAACGTTTTTTTCATTTGCATCAGCAAATTGCGTACACATGACCTTTGGTGTTACTGAATTATTTTTGCTCATCAGAGCATTCATCCATTCTATTAAGCAGTCAACCTGTATTCCAATGATATCGGTTGATATTATATCTATGAACATTTGAGATGATGTCATGATCAGCGGCATCAAGAGCTGATGTTGGACATTTTTTTTGTGGTGGACGAGTCGGGATATAACCACAAGAGACGCAATAGGTTAGCTGCTCCAACATCAAGGATAGACACTCGATAAGGTGCCTGCGAAAAATCCTACATATGACGTGTTTTGGGACCAGCTCATGTGAGATTGTTTCCTTTAATTCTACATGTTCTTCAAATAAAGGTCCTTTGTTGCTGATTTTTTAGGTTTCAGTACAAGATAAATTAGTGTTTCTTGGTGTATAGATTCTCAATGAATGTGACTAGCTGGTTCCTGTTTTATTATATCCGTATTTGTTCTATTGTGCAGATAATGAAAATGTCTAGCTTGAGATAGTTAAAAATATATCATCTGCATCCCAACATCATTAGGTTTAGGGAGGTAAAACCAAAATCTTCATGTCTCCTGGTCTCTAATCACTATCTTCAGATTAGAAATAAATAAATAAAACATCCAAAATGACTTAGGTGTCATGTATTTGTAGGTTATTTTAACTCTGACCCATCTTGGTATTGTCATGGAATATGCATCTGGTGGTGAGATTTTTGGGAGAATATGTACGAATGTGTGATTCACTGAAGATTAGGTATGTATCTACTCTGTTCAGTGTGGTGCATCTCTTTTGCTTACCCACATAATGGTGCATGAAACATTGGTGAGACTATAGGCTCACTATTTCTTCCGGCTACTACCATTCAATGGTATTGGTTATTACAGAACCTATCTTTCATCCTACTGTTACTATGCATTCAAACATTACAATATATATGGAATAATTCCATTTTATCCTTATATTCAAGCAAGTATGTCACCCTTCAAGCTAGAGAACGTTGTTGGATCGTAGTCCTGCTTCTCGCTGCTAGATATGTGATTTCGGCTATTCTAAGGTGCTTACATATCCTTATTTTTCTTAATAATGTTTCAATAGACACACTGCGTATGATTGATCTCAAAATGGCTCGAAGTTATTTGGGACAATGATATGGACATGGTTACCTCGGATACGACCAAATTTATTACTCACAGATTTATTCTCCAGGTGATTTCTATTTACGATCATAAATTATATTTTTATATTATACAGGACAAAAATACAACACCATCATTTATCTTGTGCAGAATTATTAAAGAGTTGTATAAGCCACGTGTCAAAATACGAAGATATCAAAAGTCAGAAGTCTGTCCGAGAACCAGCTGGAACATAGCAGGCTAGCAACTCTCTCCATCCAGGAAATCAAGTCACGCATGAATGCTTTCGTTGGTGGGACCTCTCAATTACCATGCATGGACATTTGATGGGTCATGTCATGTCAAATATGGTGGGACCGACCTGGTGGGACCAATACACAAGCACAACCACGTCAATTTGTGGGCTTTTGGATCGAGCCTGGTTCAGCCTATTTCTCCCAAGGATTTCGACGACGCATAGGAGGCCGTCGGCTCCCGACTCTCCAATAAATAGTTAGCCGCCGTCTAGGGTTAGGCTTGGATTTTGTTTAGTTTAAGACTTAGCCATTGCTATTCTTCGCCATAGACAACAGTGTCGGTTCAGACCTCTTGTACTACGCACTTGCAGAATCCCAACTATAAAGTTTTCATCTTTTATCCGCAATATCTTGATTGTATCTATAATTCTTGCTAGTTCTTCGGTTGCTTGCAGGAATTGATCTTCGGATCAGGTTGATCTAGCCCCGGCGAGATCAATAGCCTCGAAAGTTGGTGTAGCGATTGCTAAGGCGCAACGTCTGATATGGACATGGTTACCTCGGATACGACCAAATTTATTACTCACGGATTTATTCTCCAGGTGATTTCTATTTACGATCATAAATTATATTTTTATATTATACAGGACAAAAATACAACACCATCATTTATCTTGTGCAGAATTATTAAAGAGTTGTATAAGCCACGTGTCAAAATACGAAGATATCAAAAGTCAGAAGTCTGTCCGAGAACCAGCTGGAACATAGCAGGCTAGCAGCTCTCTCCATCCAGGAAATCAAGTCACGCATGGATGCTTTCGTTGGTGGGACCTCTCAATTACCATGCATGGACATTTGATGGGTCGTGTCATGTCAAATATGGTGGGACCGACCTGGTGGGACCAATACACAAGCACAACCACGTCAATTTGTGGGCTTTTGGATTGAGCCTGGTTCAGCCTATTTCTCCCAAGGTTTTCGACGACGCACAGGAGGCCGCCGGCTCCCGACTCTCCAATAAATAGTTAGCCGCCGTCTAGGGTTAGGCTTGGATTTTGTTTAGTTTAAGACTTAACCATTGCTATTCTTCGCCATAGGCAACAGTGTCGGTTCAGACCTCTTGTACTACGCACTTGCAGAATCCCATCTATAAAGGTTTCATCTTTTATCCGCAATATCTTGATTGCATCTATAATTTTTGCTAGTTCTTCGGTTGCTTGCAGGAATTGATCTTCGGATCAGGTTGATCTAGCCCCGGCGAGATCAATAGCCTCGAAAGTTGGTGTAGCGATTGCTAAGGCGCAACGTCTCGCACGTTTGTAGTCGGATCGTCAACGTCGACCTCCACCCAAATCGAGAGTTATCCATCTCATCGAAAGATCGGACACCTTTACCCTATCAAGTGGTATCATATTTCAGGTTGCTCGGTGAGAAAATTTATCCCTAGATTAGATTTGTTTTCATACCTACAGTCCAGAAAAAAGCCATACAAAAATATTTAGATTAGTTCATCCTGTCCTACAACCAGTTTTACCCTTTTCGCCGAATCACTTAGTTTTGTTTTGTTGAATTTTCGTTGCATCGCGTGTCGAGTTGCTGGTTTTTAGTGTCTTGATTGGTAGAGTTTCAAGTTCTAGTCACGTTCTACATCCTCCACCGCTGCCAAATTTGTTTTCTTTCGCCGCCGCTAACGCCATCCTTCCCCGTTGTCACCATCCTTATGCTTCGTTGCCAATCTCATCGCCCACCGCGTTTGTTGATTTTCGCCTCCGCCGCCTTTTTCTTTCTTCGATCTGTTTGTGCTTCATTGAACATTCCGTTCCCAGATACTCTTTTGCCTTGTTCTTTTGCTACGGCATCCACAAGGAAAGCCTCCATTGTTTCTTGAGCGGACGGAAATCCCGTGATTATTGCTGTTGGCTCCGTTCAGTTTGGAAAGATTGCACCGGAAAAAAAAATATCAGAGTTTGTTCGTCCATCCGGAAAGTCAGATCGATTTCCTACATGTGTTCACGCTAGTTTGGGTCGGTTGAAAAGAATAAAAAAAGATATTGAGGAAAGACAGGACCGATCCAATCTAGTGGAAAAAGCTGATATCGTTGTTTTACATCTGGGATTGGGAACCGTGCAAAAAAAAAAACCGATAGTTGAGCTGATCGGTTCGTCCTTTGATTCCTCGTTATCCATTGTGGAGATAGAGACCTAGTGATGCACGTTACGTGTTGCATGCAGTATCTTAATCTGTGGTCTTTTGGCATCGTAACTTGATACGACCAGCTGCACACAATAAATTCAAAACCGTTCTTTCCTTTGGTACTAGTGTTCGGTTGACAGAGAAATATCAGTTTTGGAGAGGAATCAGATTTTTGATGCGACATTTTTGTTAGTGCTGGCTGCTGTAATCACGTCGGCATTTGCTGTAAGCACCAGCTTGACGTCCGATCAGACGCACGTCCCATCCACTTTTCCGTCAGGTTTTTTCCAGAGGTCGTGCTATTCTGCTTGAGTCGCTCCATTGGACGGGCTGTTGCTACTACTCCGCCGATCCGAGTCCTCTTACTACACCTCGTCGTTCTTTTAGTTTCCATCGGACATCACCCACATAATCACTTGCCACGTGCGCTATTTTAGGATCTATCTCATATATTGTTTCCTGGAAATTCGTGTTTTTATCTGTGTCTTAGGCTTGCGTCTCTAGTACGGTCTAGCCTAGTACGAGCACTTGGCAACTTTGAACGGATTTTCAGCTTTACATTGGCTAACGTGGTTGTGGTATTTTATTTTTCTCCACATATATTAAGCCTACCTACAGCTACACATATTTCTACACCGTGCGTTCTACGTTCACCTGGCAATCGCTTTACTCAATCTTCGGAGTTTTGACTTTGCTGTTTGCCGGTCACCACCTGCTGCATGGTAAGAACCTGTAAGACTTAATGTTTGTAATACTGTGAGCGATTTGCCACCACATCTTAGTAGTAATAGGAACATATATTTGTGATTTGTTTCTTGTTTGCTACTAATCATGGCAGGTTACGGAGCTCGAATTTCTTGGGCTTCGACTATACTTGGAGATTTGCCATCACCACCGTCTACAACAACACAACAGCTCACGGTACAAACACATAAGAATGCACTTGATGAGATTACTGTGTCTATGCCACCATTTGAGGGTCATTACAGGCCAGATTTATATATTGAATGGGAATCTGCGATGAATACGATATTTGTTTCCCATCATTTTCCTGAGCATAAGCGAGTAAAGGCTGCTACTAGAAAGTTTGTTGATTTTGCTTCTATTTGGTGGAGTGAACATTGTCGTACAAATGCTGAAAATGTGCCGAAAACATGGAGTGAACTGAAAATAATTATGCGTGGTCGATTTGTCCCTAAATATTATCTTCGTGACTTGCTTCGAAAATTACAATGTTTAAAACAAGGTAGTAACACCGTGGAAGAGTATTATAATGATTTGCAAATTACCTTGTTTCATTGTGGGTTAGAAGAAAGTGAAGATGTTATTATGGACAGATTTTGGGATGGGTTAAATCATGACATTCAGGATATACTTATGCATGAAGAATATTATTCTATCGCTCGTATGTTTTTTCTTGCCTCCAAAGCTGAACAGAAAATACAAAGGCGTTTCCATAAGACCACCAAGTGCAAGAAGAAGGCGGTTGATTTTTCTGCTCCTCCACCAACCATGATTGTGGTGTCTCAAGATTTTGACGTGTCACCACCAACCGTAGCTGCCACATCTGAGACCAACGAACATGGTAATAGTGAAGGTACGAAGTTTGTCTCCTCACTCGATTACTATGAATGCCCTGCTGAATTAAAAAAATCATGTGCTGAACTATCTACTTTGGTGACACCTACCGTCGAAGATTCTGTTGCTCATTTAAATCCTGCACGTGATATGCCTACTGTTTAGAGTACACCTACTGTTGAAATTAATCCTACTATTGATTTAACTGCAGCCATTGAGTTAAATATTGAGAATGAAACAAGTGACCTTACTGTTAAAAATGATTTGGATCATATACGGCTGGTTAAACATGATGAGATGTTAGCTGAACATTTGCATGCTACTTCGTTATGCTCTATAATGATGGATTCACCTATTTCATTGTCACATGCTATGATCAAGATTTCTGAAATCACATGTTTGCGTACTTTTAATAGTGTCTATGCCCCTGATTTTAAATTTAACTTAATTGGAAAATATGGTGTAGACAAAGAGTTTTTGGTGCATAGAATTTGCATAACATGTGACGACCTTGCTGTTTTAAAGAAGAATAATTTGGTGCAAATGCTTGATCATTTTGATATGACCTCCAATGTTGGTACTGATTTTATGCCAAATACCTTGTTGCATGTTCTCGTAGAAAATGGTGTAACTTGTAATTTGGATATGGAGAATTTTTGTATACCTATTTTGGGATGGTTTAATGACAAGTGTTGCAAATCTGATTATATGACTAAGAACTTCACTTATATGTGCAAACTGAGTTGCAATAATTTCATGTGGTTTGTTTCTTGTGATAATTCTTTGGCTTTGTATTTCACAAGACATGACAATTACCCCCGTATACTTGTGTCATATGTCCAACAATTGAGAGAAGTTAAAACGGATGACATATACATATATCATGTGTACGCCTTGTCTCTTTTATTAACCATTTTTTCAGAAGAAACATCGCCGAGGACGGCTTCATTTTCAACAAAGGGAGGATGATATGGACATGGTTACCTCGGATACGACCAAATTTATTACTCACGGATTTATTCTCCAGGTGATTTCTATTTACGATCATAAATTATATTTTTATATTATACAGGACAAAAATACAACACCATCATTTATCTTGTGCAGAATTATTAAAGAGTTGTATAAGCCACGTGTCAAAATACGAAGATATCAAAAGTCAGAAGTCTGTCCGAGAACCAGCTGGAACATAGCAGGCTAGCAGCTCTCTCCATCCAGGAAATCAAGTCACGCATGGATGCTTTCGTTGGTGGGGGGTATCGTTACGGAAAGGGTTCCCTTTCCGAAGGTCATCTCACGAGTCACGACGCACTAGCGAGCGACAGCTCGACGCGTGGCGGGCGCAGGTTTGTTGCGTGATCCATTTGCTTTCGCGAGAGAAATTCACGACGCTGGTCCTGGTGCGTCCGCATACGAAGCCCCTCCGGTGTACATCCGGGCGCGCGCCTCGTCGTACGTCCGTCGCGTGGCCTCGCCTGTCTGCGGCCGTGTACGAAGCCCCCGGTGTACGTCGCCCTTCAAGCCCCTCGCGTACAGTGTACAAATTTTGCCGGCCGGTACACAGATTCGTTGGCCTCACGTACGCCTAAACGGTATACAAACTCAAGAATGTAGTGCGTACACAAACACACGGTAAGAAGTACAAAAAAATAGAACACAATGTTCAAATTAAATAAAAATAGAGCACAAGGTATACATGTTGTACAATTAGACAGACATAGGTTGTACATACACATATTATACAACTAAACAGACACAGATTGTACAACTAGACAGACACATGTTGTACAACTATACAGGCAGGTTGTACAACTAACCAGACAAAGTTTGTACAGACATATGTTGTACAACTAGACAGACACATGTTGTACAAACGCAGGTTGTACAACTAGACAGACACGGGTTGTACAGACACATGTTGTACAACTAGACAGATACAGGTTGTACAACTACGCATACACAGTTTGTACAGAGACATGTTGTACAACTACAAACACATGTTGTACAACTATACATAACCGGTTGTACAAAAAAAAAAGTTCGTCGAAACATATCAACATGGGATCTAGTTTTGAATATCTCGACGCGAGGAGCTCAAAAGTGAAAACGGATCGTAATTTGGATAAACGGTTCTCAAGATATTTCGTTTTTAAAATTCGGATTTGAAAAATAAAAGGCAAAAAGGGAAAACTGTATGCCCACGTACGTGTATGCCCTCCCTTTGTCTCTCATACTCCCCCATTTTCAATCTAATTGTGACACATGGCAGACATGTAGACAACCAAAATTAGATCATGTGAGGAGAAACCGACACTTGTCACAATTAGAACGATGGTGGGGTTACCTTTGCAAAGGGAACCCTTTTTCTAGTGATTGCCGTTGGTGGGACCTCTCAATTACCATGCATGGACATTTGATGGGTCGTGTCATGTCAAATATGGTGGGACCGACCTGGTGGGACCAATACACAAGCACAACCACGTCAATTTGTGGGCTTTTGGATCGAGCCTGGTTCAGCCTATTTCTCCCAAGGATTTCGACGACGCACAGGAGGCCGCCGGCTCCCGACTCTCCAATAAATAGTTAGCCGCCGTCTAGGGTTAGGCTTGGATTTTGTTTAGTTTAAGACTTAGCCATTGCTATTCTTCGCCATAGGCAACAGTGTCGGTTCAGACCTCTTGTACTACGCACTTGCAGAATCCCATCTATAAAGGTTTCATCATTTATCCGCAATATCTTGATTGCATCTATAATTCTTGCTAGTTCTTCGGTTGCTTGCAGGAATTGATCTTCGGATCAGGTTGATCTAGCCCGGCGAGATCAATAGCCTCGGAAGTTGGTGTAGCGATTGCTAAGGCGCAACGTCCCGCACGTTTGTAGTCGGATCGTCAACGTCGACCTCCACCCAAATCGAGAGTTATCCATCTCATCGAAAGATCGGGCACCTTTACCCTATCAGACAATGTTGAAGTAGTTACATACATATTTCTTGGCTTTGTGGCTTCGTGTGTAACTCTGTAGAATTACTATTACCCTACATGCATGCTGTGTCCAGAGCCTCATAGACTTTTGTTCTATTTCTGGTTGATTATGATCTTACTAAAATGGTAGCTTCGAACACAAAATTACATGTTATTAATTGAGTTAATTTGGTGATAACTGTGTAGTAATTATAGTCAGGTCTGTGAGTTCCACAAGTACTACATATGTTAAGATGTGATCTTATTCTGTTAACAACACTATAGTATTAAAATTATATTTGGCTGATTTAAACATGGTGCCTATAATTTTTGAGTCTTTATGTGTGGAGATAATTGTTAGCATTTGTTGCATGAAGGAAATAGGAGCATTTGACTGGAGGGCAGGGATTTGATATGTTGGCACCATGGAACTATTGTGGTTTGAGTTGGAAGAGAAAGCGTTTGTGATGCTTACTTCTTCCATTTTTTTTCCACAGGTCTGCTTCCTTTGAGAAGCACAATAAACCATGAACTAAGATGCAGACTAAAGTGAGTGATAATGTGTCTAGATACATGTGAATCTGGAAAAAGGGTAAACCATCTAACCATAAAACTAATCTAAGCCAAAAATTGATCAGCTAAAGGTACGGTGCTTATAGCTAACCCTCACATGCAGGTGGTGCCAATCATACTATTGGTAGTATTAATCCCACATTGCAATATTACTCACTGTTATGCATTAGATGAGCACTTCTGTTATTTCCTTGATTTAAATGAAGACAATGCACTTTAGTGTCGTGTGGTCACACAATATTCCATCGCTTTGTCATTATCTTGCCTAAGTTTTGTTTGATATGGTTAGTTTCATAAATTATGTTCAGTTCGTTGTGATATTATCAGCTTTGTAGGACAGTGCGACTACTATTTACTCTGTCATGTCATCATAGTTTTTTCTAAAGTTCCAAATTCTTCTTTGTTCTTTTTTTGTTCATGTTTGTCCCATTTTATTAAAAAATTATTTGATGCATTACACATTAGAAATAAATTTAATTTAGATGTATATTTGAAGGTGCTTGTGAATTATAGAAGTAGATTATGGAAATGATTTTGTTGCTGTTGGGTTGATAAGGGACCGTTAGTAATAGTTGACTCCATCTGATACAAGATTGCTTGCTTTTCCAGGTTTGTATTTACAGTTGACTCCATCTATTTGTAAACTTGTTTACACTTCTACATTGCATGGTTGTCCCTTCAACATTGATTCTCTTGTTCAGAGCTAACTGATCTTTGTAATGTTTCATGGCCTAATGTAGCCTTGGCTCTATCATTATTTTTATTCAGACGACGGTTCTCTCCAGACCAGGGCAGATTCTCCTCTATCTTAGACGATAACACTGAGATATGGTAATGCAAAGCCATTATTCACTATTGCCATTTTCTCTTTGCTTCGCTGCAAAATAGCTTGTTATTAGGGAGGGGAAATACCTAGCTATACAAATCTTTTTTATATATGCGTTCATGATGTTTTCTTCAGAGAGAAGTGTACTTATTATTTAGCTACTTATATCCATTTTATGTATGTGAAAATGAACCTCAACAATTTATACTGAACTGGCAAGCTGAGATATTGTAAGCAGAAATGAGTGGAAATATTAATAAATTTAGACTAATTGTCTTCGCTCTTTTTCTTTTAAATGTAAGAATGGCAAGAGAAAGCTCACGCCATGTTTTGACATGACATAAGGAAACCAAGCGAGAAATGCGCTGCACTATGAAAAGAAAAAAAATGCACAATGATAAAAAACAAAAGGGCGCGGCAACGCGCGCCTTCTCCTTCTAGTGAGTTGTACAACTTGACTCGTGTTTCCATCGCCCAGCGCTCCAGCGACCAATTCACGCTGAATATGTTACCACGTCAGTATGTCGTTGATTTACTAGAGTTCTCGCAAGAACGACGGCGCCTAACAGGGACAATTATTCTCTACTCCTAGAACCGTACGTCATGGCCTATGACAGCCAAGGACAGTTCAATATCTTGTTCGTATGATACGGACATACACAAACCCAACATAGTGTTTCTCTCTGAAACCAGGCAAAATAAGAGCTATGTTGAACAGTAGGTGTCTTTTGCTCCTGGGCACCGGTGCTCCTGCCACTTCAAACAATTCGAAAATGGTATATCGGAGTTTTAATTTTTTTTTGAAAAAAAACTAGATGTAGGTAATGGTGTATCCACAAACGTGTAAAATACCAAATCCAAATACTTTGTATTATGGGCTACATAAAAATGACAAAACGTGATACATTTAGAGATTTAAAACTATGCATACTAAGATCCACACTTTTGTCATTTTTGTGTAGCTCAGAATACAAAATATTTCAAAAAAATATTCCACGTTTGTAGGATACACCGTTGGAAACATCCGGAAATTTTCAGAATTTTTAAAACTCGTAAATATGATTTTTGATTTTTTTTAAATGGCAGGAGCACTGGAACCGGGAAGTAAAAAATCTCCACTCCTATGTCGACTACATATGCATGCATTTAGATTTTCAATTTTTGCTTCCATGTTTGTATCAACGGGGGTAAGTATAGTGGGTTAGCTCTGTTATAAGCGATAGACAAATAAACGACAAAAAAAAAAGTAAGATCATCACAGGGGACAGGAGATTTTTAACGTGGAAAACCCTTTCAATAAGAAAAAGAAAAATCACGGGCGCTAGCCAGCAAATTTTCATTATAATCAGGTGAAGTTATAAACACCGGGATTTACAACTTACGACTTATCCCAAAACGGTGGCTTACAAGAGGTATATATAACAGTGAAACCTAATCCAAGTCGGTAACAACTCGCTTCGCTTCGGCCCAAGCCTACTGGCGACGGACCTCGTGAAGTTAGATTTATCTATATATCTTCATACGAATTTGGATAACATAAAAAATAACTAGCTTTGTTTTGAAACAATAGAGACTTGCTAAGTTCTGGGCCTCGCCATATGGATGTAAAAATCGTTGATAGTGATGGAATAAAATGGAGAGCGACATTTGTTTATGGGGCGTAGAGCTGTGGACATGCACCACATGTGGACCTTGCTAAAAAGAATCACCCTAAACGCCAAGGAACCATGGTTCATGGTAGGAGACTTCATTACTTCAATGAAACTCAACGGCAGAAGGAACATTTTTCTAGTACTAAAATGAATGAGGTAAAGGATACACCGAAATATGGGTACTTTGGTACTCGATGGACTTCTAACAATAAGCAAGATGACAACAAAGTAAATGTAAAAGTGAGGCTGGATCGAGCTGTAGCTCAACCTTCTTGGTCTAATCTGTTGGCTGATGCCACAGTGGAACACCTAACTTCTAGTCTGATCATTGTCCTCTGCTTAGTCGGCGGAGAATGTGCGCCACGTGTCATCAACTGCTATCACGTAGTACCCGTGGTTTGCCTCAGGTCATTATCTCAGACTCCGGCGATCTGTGTTCTCACTAAGCTGAAAGCGAATTGCAGGAGCTCGATCTGCGTCGTTCATCCGAAGGGGAAGCCGGCCTGCCGCCTGCGTCCAAGGATCCGTACAGCTGACAAGACAAGAGCAGGTACCGTTGCCGGTTCGCGTCAGATACAAAGGGTCTGCGTATACTTGTCCAAGAACCGCTACCATCACAGGCGTCTGCATCCCCCTGTTCTGACCCGTCACACCGCATCCCATCTCAATTTCAAACCGTAGAGAAAATTGGCGCGCGTCACTGTCGTGAAAAACAGTGACGATCCCTGCTGATTTGATTTGAAACCAAGAAACGATCTCTACGAGCTGACTGCTGAGCCTTCCCGCGTTCTCAGTTCGTGCGGTGCATATCACGCTTCTCACGTTGGAACAGAGAATGCCACACGAACTTCCTACCGCGATTAACCACAGGTTCTCGACCGACGGTACGTGGTTACCGTTGCTGCACTCGGAGGCGCCCGTCAAACACATCTCCATCCAACCCCGCGATAATGGGGTCGTCTGATCTGATCCCATCCAAATTCCTTACGCAATCCAAGATTTTCAAGATCCTCGCGCCGATTTCGTTTCCGTTGATCCGTGGTTACTTATCTCCTCAACCCTAAATGCGTCTTTTCCCTCCAATCAAGAGCTAGAGCCATTATTTTCCCCTCTCAACGTAAAGAAACAAAGAGCTAGAGCCATTTCAGTTCAGGTCGTTTTCAACTACTACTACGTCACCTCGCCTTTTTTTCCGCCGCAGCATTTGCAATGCATGGTTCTATTTAACCGCCACCGCTAGCTACCACCCACATGTATGCCCGCCCCTTCCTTCCTGTATTCGTATCCCAGCAGTCTACCTCGGCTAGCTCCACCAAGTTTCTGCTCCAGCGTCTTCCTGCTTAATCGACCAG
This sequence comes from Poa pratensis, assembly GCA_947311845.1. Classification (NCBI taxonomy): domain Eukaryota; kingdom Viridiplantae; phylum Streptophyta; class Magnoliopsida; order Poales; family Poaceae; genus Poa; species Poa pratensis. The sequence goes on along the minus strand of CAMZMU010000094.1, from coordinate 41,906,853 downwards.
GTACGTTGTTTCTGTTATCCATGTGCAAGATACAATTCAGCTAGCTCAGCAGCTAGCACTTTGTTCATGTTTCGTATCGCCTCTGCAGAGAATCTCTGGGAAGCGAGATGGTGATGATGGCGCAGCTGGGGAGGTTCGTGGACGGGATCAGGTCGAAGATGCGGGCCGGTGGCGGCGGGAAGAAGGGAGCGGGGAAGAAGAAGGCGGCGGCGGCGGCATACGACAAGATGGGCAAGACGGACAGCATGAGGGTGGAGATCAAGAGCCGGCACGCGCAGAAGCTCATCGCCAAGAACCTCGTCGCCGCCGACTCCATAGGCCGCAGGAGCAGGAACAAGCGCTTCTTCCTCGCCTTCTGATAAAAAAAACATCGAGCCACCTGTCTTTGCTTGTTCTTCACAAAGGAGAGCTGTCTCCTGTCCTAAAATGTGAACTTTAGACAGTATTATGGAGGAACTGATCACGGGATGCTCTCTGCTCCCAGCTGTGATCACACACACATGTAAATGATGATATGTATCGTCACCTCACCCGTGAGCTCTATCTAGCGTTCAGTTTTTATTTTAATCTTTGCAAACTAAATGTTTGTTCGAATTCTACCAGTATCTGTCGTTCGCTCATGTATGTACACATACAAGTATAGGCTATACTTGTTTGAGCCTCACCTTACAGAATGGCTTTGTTGGATTCAATGGGTAACTGTTCTTGCCCAAGGTCAAACATGGCTTTGTTGGATTCAATGGGTAACTGTTCTTACCCAAGGTCAAACACTCAAACAGATGGATTTTCACTTTCAGGAAGTCAGTGAACCAAATTAACCACTACAACTTGCAGTAAACTGTAGCCACAAAACAAAAGCACACTCGCATGCTTGTACGGCTGGCGTGTGTTTCATTGACTGCTCATAAATTAGTCATGTCTGATTTTTTATCTCACGTGGTTCATCCATCATCACCCCCTCTCTTTGAAAAAATAATTAAGCTTATGGAAGCCACAATTATACGCTGTAAGCCACCTAATCCACTAATGATGTAGACTTTCAGCTAAGGACTATCATTGTTTTTAGGTTGCGAGCCAAGTGGAGTATCATTATACAGTTCTGAGATGATTCGAGCGGATCTGATTTGACCGCTATTTTTTCCCCAACAGCGCCGGGCCGTAGCGTGACGCATCCTACGGAGCCGTACAACAAGTAAACAATTCGATCAACATAAATGCTTTCCCTCGTCATGCACGTATTAGGCAGACATTTTCACATTAGTGCATGACATGCATGGGCTAATAAGCAAAATATTTATATATGTCGTGCAGTATTTGTAGGAAGAACTTAATTTGGCCATATGCCTCTGTCTCTTCCTCGAAATGGGATCGGTGAACACATGCGCTATGGTGCTGTTGGTTAATTCTGGAGGCCAGATCAGACATTGCTTCTCGGGAAGCATATCCTCCAACCCTTTAGGTAGGAAAGAGAACACAGCAAATTTGCCTAACGATCGAAGTTAATTATAATTAGTAGCCTCGAATGTGGTTTTATTGATTGATCTAGTCTTCCTTAAGGAGCATGATCGATGGTTTGGCTGCGTGGCCATGTGTGGGAGATTGTTTTGTACTTATGGTGGCAATTATGAAAAGGTGTTCCAGCCGACGAAGATGACGAACGGTACCTCAGCGAACCACTCCACGCTTTAGTTCATGTGATCGATACAAATACAAAACAATCTCCCAAAAAACATGCAGAGTCCATCGGCTTACGCTATGGTACATGTTTTGTGTACCTGTCTGGTGCAGTTTACAAACCTAGAGAACCACTAAAACCTCTAGTTATGTTGTGAAATATTTCAAAATGTCTATTGTTTATCCAATTTTGTGACGTCGATGAGATGAGAAAGAAAATCCCATTTGTAGATAATATGGTTGAAACTCTTACAACTTGAGCAAAATATTTGGTAGTAAATCGACCGACTCTTCACCTCCTCAAACTTAAGGTGCCTCAACCTCAGAAGATTTTACCCGAACTTGTTCATTGATGACCGCTACCTCAACTTTTTCAGCAACCACTCCCTGATTTTGTTGAGGTGCACTGACCGCCACCTCAAACTGTTCAGATTCAATGGCTAGAGGAGGTGTTACATATACCACTCCTTGGTCTTGTTGACATACAATGACCAAAACAGTCTCCCCAAAAAACAGAATAACATGCAATCCATCAGCTTATGTTATGTATATGTTTGTGTACGGTGTACCTGACTGCTGCAGTTTACAAACCTAGAGAGACACTAACACTTCTTGTTAAGTTATGAAATTTTTCAAAATGTCCGTTGTTTATCCCATTTCGTGATGTCGATGAGATGAGAAAGAAATCTCATTTATAAATGATATGATTAAAAATCTTACAACTTGAGAAAAAATTGGTAATAAATTGACTGACTCTTCAACTTCCTCAAACCTCACATGCTTGGACTCAGAAGATTTTACCCGAACTTGTTCATGGATGACCGCTACCTCAACTTTTTCATCAGCCACTCCCTGATCTTGTTGAGGTGCACTGACTGCCACCTCAAACCGTTCAGACTCATTGGCCAGATGAGGTGTTAAATATACCACTACACTGACCAGCACCTCATTTTGTTCATATTCATCGACCAAATGAAGTGTTACATTGTCTGCTTCCAGATCGTCATGTACATCGGCTAGAATAGGTGTTACAGAAACATGTTGTTGCTAGACATCAACCAGAGCAGAACCGACCCGTAATATGAGCAAACATGATGACCGTCCTTGCCCAGAGAAGAGGATCCCCCAAATATTAAAGTATATTATAATAACCACTATACTATTATCCATTAAATTTATTACAAGTCTATCGAATCTCTTAAACTAATAAAATTCTCGATTTGCAGGAGTAAGTACACACCCATGAACCGCAAGTTTAGCCTGATATCCTCTCTCTGATGGAGGAACTAAAGTTTGTGCCGGAATCCAATTTACTAAGTTTCCATGTTTAATTTCGTGTAGGACTATTTTATTTCAAAACTAACAAAAGCATTTTGTATGCACCGGTTGATACAAAACATGTCATGTCATATGAATATGTCAATTAATTGAATTTTACATATACAACAACATAATATAATCCAAATCATTTTATGTTCATGGTTGCTTATTTTAAGATATGATACTTCAATACGAAGTATGCAGTATGTCCACACGATGTTAAGTTCCATTGTAGCTTGTGATGCTTCGAAATGTATCTATGAGCTTCTTAGTTTATTATGTTGTTATCTCATATATTTGCATCATATCATGAGTTACCACCATGTTTTTAATATTTTATAGGATTCCCCACGAAATTCCTTTATTTGAGTCATAATGATGGAAAGCAGAAATCCATGTTTTTCTTATTTTTTATGTTTCCTGAACCTTCAGGATTTGGATTTTGGCACAACCTTTTTATACAAAGACGGAGATTTTGCGTGAAGACGAAGCTCGGACAAGGACTGCGGGGCCAGAAGCCACCTCGACGCGTCTGATCCCTTCGTTACATCAGGGGTGCAACTGTCGCGTCGGTCGTGCGATCGTCCAGTTCTTTCACGTGCCTCTCAGTCTTGACATAAATCAACTATATAAGTTCTAAGTTTCGTGAATTAACAGAGGAGGCAGCGCTACGAAATAACATCGAAACAACAGAAAGAAACTTGGTCGCCGACGAAGATAATGCTCCCGGTTTAAAAAAATGTTTTAAACGCCTTCTGAAATGTCGAAAAATTCAGATAGAACTTTACACACATATGTTGACATTCTATGTTCTCGCAAAGCCGTTTCACGAAAAACCGACATTTTTTGTGTTGTGTAAAAACGAAAAAAATTGTGCTAAAATAGGGTTTTCAGTAGACATGTTTTTAATCTTTTTTACACATGCCATAAAAATGTCATTTTCTCACAAAACTTGATATGTGCACTGAGCGCATAGAATATCGAGATGTACACGTCATATTTTTTTTTGATTTACATTTCAAAAAAAAAAATCGGTGGCACGAGCATATGTTTCCTCGTGCCAAATAGGAATTCACATCTGCTCGAGTTCAATAAGCCTACTAGCCAACAGCTCGCGAGAACTATACAATTCCCTCTCGTTAGGGTTTAGCTTCCTCGCGCCCAAACTCATTGAAGAACACCCTTTCACCTACCTTTGGACAAGAAGCTTGACCACATTGAAGAACACCATTATTGCAAGCTCAAGATTTGTTCGATCTCCCAATCCCTCCTCCCAAACTCATTGATACTTGGAGGATTGAAGGAGAAGGCCCGGATCTACATCTTCACCAAGCCGTTCTTCATTTCCCCTCATTCACTTGAGGGACCCTTTGCTAGGATTTCTTTGGGAAAACCTTGCTCATTATTGTACTCACTTGTTGTCTTTGTGACAGATTTGTAGTTGTTCGGGAGCCTCCAACCCAATTGTGGGTTGTGCCCCGGATCATTGTTGTAAGGGCTCCGGATTCCGCCTTGAAGGATTCCGATAGTGGAAGGTGAACCAAACCTTTGTGGTGCGGTTCATCGGAGAAGAAGGTGACGCCTTTGTGGCGGTTGAGTTTTGACCTTCGTGGTAGCTCACACCTCTCCAACGAGACGTACTCCCCTAAAAAGGAGGAACTCGGGATTACATCCGTGTCTCTGCGTGCTTTCACTTCGGTTACTTCTATCCTTGTTTACCGTCTTTACTTAGTGTACCTTGCTTAGTTGCTAGCTTGTCATATAGGTAAATTCACCGTAGTTGCATATCTAGAGAATTTACCTTTTGTGTCAAGCCTAAATTGAAAAAGTACTAAAATTGAAGTAGCACCTATTCACCCCCCCCCTCTAGGTGTCATACGATCCTTTCAATTGGTATCAGAGCCTCGGCTCTCTTGTTGGGCTTAACTGCCTAAGAGAAGTATGACACAAAGTGATGATGATTCCGCGAAGGACCAAGCCACTCCGGCATCCATGGCCGATCTCAAAACGATGGAACATCATTGAAATCGTCCATCGATACCCAATTTGCTGAGATGCGTGACTTGCTAAAGGAACTCGCAAGTGGCAAGGTTCCTACGGAGACCATCCCACTAGAGGACTCCGCTAACTCCAATGACGGTGATACCGAGGAGGAAAAAGAGGAAAAGAAAGGGGTTAAAAACTCCGACCTTAAGAACCCCTCTCCATCGACAACCAAGCCGGAAAGTGGGAAGCCCGAGTACCATCTCTCCTCATGGTGTCTACTCTCCCGACCCACTTATCCCTCATCCTCGCTTAAATACCTTAGATCCTCCACCTAAGCTTAATGCATTGGCTTTTACTAGTTGGCAACACTCAATGAAATCTCATGTCAATAGTGCCTCTATCGAGCTTTGGAGGATCATATGAGTGGGATACAAGGCCGTGGATCCAAACAACTTGACAAGAAGAGAGGTGGTTGATGCTCAACTCAATGCCTCCGCTCTTCACAAGCTTGAACTTGCCGTTGGAGAAAATGGTATGCATCACATTCAACATGCCTCCAACGCCAAAGAAGCTTGGGATTGCCTTGAGGTGGCATTTCTTGGAAATGAAAGCATGAAGAGGAATAGATTTGATGCCTTGAGCAATAAGGCCGAAGGTTTCTACATGCTTTATAATGAAACTCAAGAGGAATGTATGGAAGACTCAAGATTCTTGCCAAAGCCTTTTA